>OZ026603.1:17004286-17014286 GCA_964020085.1 Micromussa lordhowensis
TACCAAGTGCCACGCAGCCTACGAAGTCTTTTTAGCTTCTTGTATATATAGGACGCCACGCTGACTATTCTTCTCTGCCATTGGTTAAGAAGGGATCATGTGACCATTGGGGACGAGGTAATCTAGGATCGAGTGAGATCGATGTTTATTTCCAAAATGGGAGGTATAAAATGAGTAAAAATGGGGTGGATAACCATGGTTAAAAGAAAAAAGAGGGCCTAAAAGGGCCTTGTTTTGACCACGAGCCCGCGCACTTATTGGTCAATTCGTGTAAACTTATACGACGTAGCGTCGGTTTGGTAGCGTCCTTCGGCGTCGACTTGGAGGAGAGACATGCCGAAGCGTATGGAAAGAACGGATTTTAGCCAGTGGGAGGAATTCAAAAGAAGAAAGGCGATAGTAGAACAGCAAATAGACAATAACTTACCAACAAGCTCAGTTGAAGAGGATCTGGTACGTATTTTATATTATTTAATGGCACTGTATTCACTGTATTCTTAGCTTTGTCGTTTTCACCAACAACTCTCTAAATTTGCGGGTAATCAAACAAGCGTCTTTTAGTTTTAGCCCTCTAAGGTACCACTACGAAGAGAAATATTCACCTCCTAGATGGAATGGTCAATAAGCACAAAGCTACTTATTTCGAAGTATATGTTTCAAGATCAAAGTGATCGATCACTTCGTTCAATATAGGAGACGAACGCTTACATGTAAGTCCTTATGTACCAATGGTTGAATTTTAAAACCAAAGCAGCCAGTAAGGATGGCTGGTGTAAAATGGGGTTGACAGGCCTGCACGACTCCCAAGCGCGTGTTTTAGCCTTTTTCATAGCTTGGCTTTCCACGAGTATATCTTTGAGCGAACGCCCTCTTTTGTATGAAATGAGGGGCGGATCTCTCTAGATTTCGCTCAGTAATGGTTGTTGTTCAATTAAATGCCATTTTTTCATGAGAATTTGTTTTAGATTTGGCACCGATGGTTGATATGTTGTGACAAAAGGCAAGATTCGTTTGCTTTCTTTTTGTTTTGGTCGGAGGGCTAATTTCCTCCCTTCAAATTTCATCTCTAAGATAGTCGTCTCAATTAACTTCTCCGGGTAACCTCTCTCGAGAAGGTTTGATTTAAAGGCTTTGATTTTCTCTTCAAATATTTTCTTAGAAGAGTTTGTTCTGAGAAGTCTTAGAGCCTCTCCTTTGATGAAACCTTTTTTCACTCCCGGAGGGTGAGATGAAGTGAAATGTGTGTATGATTCTTATTAGACAGAAAAATACAGTGATCCAAGATTTCGAATCTTGCGAGCACAAGGATTACAAACGCGACTTGAATGCTTGATAACAGCATCAAATCAGTCAGGCATGAAAGGCAAGGTGGGCGGTTTTCAAACTCCAGGGGTTTGTCTGCAAGCGTTTCCTTCCTTCCTTCCCTTCCCCCTACCGCTCTTTTTTATGAGGTAATTCTTTGCCCCTGAACCCCACGGAAACGCTTGCTACGCAGGCTACACTTTCACGCATATTGAACACAAGCAGAGCGAGTCTCAAAGAAAGATAACAGTCACAAGCTTATGCAGCCATTATACCATACTCTATCAAGTGTTCTATCTTAGGTCTAATAGCTGTCTTTTAGCTCTTCATCTCAGTTCTAGCCAAGCATGTTCATCAGAGTCACAGGGCAGCAATCTTTGAGAAATATGATGCAAAACTTTAGAAGAATCATTACTGACTTGTGCCAAAAATTTGATAGCAAACCATGAGCGTACGCATAGAACCTTCACTGCACTATTATTATTATTATTATTATTATTATTATTATTATTATTATTATCATATATATATGAATATTGGGTGGTCTGGAACCCAGCATGTTGCCGTGGTAATGAAACTGCTAAGCTCAAATTGTGGAGCACATTAAGCACAATCTTACTGCAAAGAATTATAAATTTTTATACAAAATGGCTGAGATATTCTTTTCATCATATTTGATCAAAATTTTGTTGAGTGTATGATGTCATCACATGGCTAATTTGCATATTTTAAAAACTTGAATATCTCTGGATATAGCTTTCATTGCAAGTAACTTCAACAATAGCTTGTGAACTTGACATAATAAATGCAATATCTGCTGCAGATATTGCTTTTAACATGTCAAGTTCAATGTCTGCCTGGTTACCAAGCCCCTTGGAGTGTTCTCCTCAGAAACAAATTGGCTGAACACCTAATGAATGCCTATTGTTTAAGAAATGTATAATAAAACAATTATTGAATTCGGTTTTTGCATGATATCATGAATTATCAAAACCTCGTGTCTGTGTTATCTGCCGAAGCCTTCGGCTTCGGCAGATAACACAGACCTCGGTTTTGATAACTCATGATATCATGCTCATCCTCATCCAATAATTGTTTAATATCACCGTGTATCTGTTAGGCTAAATTGCAGAATACTCCGCCACTTATTTGCATCTCATTGAATAAGAATAGCAACTATTGTTATATACCTTGTTCTTCAAAGGACACCGACACATGTTATGGTTGGGCTGGGGTATTCTGCAATCGCTCCCCAAACCATCGAATAAGATGTATTTCTTAATTTTTTCAGGGTCAGGACGAATTTCTCACAAATGTGAGAAATCTGCGTGAGCAGTCTGAATCGGCGTGCCAAGTGGTACAAATAGCTGCATTCAGGACACATGGCATGCTGGCCAACAACCGCCTGTTAAGGCTAAAAAAAATTAACACTTGGGGAGACTTCGACGTTTTCTTAGGAAATTAAAGGAAATGAGGGTAGGGTTTTATTTTTTTCTTTAATTTTTGGTTCATAGTAAACGTGCCCTGGAGGTACCAATAGTGTGTTCGTCTAATTTCTCTTACCACGGAAACTAACTACAATATCATAGATATTGGCTTCTGCGATATCTCAAATTCTTCATTTTTAAAAACTCGCTTTCATTGGCTAAATCTGATGTGATGGAAAAACTGAAAAGTGATTAGCGTAAGCTCCGATGAACAAGTAAAAATTGATAACACATAGTATTTCCTTTATAAATACTGTTACAACTCAAATACAGAAGACAAGATGGGAAGATAACATTTTTTATTTAATCTTTTTATTTTTATTTCAGATATTAAAGTGACGAGGCGTAAAAGTCAAGTTGTACAAGACGATTATAAATAAAAAACCTGTGATCATATGTATTGAGTACTTTATCATTATTTTCAATTTTCAAGTGAAGTTTTGTATAAGAAGGAAAAATGTCGAGAAAATTACAAAACTTAACATGGAAAAATTATTATCGAATTATTATCGAGCCCTCAATCCCATTGCCTCTTATACCATCAAAATTACGACGCCAATATCTTGTTATTTCAACAAGTCTGTCATTCACTTCGATAGATGACACCCCTCTCTGGCGCATAGGTTTAAATTACGTCATAATACCGCATTTTCTACTGGTCGCTTAAGATGTGACGAGCACTTGAAATCCAGTCTTTCTAATTCTTTACTATTTTCAAAAGGCTGAAGTGACTTCTCTTACATTCTGTGAAATGAAATGGGAACCATTCTCTTACAATTTCCAAAGCAATCATCACAGTTCCTGGCAGCAGATTCACGGATATTAAAATCAGACACATTTTGCAAGCCGTCTTATTTTCGAGATGCAAAGCACAGCGCCAAACCAATGAAAAAGTCAAAGATGCCCCTTCAGACACGTTCTAAAACCCCCAATAGGTATTAAGCTATCCGGTGCAAGTATATCCAATAACATAGCTTTGCATACTTTAGAGGGAGTGAACTACTTATTTTTTTTTCCTCTGTAACGAGTCTACAAATGTTTTCTCTAATACACCACCAAGTTGAATACTGTGCACAAGGTCACGGCCAGTGGCTATTACATAAAGAAAACCAATAACACAACAACAACATTGAAAACAAGAACAAAATAAAAAGCCAAGAACGTCCAAGCCACCCCGGGATGGGGGAGGACTCGCATGTGAAACAGACGGGGATGCTCGTCGACTCCCTCAGGGGTGTAAATTTCGGATTTTGGTCTCAGTTAGGGTATAGAGGAAAAATCGGCAATATTTTCAGCTCTGTTTAAAGTAGTACCCAAAGAACTATAGCGAAACAGCTTCTATTTTTAACTCGCATTGTTTTCCCTTAGGGGTCAAAAATTCGTGACCCGCGTCAAGATTAGTCTCCTTTAAGAGTCAATTTCAAAATTTTCGACAAGCTGCCCCGTCTGTGTCATAAGAGAGTAACCCCAACCCCGGCTAAGCCGTCAATAGGCCTTTTTAAACCCTGTCACCGAAACTAATAAGCATGCATTACTTTATGCTTTACAAATTTCAGTTAATTACATCCTTGTTAATAGCACATTATTGGTAGAGCCAGTCTTAATTGAGGGTGTGAATGGGGTTAACCGACTAGCGACAAATGGATAGAAATATTACGGACTACTGACAAAACGAGGAAAAAACTTACCGACTAGCGCCAAAAAAATTAACTGGGATTTACCGACAACTGTCAAAGGTCAACAACCGACAAGGTAATGAAATTTTACCCTACAGCCGACATGAGGACCCACCCATGAGGACCCTCTTGATTGGCAGGAGAAAAATGAAACATTCTCACTTAACCACCAACTGAGTTTTGAATCGCTTCATAGTAGCCTTTTCCGAAACATGATTGGGCATTTGGTAATAAGCAACGTCAACAAGTTTATTTTGGGGGATTGCTTTGAAAGGCATCTTATTCGTTATCTGGTTATTAATCAGATATAACGGCCAAGTAGCTATTTGCATGTGGAAAGCGACCAAAAATTTAAGTGAGTGGCACAGTTTGTCAGCCTAGACGACGCTAAGAAGTGTAAAGGAAACAGAATTTTGCGCTAAAAAGTGCCTCTTTTTCACCATGACAATGACCACCGTCAGAAAGCGACTAGAGATTATCAGGTACTTTCATGCTATAAACTCTTTGTTACAACGCGTTTAAATGTCTAAATTTGAAACAAATGTAATCGCAGCACAAAATCTTCCTTTATAACAACTGGAAAACTTCTGAACTTTTGCTTCGGTACACTATCATTTCAAGTTTTGTTGATACACCCGCTAGTGACACGTTTTCCGTAAGCTCTGTAGGGCTGGTCAGAAATAAAATCTAATTAATGTCATTCCGACGCCAATTTATGGAATTATACTTTAAGAGTGTTTCAACACAAGAGTGTTTCAAACAAACCTTGGAACTGAGTAAGAAATTACTTCAGTATGTCTATTCTGCAGGATACTAACTTGTGCCTTGTAACATAAACCTTCTAACTAGGACCGAGAAATAATTCATGCCGGGAGAATTCAAGTCAAAATCTTTGCAGAATAGAGCAGTTTGTCAAAAGAGAGAACAATAAGACGTCTAAGGCGAACGCTTCTTTGCAAAGTCGAAAATCATTTCACGCCAGTGAAAAGTTTTGATACGTGGTGAGCTTGTGCTATTTGGAGCCTGTTTTCTACCATGACCACAACAACCTCGGTAAACAAACAAAACTTCAATCGTCTGCTATCATTTACACGATAAACTCTATTTTTTAGGACGCTCGTAAGCTTTTTAAATTTTAGTTAAATTCATTTGTAACACAGAATTCAACAGGTTCCTAACAGCACCATACTTCGATACTAAAGCCGTGACGACTACTCATATGCACTTATCAGCTCCTATTAATAGCATTGGTAGAGCCGATCTTGATTGGGAAGGGAAAAATGAAATGTATGTTCTCACTCAACCACCAATTGAGTTTTGATGCGCTTCACAGTATCTTTTTTTTCCGATAATAAAATTGCCGCTAAAATAAATACACACGCAAGATCACCGTTATATTAATGCAGAGTAAGAAAGGGCTTCAGAACTGCGTTTCGCTAAAAATATCGCCAGTTGATTCTTTCTTGCGCCGTATAACAAAGGCAGCCCTTAACCAAAACACGGTACAATATTTCTTTTTTATGCACGGTACAATGTTTTATTTTGTGTTTAGTATCCAGCGAGATGAAGTGATTTATATATTTTCTTAAAAAAGAAATCAGTTGGTAGAATGCGGAAGAGTTCCTTCCGACACATAAAACTTAATGAGCCGCCCTAACTGTTTTGAAAAGGCCAGCAACACCACAAGTCGATGTCGCCAAATAACCTTGTGCTGCACAAGGAAAACAAAAACATTTCTTTGCTTCCGAGTCTTCAGACACTAAACACATCTTGCCGACATCTTCACTTTCACTTTCAAATGGCAAGGAGTTTGTTTGAATGGCCGTGGTTAACGAAGATCTACGGGATTTTTTATAGTCAAACACCCGTGGTTAATGGATGCTTATTTTACAGCGTTTTTGACCACACAAGTCACAATGGAACTGGAGGTGGCTTAGAATGTATTTACACACTTATCATTTTTAGCATGTGAAAAAGTTCCTTCCGACAGATTTAAGTCAGTTAATAAAGCTAAACAAACGAACAAAGGTTGAGATCTTTTGATAAAAGCAATAAATAAAACGAAATGAAAAGTATGGAGTCCCAATTGATTGATATAAACTGATATTATGAAGTGGTTGAAATAGGCACGTTTTTAGACCTCTTTATTCTTTTAACCATGGTTAAGTACCCTAAAATGACCTGTTTTATATCTGAAAATGGCGGCCGATCGTCAACGACTATCGTGCGAGTACTGTAACTACAGCTGTCGTGTAAATGAAAGCGATAATTTTTTCAAACACTTAATCAAGTTCCACTCTAACGAGCCTAACTTTTTGGTTTATTGTTCAAATTGTGGAAGGTCTTTTCGAAAGTGAATAGTCTGCAAAGGCATTACAACCGAGAACATAAGGAGGAGACGTGTGCAGATGATGTCGAACCAGCTGATATTGATGATGGCTCTGTTTATGAAGAAAACGTAGGGGAAGAATTTGACGAAGATAGAGCACGGTCAGATTTGCGTCGCCAGGCTGCAAAGTTCCTATTACGTGCAAGGGAAGATTCGAAGATAACGCAGACAGCTTTGGACATGGTAAAAGATTCGACCAAAGCATTACTTGGCGAATATCTTGATGTGGTGAAAAAATCACTGACTGTTAAACTGAAAGACAGCATTGGCCATGATTTTGAGTTCTCCCAAGACATGGATAATCTATTTGTGGCAGATAATGTGTTTACTGGTCTAGATTCAGAGCGAGAACAGAGATCCTTTTATTTGGAAAACTTCAACTTAGTGGTAAGACTTTATATAAGCTTTGCTTAATGGGTTTCAGTTGTACAGTAATTGCTCGGAAACTGTTTGCAGGGTAGTTTCCCCCATGAGCCTCAATAATTATTTATTGTATGGTAGTTGGAGACCAATACTGAAACTACCAAACTGGCGGTCTTATTGATGGTCTCAAATTCATGTTTGATGTCGTTTGTTCAACATTTTTTGGTTGGAAGAATGTTTTGATTTCGATCAAACATTTTCTCCAACATACAACAAAATGTTGGAGCGTGGAGCTGCCCTTTCAACAATGTTGTATTGCAAAGACCAATCAGAGTTGAAAGAAAGTGGTGTACATAATTGTTTTTCACTGTCATGCCTTAAAAAAATAAATTTGAAACCAAGAGTCAGCAAAATCATACTTTCATGATGAAGTTGCTTTCTTTTTGCTTGAAAACCAGTTATTGTTAATTCAAGCTCTTTGGCCTAGTGACTTCACCTACAATGGTCACATTATTATTTGTGCACCTTAGTGAAAAATGACTGTCCTAGATTACATAGAATGGTTTATTTCCCACAATAATTTAGGAACCAGTGAAGGTGTTTCTTGGGAAGCGTTGGAAGTATGTTATGTCAAATGGAAGGAAGAAACTCAAGAGAATCTCAGAGTATGGTTACCATGTCCCATTATTAAAGAGTTTGGAGGTATACATGTATGTTTTTTTTGTTTGTTTGTTTTTTACAATCATTCACTGAAAAGTGCCCTTGTTGTTGAACTCAAACTACCATTTTTGCACATTCCAGTTTGTGTTGAGTGGTCAAAGCTGCATCTCATTTTCAAACAAAACAAGAGAAGGAAACAATTTTGCACAAAATGCATATGTAGTGAAACACTAGACATTAAGTCACGTCTTTTTATGTTAGGCACTTTTACAGAATCCAGGTGTTCTACACGAGGTTGATAACCCCCATCACTCAAATGATGATGTCTTGCGTGATGTGTTGGATGATGAATATGTGCAGAACCATCCAATTTTTGCAGTCCAGAAAGATGGACTTATCATTTTGGGATACTTTGATGACCTGGAGATTGCAAATCCTCTGGGTTCAAAGGCTAAAATACACAAGATTGGTAAGTGAGTACTGTAATAATGGTGAGTCTCCAGTGTTACTGCTTGACTGATGAAAATTGGTGTCTGTTTCCCTGGACTTCTTTTCCATAACTGTGTAGCATAGGCATCTATCAGGGTCAGAGGTCTGTGTCATTCTAGGTAAAAGTTCACCGGCTTGTTAAGAATATTGTAATGTCCAGCAGGATGTCTTGGCTATCACATTCCACAAACAGGCACATTTTATATTTGCAGGTGTGTTTTATTATCTTCTGGCAAATATCAATCCCATGTACCGTTCCACAATCTGAAATATCCAACTTATTGGTATAGCAAAGACACAGGACATGAAGAGGCATGGCATTGACAAAATGTTGTTACCCTTTACTCAAGAACTCAATGAACTTGCCAAGGTGTGGAAATAGTTTTTATGGTTGTTTACTGTTTATTTGAGAAGGAAAAATGTGGTAAATCTTGAGCAATGCAGAAAAAGTCAGTCTGTGGTAGAAACTCATTGTCACTTTACATGACATGCAACTGACATTGTTACTTTCTTTCCCCTTTCATGTAAAAAGGAACAGGGACACTGCTTTAAGATTCATGGTCAAGAAAGATACTTACGAGGAGGCCTTTTGCTATGGAGTGGCGATACACTGGGAAGCAATTGTGTCAGTTGTTTTAAAGAAGGTGTTGGTGGGGCGCTTCGAATATGCAGGCACTGCATGGGTACAAAGGAAGAAACTAGAAGAAAGGTAATAAATCCCTAAAACATGTACTGTACTGTAGTTAACGTTGGAAAATGTGCATGTTTTATGAACCTACTTGTTTAATCATTAATTATTTTAGGTATCTCAAAGTGAGACATTTTGTCATGCACTCTACTTTTAAGTAGTATTGAATGAAATGAAGAAGTTTGCAAAAGAAAGATATGATGACTTTTTTAGCCCTAAAAGATTGTATCATTGTCTCATTGAGTAATTAGTCATTTTTCCAGTTTCGGGCAGAAGAATTTCAAGCAAGAAACCTGACAGATCACTTGCGAATCTGTGAAATGATCGAGGATCCAGACAATGCACCTCATGTTCGAGATACACTTTCCACCACGTATGGAGTTAATGGGCTCAGTGTGATGAACAGAGTGGCTAACTTTGATGTATGCCAGTGTTTTTGTGAAGACATCATGCACATTCTCTTTGAGGGAGTTGTGCCTTATGAAACCAAACAGTTTTTGAAGGTGCTCATTGATGAAAAACGTGGCCTGACACTTAAAGCACTAAACCACCGACTGGAAAGTTTCAACTAAGGCTACATGCATAGCAAAGACAAACCAACACCGATTGCCAGGGAGACCTGAATGCTTTGGAGGATGCTAAACTAAAACAGAGTGGTTAGTTTCTTTTAAGATGATTCCTTACAACTGCATTATGCATTTTTAATGCACACAATTTCTTGCAACAGAAACGTGCACCCATTGAAAACATGGTGGATTTTCTTTGACCATAAGCTCAATTGACAAAATGGTTATTTTCTCCTGAATGAGCACCATGACCTGGTATCTTTTTTTATCACATTATTTTAGTTTAGTGGCCATTAACTTTGTAATTAGAGATTTAAAAAAATGTGGAAGTGTTTTGTATACAAGTCATGTAGTACCAAGTTGTAGTTGGTGCACACAAA
>OZ026603.1:17016786-17024286 GCA_964020085.1 Micromussa lordhowensis
ATCTCATTAATCTATGGTGTGTTAAAAAAGACCTTAAGGTGTGTTATTAATAAACACAAAGGTGTGTACTCGTTACACACCTTTTGTGTTTCTTTACACGCATTGGTGTGTTTTCTTAAACCATGAAATAGAACAGTGAAAAGGTGTGTCACCACTACACATCTTGATGTGTTAGGAAACGCACAAGGTAACGATTTCCAAGTATTTTAAAAAAGCTAGATCTCAAAACGAATTGGCCTGCTGAAACATATTAGCGCATATTTGAAGAGAAACCAAAGAGAAATTTACTATAAAGCAGTGATCAAGCCTGTTATTCTCTATCATAGTGCTAATATATGGACATCAACATCAAAAGGAAATATAAACAGCATCTTTAAGTTACAGAAAAGAGCAGCAAGAATCATCTTGGACGCCGAACCCCGCTCTCGTTCAGTTCCACCGTTCAATTCATTTAACTGGATACCATTTTACCATAAATCTTATGCAATTAGATGTTCTTTACTCCTTATGAGAATCTTAGGAAAGACGCCAGTCTACCTGAAGCAAATGCTTAAGTTGAACTCTGACACCCACAATAGAAGTACCCGTTTTAGTAACTTAAATTTTAATTGTCCCCGTTACAAAAATGAAACAGAACGTGGGCGAACATTTACAGTACGATCAATCAAAGAATGGAATAACCTGGATAAACACCTTAAAGAACTAAAGAATGCCAAAGCTTTGAAAAAGAAAGTTATAAACAATTTACTTAGTCAACAAAATATTATTCTCATTCTTGTTACTTTTATGTATTGATTAGATTACTTTATAGAGGGCCACAGGGTCATAAGTTGTACTTAAACTGTTACGTGCTACCCTCTTAAAAAAGGTCATTATTATTATTATCATTATAAATGGAAGGGAAACGTGCAGAAATATCGTGTTCTTCAACAGCACTAAACGTTTACAGCATTATAAACTATAAGGATAGCACTCAGATCGAGAATTTAGTTAGGCTCGATTACCAGCCGCTGTAGGAGAGAGCGGCGGAAATCGAGCCTAGAATTTAGTGATTGAGTGAATGAATGATTGAATGAATGAATGGTGGAATGATTGACTGAGTGACTGAATCCATATTTTTTTATAAGGAAGGAAGGAAGAGGAATCAGTCTCAACAGAAATACACACGAAAACAGCCGACTTAATCTGAGGAATAAAAGTATTCGGCTGCATTCGCAGATCAGCTGAAGCTGCCTCCGAAGCTTTCATTACAAACTTCTATATTTGGTGGTTGTTTCTTTGTATCCAAGTCTCTTTTGGGAATTGTGAGACAAAAGAAACTTAAAATGTTTAAAACGGTTTCCCGAAAGCGTCGGGGCCATGTTGGAATATTGATATATCGAACGAGGCCTATTGACCATTACAAACCTCTCACATCAAAAATATGAAAATGTTGGTAAAATTTGTAAGTAAAAGAAGATATTGGTGTCGACTGAAGGATTAATTCAAGGCACCGATGGGATTTGAACCCATGACCTCCTGTTTACAAAACAGGCGCTCTAACCAACTGAGCTACGGCGCCCACCTGGAAAGTAGAAGACAATACACTAAGGCAATGATAATGTAATACACCCAAGTTTAATAAGGGCGAGTTGCAAGATAATTCTACGAATATTATCTTGCGAGCTTCCTTAGAACACACCTCCAAGTGAGAGAATTCTTCAAGTCGAGAAATGCTCTCAGGAAACTTAAACAGAGTAGTCCAGATATTTTGTGGCTGAACGAACGTTTATCGGAGGGTTTATTAGTAGTCGTCTTCAATTTGGAAGAAAATACATTCGTTGAATACAGAAGAGTACCATAAACAGGTAAAGCAAAACATCATGGTTGTAAGATAAAAAAGAAGTTGCTTAATTGAAAAAAAACATGTAACAAGCCTGTTTCCGGCCGGGCTTGAACCGGCGTCCTTCCGCGTGTTAGGCGGACGTGATAACCACTACACTACGGAAACCACTAAAGAATTCTGTTCTCATAAATGAAAAGCATTGGGATGCTGTTCAAATTTAAACAGGCTGACTGAATGACTGACTGAATGACTGACTGACTGAATAAATAAATGAATGCATGAATGATTGAATGAATGGTGGAATGACTGATTGACTGAATGGTTGACTGAATGACTGATTGAATGAATGGTGGAATAATTGACTGAGTGACAGAATCCATATTTTTTTATAAGGAAGAAAGGAAGGGGAATCAGCCTCAACAGAAATACACTCGAAAACAGCCGAATTAATCTGAGGAATGAAAGTATACTGCTGCATTCGCAGATCAGCTGAAGATTTAGGCATTGGATTATGATTTTTTTGAATTGCTTGGCTGCCGTATCCTCAGTAGTATAGTGGTGAGCATCCCCGCTTGTCACGTGGGAGACCGGGGTTGGAATCCCCGCCGGGGAGGATTGGCTATGTTTTTTTGTTTTCTGGATTTTTGAGATTGCTGCTCAAAGGGAATAGGCCACCGTCGTTCGATACATCAATATTCTAACATGCCTCCGAGGCTTTCATTACAAACTTCTATATTTGGTGGTGTTTTCTTTGTATCCAAGTCTCTTTTGAGAATTGTGAGACAAAAGAAACTTAAAATGTTTAAAACGTTTTCCCGAAAGCGTAGGGGCCATGTTGGAATATTGATATATTGAACGAGGCCTATTGACCATTACAAGCCTCTCACATCAAAAATATGAAAATGTTGGTAAAATTTGTAAGTAAAAGAAGATATTGGTGTCGACTGAAGGATTAATTCAAGGCACCGATGGGATTTGAACCCATGACCTCCTGTTTACAAGACAGGCGCTCTAACCAACTGAGCTACGGCGCCCACCTGGAAAGTAGAAGACAATACACTAAGGCAATGATAATGTAATACACCCAAGTATAATAAGGGCGACTGGCAAGATAATTCTCCGAATATTATCTTGTGAGCTTTCTTAGAACACACCTCCCAGTGAGAGAATGCTTCAAGTCGAGAAATGCTCTCAGGAAACTTAAACAGAGTAGTGCAGATATTTTGTGGCTGAACGAACGTTTATCGGAGGGTTTATTAGTAGTCGTCTTCAATTTGGTAGAAAATACATTCGTTGAACGCAGAAGAGTACCATAAACAGGTAAAGCAAGACATCATGGTTGTAAGATAAAAAAGAAGTTGCTTAATTGAAAAAAAAAAACATGTAACAAGCCTGTTTCCGGCCGGGCTTGAACCGTCGTGCTTCCGCGTGTTAGGCGGACGTGGTAACCACTACACTACGGAAACCACTAAAGAATTCTGTTCTCATAAATGAAAAGCATTGGGATGCTGTTCAAATTTAAACAGGCTGACTGAATGACTGACTGAATGATTGACTGACTAACTGAATAAATAAATGAATGCATGAATGATTGAATGAATGGTGGAATGACTGATTGACTGAATGGTTGACTGAATGACTGATTGAATGAATGGTGGAATGATTGACTGAGTCACTGAATCCATATTTTTTTATAAGGAAGAAAGGAAGGGGAATCAGCCTCAACAGAAATACACTCGAAAACAGCCGACTTTATCTGAAGAATGAAAGTATACTGCTGCATTCGCAGATCAGCTGAAGATTTAGGCATTGGATTATGATTTTTTTGAATTGCTTGGCTGCCGTATCCTCGGTAGTATAGTGGTGAGCATCCCCGCTTGTCACGTGGGAGACCGGGGTTCGAATCCCCGCCGGGGAGGATTGGCTATGTTCTTTTGTTTTCTGGATTTTTGAGATTGCTGCTCAAAGGGAATAGGCCACCGTCGTTCGATACATCAATATTCTAACATGCCTCCGAGGCTTTCAGTACAAACTTCTATATTTGGTGGTGTTTTCTTTGTATCCAAGTCTCTTTTGGGAATTGTGAGACAAAAGAAACTTAAAATGTTTAAAACGTTTTCCCGAAAGCGTCGGGGCCATGTTGGAATATTGATATATCGAACGAGGCCTATTGACCATTACAAACCTCTCACATCAAAAATATGAAAATGTTGGTAAAATTTGTAAGTAAAAGAAGATATTGGTGTCGACTGAAGGATTAATTCAAGGCACCGATGGGATTTGAACCCATGACCTCCTGTTTACAAAACAGGCGCTCTAACCAACTGAGCTACGGCGCCCACCTGGAAAGTAGAAGACAATACACTAAGGCAATGATAATGTAATACACCCAAGTTTAATAAGGGCGAGTTGCAAGATAATTCTACGAATATTATCTTGCGAGCTTCCTTAGAACACACCTCCAAGTGAGAGAATTCTTCAAGTCGAGAAATGCTCTCAGGAAACTTAAACAGAGTAGTCCAGATATTTTGTGGCTGAACGAACGTTTATCGGAGGGTTTATTAGTAGTCGTCTTCAATTTGGAAGAAAATACATTCGTTGAATACAGAAGAGTACCATAAACAGGTAAAGCAAAACATCATGGTTGTAAGATAAAAAAGAAGTTGCTTAATTGAAAAAAAAACATGTAACAAGCCTGTTTCCGGCCTGGCTTGAACCGGCGTCCTTCCGCGTGTTAGGCGGACGTGATAACCACTACACTACGGAAACCACTAAAGAATTCTGTTCTCATAAATGAAAAGCATTGGGATGCTGTTCAAATTTAAACAGGCTGACTGAATGACTGACTGAATGACTGACTGACTGAATAAATAAATGAATGCATGAATGATTGAATGAATGGTGGAATGACTGATTGACTGAATGGTTGACTGAATGACTGATTGAATGAATGGTGGAATAATTGACTGAGTGACAGAATCCATATTTTTTTATAAGGAAGAAAGGAAGGGGAATCAGCCTCAACAGAAATACACTCGAAAACAGCCGAATTAATCTGAGGAATGAAAGTATACTGCTGCATTCGCAGATCAGCTGAAGATTTAGGCATTGGATTATGATTTTTTTGAATTGCTTGGCTGCCGTATCCTCAGTAGTATAGTGGTGAGCATCCCCGCTTGTCACGTGGGAGACCGGGGTTGGAATCCCCGCCGGGGAGGATTGGCTATGTTTTTTTGTTTTCTGGATTTTTGAGATTGCTGCTCAAAGGGAATAGGCCACCGTCGTTCGATACATCAATATTCTAACATGCCTCCGAGGCTTTCATTACAAACTTCTATATTTGGTGGTGTTTTCTTTGTATCCAAGTCTCTTTTGAGAATTGTGAGACAAAAGAAACTTAAAATGTTTAAAACGTTTTCCCGAAAGCGTAGGGGCCATGTTGGAATATTGATATATTGAACGAGGCCTATTGACCATTACAAGCCTCTCACATCAAAAATATGAAAATGTTGGTAAAATTTGTAAGTAAAAGAACATATTGGTGTCGACTGAAGGATTAATTCAAGGCACCGATGGGATTTGAACCCATGACCTCCTGTTTACAAGACAGGCGCTCTAACCAACTGAGCTACGGCGCCCACCTGGAAAGTAGAAGACAATACACTAAGGCAATGATAATGTAATACACCCAAGTATAATAAGGGCGACTGGCAAGATAATTCTCCGAATATTATCTTGTGAGCTTTCTTAGAACACACCTCCCAGTGAGAGAATGCTTCAAGTCGAGAAATGCTCTCAGGAAACTTAAACAGAGTAGTGCAGATATTTTGTGGCTGAACGAACGTTTATCGGAGGGTTTATTAGTAGTCGTCTTCAATTTGGTAGAAAATACATTCGTTGAACGCAGAAGAGTACCATAAACAGGTAAAGCAAGACATCATGGTTGTAAGATAAAAAAGAAGTTGCTTAATTGAAAAAAAAACATGTAACAAGCCTGTTTCCGGCCGGGCTTGAACCGTCGTGCTTCCGCGTGTTAGGCGGACGTGATAACCACTACACTACGGAAACCACTAAAGAATTCTGTTCTCATAAATGAAAAGCATTGGGATGCTGTTCAAATTTAAACAGGCTGACTGAATGACTGACTGAATGATTGACTGACTAACTGAATAAATAAATGAATGCATGAATGATTGAATGAATGGTGGAATGACTGATTGACTGAATGGTTGACTGAATGACTGATTGAATGAATGGTGGAATGATTGACTGAGTCACTGAATCCATATTTTTTTATAAGGAAGAAAGGAAGGGGAATCAGCCTCAACAGAAATACACTCGAAAACAGCCGACTTTATCTGAAGAATGAAAGTATACTGCTGCATTCGCAGATCAGCTGAAGATTTAGGCATTGGATTATGATTTTTTTGAATTGCTTGGCTGCCGTATCCTCGGTAGTATAGTGGTGAGCATCCCCGCTTGTCACGTGGGAGACCGGGGTTCGAATCCCCGCCGGGGAGGATTGGCTATGTTCTTTTGTTTTCTGGATTTTTGAGATTGCTGCTCAAAGGGAATAGGCCACCGTCGTTCGATACATCAATATTCTAACATGCCTCCGAGGCTTTCAGTACAAACTTCTATATTTGGTGGTGTTTTCTTTGTATCCAAGTCTCTTTTGGGAATTGTGAGACAAAAGAAACTTAAAATGTTTAAAACGTTTTCCCGAAAGCGTCGGGGCCATGTTGGAATATTGATATATCGAACGAGGCCTATTGACCATTACAAACCTCTCACATCAAAAATATGAAAATGTTGGTAAAATTTGTAAGTAAAAGAAGATATTGGTGTCGACTGAAGGATTAATTCAAGGCACCGATGGGATTTGAACCCATGACCTCCTGTTTACAAAACAGGCGCTCTAACCAACTGAGCTACGGCGCCCACCTGGAAAGTAGAAGACAATACACTAAGGCAATGATAATGTAATACACCCAAGTTTAATAAGGGCGAGTTGCAAGATAATTCTCCGAATATTATCTTGCGAGCTTCCTTAGAACACACCTCCAAGTGAGAGAATTCTTCAAGTCGAGAAATGCTCTCAGGACACTTAAACAGTGTAGTCCAGTGATTTTGTGGCTGAAGGAACGTTTATCGGAGGGTTTATTAGTAGTGGTCTTCAATTTGGTAGAAAATACATTCGTTGAATACAGAAGAGTACCATAAACAGGTAAAGCAAAACATCATGGTTGTAAGATAAAAAAGAAGTTGCTTGAATGAAAAAAGCATGTAACAGGCCTGTTTCCGGCCGGGGTTGAACCGGCGTCCTTCCGTGTGCTGGGCGGACGTGATAACCACTACACTACGAAAACCACTAAAGAATTTCTGTTCTCATGAATGAAAAGCATTGGGTTGCTGTTCAAATTTAAATAGGCTGACTGAATGACTGACTGAATGACTGACTGACTGACTGAAAGAAGTCGCAAACCGAGAAAAGGTCCAAGAGGGTGTTCAATCCCTTCATATTGAAATGGTGGTACTGCACAAACTCGTTAAGAGGTTTTAAGTTGATAACAGGCCTTAGATCGCCACTCTTCTTTGGAATAATAAATAAAGTAGAAACTAATTGTTTAGGGTTAAACGAGGCGTGTCTAACAGCACCTTTTTGTAACATCCAC
>OZ026603.1:17029486-17059486 GCA_964020085.1 Micromussa lordhowensis
CGGGATTTTCTTGGGAAAACGGACGACAGGATTGCAAATTATGACACAGTCCTACTTGGTAAAGAGGCTTCATTTATAATCTGTAAGGGAAAACGAGGCTGAGCTTGTATACGCTAGCTAGTATTATGAATAAGTATGCAAGTAACATTTATAACTTTCTTCGTAGGAACCTTAGTCACAAAAATAAAATATATACATCTAATAAAGTAAGCCACACATCGTGGTCAAAGGAGAATAGAGTCTTCTTTGAAAGGAATGTATTGTTGAATCTAGTTTTGCAGATTTTGTTCACTTGCACAGCCAAAGCGGCTTACGCGCATTTTATCTCTTGCAAGAACAACCATGCAAAGCGCGAGGTAGTTCTCAAGCCCGGGTTGTTCCAAAGGTGGATAACGCTATCCACCGGATAAATCACTATCCAGTGGAGAGCGTAGTATGCAGGTCGGGTGGACCGGAAATTTCGATTCAAATTCAAATGGAGCAGTAATTGTTTTGGAAGCTCCGTTCGGAAATTGTGCATTACCTCTAGAAGACTCCTCCTCTTCCGTTCGGAACCGAACGGTGAAAATTTCATTGATATTTGCTGATTGTTCCCCAGTTTCCAGTCTCTCGTCGACAGACTGAAACAATCCAAGACAATATGATTCGGATCATAATCCCCTGTGGAAACCGAATTGTACCTGGTAACCGCCATCTTGTTCGGCTGATTTGGTGCTTTTGGAAAAAAAATTACCATTATTCAATGGTCATCCCAACTGATTTATTCCGACAAATGGTAAGCAGCCCTGGATAAGACGCGTATAAATAACGTGAGAGGGATTACCTTGGGAATATTCCCAAAATTGGAACAAGGGTGCTAAATATTGGGGAAGATAGACACCCATTACGAACTCCAGAACTAGAAATATTTAGGCTAATAAATTTTTGAACCGGATTTTTGAAGATGCTCATCGTTAAAATAAGTACTTTTTTAAAAATTTCGTATTACACGGACATAATCCATTTTCTGCATGGGACTCTCCGTGATCGTCCACAATCTCTTGTCCCTTGAGAGTTACTGACTAAAATTAAGCCAGATACCGGCATTGGCACTATAAAGTATTTCATTCATTCATTCATTCATTCATTCATTCATTCATTCATTCATTCATTCATTCATTCATTCATTCATTCATTCATTCATTCATTTATTCAGTCTAATCAACCATTCATTCATTCATTCATTCATTCAATCTTTCAGTCAGTCAGTCACTCCACCATTCATTCAATCATTCATGCATTCATTTATTTATTCAGTCAGTCAGTCAGTCAGTCAGTCAGTCAGTCAGTCAGTCAGTCAGTCAGTCATTCAGTCATTCAGTCATTCAGTCAGCCTGTTTAAATTTGAACAGCATCCCAATGCTTTTCATTGATGAGAACAGAATTCTTTAGTGTGGTTTCCGTAGTGTAGTGGTTATCACGTCCGCCTAACACGCGGAAGGACGCCGGTTCAAGCCCGGCCGGAAACAGGCTTGTTACACGTTTTTTTTTATTCAAGCAACTTCTTTTTTATCTTACAACCATGACGTTTTGCTTTACCTGTTTATGGTACTCTTCTGTATGCAACGAATGTATTTTCTACCAAATTGAAGACGACTACTAATAAACCCTCCGATAAACGTCCCTTCAGCCAAAAAATTACTGGACTACTCTGTTTAAGTGTGCTGAGAGCATTTCTCGACTCGTGAAGAATTCCCTCACTGGGAGGTGTGTTCTAAGGAAGCTCGCAAGATAATATTCGGAGAATTATCTTGCAACTCGCCCTTGTTATACTTGGGTGTAACACATTATCGTTGCCTTAGTGTATTGTCTTCTACTTTCAAGGAGGGCGCCGTAGCTCAGTTGGTTAGAGCGCCTGTCTAGTAAACAGGAGGTCATGGGTTCAAATCCCATCGGTGCCTTGAATTGGAGCTTGGTCTTCTGGATAGAAGCAAGTACTGTGATTTCAGTGTTCAAGTACCAGGACATGTTTTCATTTGGATTTGGTGAGTTTTAATTCTGCTTTCTTTGCCGTGACCCTCCCAGGGACTTTATGCTGGTCGTCCTGACCTAACCTGGGGTAAGCGGCGTCTTTAGCATCTTTCCTTTTTCACTTCTCGGTTTTTTCGGCCTTCGTACTTTTTGCTCGACGCCGTTTTCGGCTGGGAGCTTTCTCTAACGCCCAATTGTGCCAGTTTTCTGGCCGTTGCGTGTTTTGTTTTAAGTTAAGCCCGGGCGCCCAGCCGGCTTAACTTTTTTGGCGTGTTTACTTTTTGGCATCTTAATTAGCGCCTTTTTCATTTCAATTGTGTCGTGGGTCTTTTGACCCTTGGTTTCATTTTTTCACGTGTTTTTGCGGCGCCTTCTTCCAAATTGAATTTTTGGCTCGGCGCCTCTGTCGATTTGATCTTTGCTCGTGTGGTTTTTGATCGGCTTTTCTTGCCGTTTCTTTTCATATTGCGTGTGGTTTCCAAATTCATTCTTGTCGGTCTTTTTGACCGTTTGTTTTCATATTTATTCTTGTGGGCTCACCCAAATTTTCTAGTTTAATTAAATAGAGAGTGATTTAAATAATTGTGTTTTGACTTGAATAATTGTAGGCGGGTAAATATTTCCGTGAATAATAATTGGTATTGTAGGCGGGTAAAATCCCGTGATTGAAATAACTTTAGTAGAAAATTAATTGTAGGTGGGTAAATAGTCCCACAGATAATATCTATAGGCGGGTAAATATTCCCGTAAACAATAGTTGATATTGTAGTAGAAAATTAATTGTAGGTGGGTAATAATCCCACAAACCGTATAATTTAGGCGGGTAAATATTCCCGTGAATAATAATTCGTATTGTAGGCGGGTAAAATCCCGTGATTGAAATAACTTTAGTAGAAAATTAATTGTAGGTGGATAAATAGTCCCACAAATAATATCTATAGGCGGGTAAATATCCCCATAAATAATAGTTGATATTGTAGAAAATTAATTGTAGGTGGGTAATAATCCCACAAACTGTATAATTTAGGCGGGTAAATATTCCCGTTAATAGTATTTGATTTTGTAGGCGGGTAAAATTTCCCGCTTTTTCTTTATTTGGTATCGGTATGGCTTTGGATCGCACTGTGACTCTTCTGTCTAGCTCGAAATTGAGGAATGTGCCTCGTAGGGAGGTGATTGAGGCCATCATTAAGGTTTTCAACCCTTTTAAGGTCATCTCCGTGCAATTCGGCTATGACAACATTTTGGTTGTCTTTGAGAAGGCCGAAGGGAAGACTTCTGCCCTAAATCTTGGGGGCATTCATATTTGTAACAAGTATATCAAGATCGAAGGTGGGGCGCAGATCCTAACGGTTGTGCTTTTCGACTATCCTTTTGAGGGCCCTGAGGACCCGATTAAGGCTGCTCTGGAGCCTTTTGGGGTCTATAAAGACTTCAGGTTCCAAAAATATCCTTACGAAGACCTGCAGCTATACACTGGTTCTCGCTTGATTCGGTTTTCGCTGAGTCCCGATATTCTTGAGCTTCCAAGGTCTATCTTAATTGGTGGCTATTATTGTCGTCTGTGGCATAGAGGCCAGTCAATTCAGTGCAATATTTGTAGTGCTGTGGGGCACAAGGCCTATAATTGTCTCCTGAAGGGGAAGTGTCTTCATTGCAAAAAGGAAGGCCATTTTAGTCGAAATTGCCCTGATAAGAATGTTCCTCTGGAGGAGGTTGAAGAGATTGTTCAGGAGAATCGGGACCAAAATGGTAACGATGTTGATCCTCCTGTCTTAGAGAACCCGGTTTCTCTAGTTAACGGAAATTCTAATGTGGACTTGGGCAGTGATTCCGCTAGTCAGGACTCGTTTAAGTCCCAAGATCCTGTTAATATTGAGCCCCCTGGGGGTGATGTGATTGCTCCGTCTGGTGATTCTGTAGATTTGCCAGACAATGAATTGAATGAATTGGCTTCTCAGCCGCATGATAGTCCTGAAGACTCCCTTGTGGGGAACAATGTTGATTCGGCTGGCGCCTCAGCTGGTGATTCTATCACTTTTGATGATGCAATAATGGCGGAGCTCAATCTCAAGAAACGGTCTTTGGAGGAGGACTCCAATTCGGAGTCTTCTGAAACCTCTCCTTCAGTTGATGCTGAGAGGTCGTCTGGTCCACGGAGGCGGAGAATCTCCCCCCGTGTTAACTTATCGAATGCCCGGTCACGGTCTTCCTCTCGACGAGGAGATCCTTCCGGTGAATCTAATGATTAACCGTAGTCATGTCCATCTCAATTGTGACTGTAAATGTTAATGGTTTAAGAGACGTAAATAAGAGAAATGGTTTTTTGCATTGGTTGTCCCGACTGTGCTCAGACATTGTCTGTCTACAGGAGGTGCATGTTTTGTCACTTGAGGAATGCTCTTCGTGGTTTAGTTCCTTTGGTTTCCAGGTTGCCTGCTCGCCTGGTACCAATCGTTCTAAAGGAACAGCCATCCTTTTCAGGTCTTCTTTGGTTTTGGAGAATTCTTTTTGTGACGACGATGGTCGCCTCGTGGCATGTGACTTGTCTTTCCGCGAGAAATCGTTTCGTGTTGTGTCTATCTACGCGCCAAATGTGCGCCCTGAACGCGATGTTTTCTTTGCGTATGTGCTTTCTCAAATTGATCCATCCGCCCATACCGTCTTGTGTGGCGATTTCAACTCCGTTTTTGATCGTGCTATGGATCGTTGCGGTTCCTCTCCTTCGGATTATAGTAGGGAGAGTTCTGTTATGTTAACGGCCCTTTTTCGTGACTGCTGTGTTCTCGATGCCTGGCGTTTGTGCCATCCTACTGACAAGTCTTTTACCTGGACGAAGACCGATGGCTCCATTTCATCAAGGATTGACCTTATTGGTGTCCCTTTTGCCTGGTCGTCCTTTGTTTCGTCATGCGTCATTTTTCCATGTCCTTTCTCAGATCATTCCTTGGTCTCTCTGTCTGCCTGTGTGCCCGAGGTTATGCCTCGTGGGCCCGGGAGGTGGAAGTTTAATACTTCCCTCCTTTCCGATGATTTGTTCCGTGAGGAGATTAAAGAGTTTTGGGGATGGTGGCGAACTAAAATGAATCACTTCCCGTCCCTCTGTCAGTAGTGGGAGGTTGGCAAAAGGAAGTTTAAGCATATCGCGGTGCATTATGGTTCTGTTAAAAAGCGTGAGAGAGGAGCTACCAGGCAGGTTCTGTTGTCTTTGGCTAGCCATCTTGAGGAAGGTATCTCTTCTTGCTTTGAGGTTTACAAGGCAACCCTTCTTAAGATTGCGGACATGGACAACGTTGATGCCCAAGCGGCCAAAGTTCGTGCGAGGGTTCGTTGAGCGGAAGATGGAGAGGCTTCTTCTTCCTTTTTCCTCCGCCTTGAGAAGAAAAATGGGGCCACTAACTGGTTTTCTGCCATTCGTGGTGACGGTGATGTTGTCGTTTCCGATCTCGATGGCATTCGCAACGCCTGGCTTTCTTTCTACTCTTCCCTTTTTACCAAAGAACCGGTTGATCTTCAGATTCAGTCGGCCATGTTAGATAACTTGAGCCTTGTCCTTCCCCCGGACGAGGTTCCAACGTGCGAGGGGGTTCTCTCACGAGAGGAGACTTTTGCGGCTCTTCAAGGTATGGCCAGGGGTAAATCTCCAGGTTCTGATGGCTTTCCTGTGGAATTTTACTGGACTTTTTGGGACCTAATTGGTTCTGATCTGGTGGCTGTTTTCAACGAGTCCTATGTGTCTGGGCTGCTGCCTTCGTCCCTGAGGAAAGGCCTTATTTCTTTAAGCTTTAAAAAGGGAGATAGGTTAGACCGAAAGAACTGGCTTCCTATCTCCCTCCTCAATGTTGATTATAAGCTGTGTGCTCGTGCCATTGCGGGGAGGCTCTTGAGGGTTATCCATTTTGTGGTCAATAGGGATCAAACATGTGGAGTGCCTGGGCGCTACATTGGTGAACACGTGTCCCTTTTACGTGATTTGGTGAGTTATACCAGTGAAGTTGATGCCCCTGCTGCGCTTTTGTCTCTGGATCAGGAGAAAGCCTTCGACAGAGTCGACTGGGATTTTATGTTTAGTACTCTCTCCCGCATGGGTTTTGGACCTTCCTTTATCAGGTGGGTTCGGCTCCTGTACACCAATATCCGTAGTTGTGTGTTAGTTAACGGCTAGAGCACCTCGGTGTTTTATCCATCGAGGGGAGTGAGGCAAGGGTGCCCTCTCTCCCCTTTGCTCTATGTCCTCTCCATGGAAGTTCTTGCCTCTAATCTGCGTTGTCATCCAGCCATTGTCGGCCTGTCATTACCTGGCATTTCCTCTGTCCTCCCTGTTGTTTCCTTGTATGCAGACGACACTTCTGCCATAGTGTCCTCAGATCCTGGCATTAAGGCTGTCTTTGACACATACAGCCTCTTTGAGAAGGCCTCGGGTTCCAGACTGAATCTGGGCAAGTGCAAAGGCTTGTGGCTTGGGTCCTGGCGGGGTCGTTTGGACTCCCCGGTGGCCATTGACTGGTCCAACGAAATGATTAAGGTCCTGGGGGTCTTTATTGGTTTTGGCAATTTAGACGAGGCTAATTGGCGTCCGCGTATTGATGCGGTTTCGAAGTGCCTCGCTTCCTGGAGCTCTCGTTCCCTGTCCTTCTCTGGAAGGGCTCTTGTGGCCAACGCTCTTGCGCTGTCACGTGTTTGGTACGTGGCCTCCCTGGTCCACATGCCTCGTTGGGTTTTGAGGGAATTGAACTCCCTCCTTTTTACTTTCTTCTGGTCGGGCAAGAAGGACAAGGTAAACAGGAAAGTTGTTGTCCAACCAAAAGACTGTGGTGGTTTTGCTGTCGTCGCTATAGAACTGAAAGTCCAGGCACTGCTTGTCCAGTGGTTTAGGCGCTTCGTGACCTCGCCAAATTCCTGGGTCTCCCTTCTTACGTATTGGTGTTTTGACCGGTTTGGGGTTGACCCTTCCGCTGTCATTTCATCTCCTTCTGCGTTCATTCTGAGCCGTCTACCGCGTTTTTACGAGTCTTTGTTCCGTGCGTGGTGCGCTGTTGGGGGCTCTTGCGGCTCCTCTGGCATCGTGTCCATCTGTGGCTCTGGTGATATCACGACCCCTGTGTCTACTGTGTCCTGTAAGTCCACCTATTTGCGTTTGTTGGAGCTCGCCGCTGTGGTGCCGCATTGTGTTTCTAAATTTCGCCCAGTCTTTGGTGATTTATACTGGCCCTCCACTTGGTCGCAGCTTTTCTATATGCCCCTCGATCGTGGCGTTGTTGAACTCTCCTGGAAGGTGTGTCACGGTGTCTTGTTTACGATGGATCGTCTAATCTCTTTTGGTTATGACCTTCCTCCCGCGTGCTTTTGTGGTTATCCTTTGGAGTCGGCAGACCATCTATTTTTTCACTGCCCTCTTGCGAGGAGTGGTGTGGATTGGGTTCAGTCTTTGCTTTTCCGCTCGGCCCCGCTGGCCCCGACCCTCGTTTTACGTCATGTGCTTTTTGGTTTTGCACCGGATGAACTGTCTGCTGTTCCGCGTGTTTTCATCTATCTACTGCATGTGTTGAAGTATTTACTTTGGAATCAGAGGAACGACTATAGGTTCAGGTCTTCTCAGCCTTCTGCTGTGGCCTTGATTGCGGGTCTAAAAGCCCGCTTGCTTTTCTATCTACCGCTGTTTTTCAAGCGTTTTAGGTCTCGTCGACGTAGGCGCCTTTTTCTTCGTCAATGGGGAGGTAATGGGACAATTTGTTCGCTTGGTGGTTCGGGCCTCGTTTTTCATCTGTGATGCCTGATGCCCTAAGTGTGTTTGTTCCTCTTTTTTTGTGTGTGTGTGTTGCTGGCTCTTTCTGTGGCTTTTGTCTTTATGATTGTTTCCTTTATCCCGCCTTTTTGGTCGCCTTAATTGGTTGAACTGAGCAATTTTGTTGTCGGTCTTACTGCTTCTGTGTGTCTTGTCTAGTCCTTAATTTTCTACTGTGGGTGAGGCGGGGTTCGATTCCCCGGCGAAGTTGGCGGGCTGGCTCCGTATGGAGGTGCCCCCTCTCCCTGGCTTTCCCTTGTCGCTTGGGCTTGCACTCCCGCCCTGCGGCTTGGGCCTATCGGGTAGCGAGCATTGCACCCACCGCTCGTTACTCCGCCAAATAACCAAAAAAATTTTTGATGTGAGAAGTTTGTAATAGTCAATAGGCCTCGTTCGATATATCAATATGCCAACATGACCCCGACGCTTTCGGGAAAACGTTTTAAACATTTCAAGTTTCTTTTGTCTCACAATTCCCAAAAGAGACTTGGATACAAAGAAAACACCACCAAATATAGAAGTTTGTAATGAAAGCCTCGGAGGCATGTTAAAATATTGATGTATCGAAGATGGCCTATTCCCTTTGAGCAGCAATCTCAAAAATCCAGAAAACAAAAAAACATGGCCAATCCTCCCCGGCGGGGAATCGAACCCCGGTCTCCCGCGTGACAGGCGGGGATACTCACCAATATACTACCGAGGATACGGCAGTCAAGCAATTCAAAAAAATCATAATCCAATGCCGTAAACTTCAGCTGATCTGCGAGTATACTTTCATTCCTCAGATTAAGTCGGCTGTTTTCGAGTGTATTTCTGTTGAGGCTGATTCCCCTTTCTTTCTTCCTTAATAAAAATTATGGATTCAGTCACTCAGTCAATCATTCCACCATTCATTCACTCAGTCATTGAGTCAATCATTCAATCAGTCAATCAGTCATTCCACCATTCATTCAATCATTCATGCATTCATTTATTTATTCAGTCAGTCAGTCAGTCAGTCAGTCATTCAGTAAAGTATACCTGGGAAATTTCCAATACTTCTTTAGCATTTCTAGATATCAAAATTTCTGTCGAAGGCAACGGTTTATGCACCAGTCTGCACTACAAACCCACAGATTCTCATAGTTATTTGTTGTTTCACGTTGCCAGGCACCAACCAATAGCGTAGCTCCATATTTCTGTATATAAAGCACACACAACCCACAATTTCTTGATTCGCTCCGACGAAGGGCTAACGCTCGAAACGTCAGCTTCCGAATCTCTTTACGGTGGCCAATTCACATTATCAACCCAGTTGACAAAACCAAATTATCTTGTAATACTCCGACCGACGCCACACCACAGTTTCTTTAGAAATTTGCCCCCTTTAGTCATTCAGTCAGCCTGTTTAAATTTGAACAGCATCCCAATGATTTTCATTTATGAGAACAGAATTCTTTAGTGGATTCCGTAGTGTAGTGGTTATCACGTCCGCCTAACACGTGGAGGGACGCCGGTTCAAGCCCGGCTTGTTACATGTTTTTTTTTTATTCAAGCAACTTCTTTTTTATCTTACAACCATGATGTTTTGCTTTACCTGTTTATGGTACTCTTCTGTATTCAACGAATGTATTTTCTACCAAATTGAAGACGACTAGTAATAAACCCTCCAATAAACGTCCCTTCAGCCACAAAATCACTGGACTACTCTGTTTCAGTGTGCTGAGAGCATTTCTCGACTCGTGAAGAATTCCCTCACTGGGAGGTGTGTTCTAAGGAAGCTCGCAAGATAATATTCGTAGAATTATCTTGCAACTCGCCCTTGTTATACTTGGGTGTAACATATTATCGTTGCCTTAGTGTATTGTCTTCTACTTCCAAGGAGGGCGCCGTAGCTCAGTTGGTTAGAGCGCCTGTCTAGTAAACAGGAGGTCATGGGTTCAAATCCCATCGCTGCCTTGAATTAATCCTTCAATCGACACCAATATCTTCTTTTAGTTACAAATTTTACCAACATTTTCATATTTTTGATGTGAGAAGTTTGTAATGGTCAATAGGCCTCGTTCGATATATCAATATGCCAACATGGCCCCGACGCTTTCGGGAAAACGTTTTAAACATCTGAAGTTTCTTTTGTCTCACAATTCCCAAAAGAGACTTGGATACAAAGAAAACACCACCAAATATAGAAGTTTGTAATGAAAGCCTCGGAGGCATGTTAGAATATTGATGTATCGAACGACGGTGGCCTATTCCCTTTGAGCAGCAATCTCAAAAATCCAGAAAACAAAAGAACATAGCCAATCCTCCAAGGCAGGGAATCGAACCCCGGTCTCCCGCGTGACAGGAGGGGATGCTCACCACTATACTACCGAGGATACGGTAGCCAAGCAATTCAAAAAAATCATAATCAAACGCCTAAATCTTCAGCTGATCTGCGAATGCAGCCGTAATACTTTCATTCCTCAGATTTAGTCGGCTGTTTTCGAGTGTATTTCTGTTGAGGCTGATTCCCCTTCCTTTCTTCCTTATAAAAAAATATGGATTCAGTCACTCAGTCAATCATTCCGCCATTCATTCAATCAGTCATTCGGTCAACCATTCAGTCTATCAGTCATTCCACCACTCATTCAATCATTCATGCATTCATTTATTTATTCAGTCAGTCAGTCAGTCAGTCAGTCAGTCAGTCAGTCAGTCAGTCATTCAGTCAGTCATTCAGTCAGCATGTTAAAATTTGAACAGCATCCCAATGCTTTTGATTGATGAGAACAGAATTCTTTAGTGGTTTCCGTAGTGTAGTGGTTATCACGTCCGCCTAACACGCGGAAGGACGCCGGTTCAAGTCCGGCCGGAAACAGGCTTGTTACATGTTTTTTTTATTCAAGCAACTTCTTTTTTATCTTACAACCATTATGTTTTTCTTTACCTGTTTATTGTACTCTTCTGTATTCAACGAATGTATTTTCTACCAAATTAAAGACGACTACTACTAAACCCTCCGATAAACGTTCCTTCAGCCACAAAATCACTGGACTACTCTGTTTAAGTGTCCTGAGAGCATTTCTCAACTTGAAGAATTCTCTCACTGGGAGGTGTGTTCTAAGGAAGCTCGCAAGATAATATTCGGAGAATTATCTTGACACTCGCCCTTATTATACTTGGGTGTAACACATTATCATTGCCTTAGTGTATTGTCTTCTACTTTCAAGGAGGGCGCCGTAGCTCAGTTGGTTAGAGCGCCTGTATAGTAAACGGGAGGTCATGGGTTCAAATCCCATCGGTGCCTTGAATTAATCTTTCAGTCGACACCAATGTCTTCTTTTACTTACAAATTTTACCAACATTTTCATATTTTTGATGTGAGAGGTTTGTAATGGTAAATAGGCCTCGTTCGATATATCAATCAGTTCCAACATGGCCCCGACGCTTTCGGGAAAACGTTTTAAACATTTGAAGTTTCTTTTGTCTCACAATTATTAAAAGAGACTTGGATACAAAGAAAACACCACCAAATATAGAAGTTTGTAATGAAAGCCTCGGAGGCATGTTAGAATATTGATGTATCGAACGACGGTGACCTATTCCCTTTGAGCAGCAATCTCAAAAATCCAGAAAACAAAAGAACATAGCCAATCCTCCCCGGCAGGGAATCGAACCCCGGTCTTCCGCAAGACAGGCGGGGATGCTCACCACTATACTACCGAGGATACGGCAGCCACCCAATACAAAAAAAATCATAATCCAATGCCTAAATCTCCAGCTGATCTTCGAATGCAGCCGTATACTTTCATTCCTCAGGTTAAGTCGGCTGGTTTCGAGTGTATTTCTGTTGAGGCTGATTCCCTTTCCTTTCTTCTTGATGAAAAGATATGGATTCAGATGTGAGAGGAGGGCGCCGTAGCTCAGTTGGTTAGAGCGCCTGTCTCGTAAACAGGAGGTCATGGGTTCAAATCCCATCGGTTCCTTGAATTAATCCTTCAGTCGACACCAATATCTTTTTTTACTTACAAATTTTACCAACATTTTAATATTTTTGATGTGAGAGGTTGTAATGGTCAATAGGCCTCGTTCGATATATCAATATTCCAACATGGCCCCGACGCTTTCGAGAAAACGTTTTAAACATTTTAAGTTTCTTTTGTCTCACAATTCCCAAAAGAGACTTGGATAAAAAGAAAATACCACCAAATATAGAAGTTGGTAATGAAAGCCTCGGAGGCATGTTAGAATATTGATGTATCGAACGACGGTGGCCTATTCCCTTTGAGCAGCAATCTCAAAAATCCAGAAAACAAAAGAACATAGCCAATCCTCCCCGGGAGGGAATCGAACGCCGGTCTCCCGAGTGACATGCGGGGATACTCACCACTATACTACCGAGGATACGGCAGCCAAGCAATTGAAAAAAATCATGATCCAATGCCTAAATCTCCAGCTGATCTGCGAATGCAGCCGTATACTTTCATTCCTCAGATTAAGTCGGCTGTTTTCGAGTGTATTTCTGTTGAGGCTGATTCCCCTTCCTTTCTTCCTTATAAAAAGATATGGATTCAGTCACTCAGTCAATCATTCCGCCATTCATTCAATCAGTCATTCGGTCAACCATTCAGTCAATCAGTCATTCCACCATTCATTCAATCGTTCATGCATTCATTCATTTATTCAGTCAGTCAGTCAGTCAGTCAGTCAGTCAGTCAGTCAGTCAGTCATTCAGTCAGTCAGTCATTCAGTCAGTCAGTCATTCACTCAGCCTGTTTAAATTTGAACAGCATCCTTATGCTTTTCATTTATGAGAACTGAATTCTTTAGTGGTTTCCGTAGTGTAGTGGTTATCACGTCCGCCTGACACGCGGAAGGACGCCGGTTCAAGCCCGGCCGGAAACAGGTTTGTTACATGTTTTTTTCATTCAGGCAACCTCTTTTTTATCTTACAACCATGATGTTTTGCTTTACCTGTTTATGGTACTCTTCTGTATTCAACGAATGTATTTTCTACCAAATTGAAGAGGACTACTAATAAACCCTCCGATAAACGTTCCTTTAGCCACAAAATCACTGGACTACTCTGTTTAAGTGTCCTGAGAGCATTTCGCAACTTGAAGAATTCTCTCGCTGGGAGGTGAGTTCTAAGGAAGCTCGCAAGATAATATTCGGAGAATTATCTTGCAACTCGCCCTTATTATACTTGGGTGTAACACATTATCATTGCCTTAGTGTATTGTCTTCTACTTTTAAGGAGGGCGCCGTAGCTCAGTTGGTTAGAGCGCCTGTCTAGTAAACAGGAGGTCAAGGGTTCAAATCCCATCGGTGCCTTGAATTAATGCTTCAGTCGACACCAATATGTTCTTTTAGTTACAAATTTTACCAACGTTTTCATATTTTTGATGTGAGAGGTTTGTAATAGACGTATTCGGCTAACGTGTTTACATCCTTGTTGCCACCCAATTCAGATCACGTGATGATTCATTTGGGAGGTTACAATTGTTCTGTTTGCACGTACCCTCATGCAAGCAGTTACGCGTAGCAAATTGCACAATTGTAACCTCCCAAATGAATCATCACGTGATCTGAATTGGGTGGCAACAAGGATGTAAACACGTTAGCCGAATACGTCTATGGTCAATAGGCCTCGTTCGATATATCAGTATTCCAACATGGACCCGACGCTTTCGGGAAAACCTTTTAAACATTTTAAGTTTCTTTTGTCTCACAATTCCCAAAAGAGACTTCGATACAAAGAAAACACCACTAAATATAGAAGTTTGTAATGAAAGCCTCGGAGGCATGTTAGAATATTGATGTATCGAACGTGGCCTATTCCCTTTGAGCAGCAATCTCAGAAATCCAGAAAACAAAAGAACATAGCCAATCCTCCCCAGTAGTATAACAATTAGCGGTCCCGGCACTTTTTTACAAATCTGGAACCAAATTTTTTCCAACACAAAATCTGAGAACTTTTTCCAAATCTTTTTCCAAATATTTTATACTTGACCTTTAAATATAAAATCTGAAACCAAATTTTTTCCAACACAAAATCTGAGAACTTTTTCCAAATTTTTTTCCAAATATTTTATACTTGACCTTTAAATATAAAATCTGAAACCAAATTTTTTCCAACACAAAATCTGAGACCTTTTTCCAAATCTTTTGCCAAATATTTTATACTTGACTTTTAAATATAAAATCTGAAACCAAATTTTTTCCAACACAAAATCTGAGAACTTTTTCCAAATCTTTTTCCAAATATTTTATATTTGAAAGTCAAGTATAAAATATGAACCAAAACTTTAACCAAAATCTGAACCAATACTGAATAAAATACATAGATTAATCCTTTAACCAAAATCTGAACCAATACTGTATACTAAAGAAATATGAACCAAACTCAAAAACCAAACTCAAAAATCAAATATAGGGATAGGAGTTAGAACCAATACCAAAACCCGGGACATCGGTCTGGAACTAAAACCTTGGATTATGATTGGGACCAATACTGGGACTAATACTGGGACCAATATGAGAATAAGAGTTGGGACCAATACTGGGACTAATACTGGGACCAATATGAAAATAAAGAATATGACTAATGTTTGATATTATGATGACCATATGCATGACGTGTTATTCCATCTTCATGTATATATCTTTTATCATCAAAACAGCTGAGTGATACTTTATTTATCTCATAACTTCCGAGTTCATGATTCTGACTTCTGATTGTTTTCATTTTATGATGCATTTGTTTATTATTGAATAGTGTTTCTTTATAGTTTTCATGTCCGATGTCTTTTTTGATGACATTCTTTTTAATTCCTTTAGCAGTCTTTCCTCCATTTTGGTCGTCTTCATATAGCTGTACATTTTAGATCGTAGACCAACGAATTCACGAATAGGAACTCCTACTGCCTCGTCTTTGAATTTACCAATAACCTTTTTATTGGTCTTATCATAATACGGTGAGCTTTCAGGATAGTCACTGTTATCGAATTTATCTTTATCCTTCCAGAAGTCTGAATAGACATCTTCAGCTTCGATTTCATATGTCAAACTGTCCGTGTCTGTGAATAGTAACTTGGCTTTTTCTCCATACTTATTTTTAATGTAGTTATAATGAAAATCATACATCAAAGTCTTACTCAGATCTAAGATACACATACCCACATATGCCGGCCTGTTTAAAGTTAGTGTTTCTTTGATCGTATGAACAGCTACTAGATTTTCGTTGAAGATCTTACTACTAACATCAGTTGGTTTACTAACATATTTCAATAGTTTCTTCTCATCAGTTATCAATCTTACATCCACTCGCTTTCTGATATTCTCCATTGTCTTCCCAAATACACTATTATTCATAAGTTTGAAAAAGTCTTTCTCAAAAGCATTCTTCGAATTCTTACGTTTCTCTGTATTGAAATCAATATACTGCTTTAACCAAGGGGATTGATTGAACTCAAGTACTCGATGGACTTTAGTCACTTTCAGACCAAGATCAATATATAATTGGAGGTTCCTATAATGGAGCACATATTTTTCTTTGCTTCCTAAGCTTGGAATTAGTTTGGAGACTAAACCAGTTGATATACTATATTTCTCAGAGATGTTTTTACAGTACTCAGACAACATATCATTGGTTACTTTTACCTTTTCCGGTCCTAATGGATAGTCATTATGAAGGTCATGTAGTTCTTTAGGATATTCTAGGTCGACTTCAACTATCAAACCTTTCTCACTATCTTCTTGATACTTGGCTAGGTTTATTTATCGATCTGTTTTTGTGTCATCCATCTAAATCCGCCTGTTGGTAGATACTGGCTCATAGCCCAACCATATAGGTTATTAGCATCAAGATACATAATATACTTTGAGGGCGCCTTCTCATTGTATTCTTTCATTTTGATTTTCTTTGAGGGCTAGCTCCGGGCCGTTTAGATGGATTTTCGATTGGAAGGTACGAGAAGAATCGTGAATCTTTTGACCTTTATGCTGCGAAGTTTGAAAGCAAAGCGATGCTAATTTGGGGGAAAAAATCGCCCCGGCGCTGGAACGCTTTCAAAACAAGGTTTCCACCCTTGTCTCTCTATTATAAAGAACAGTCAACGGCGAACTCAAATTCATTCAAAATCGCTCAAAAACCGCTCTTGAGACAAAATGACGACTATACACCACAGGTAAGGTAATTCAACGTTTATTTATCATTGATTTTCATACAAAGTTAGCGATATATGACGACTATAGGTGAGGCAAACGGTAAATCTAGTACATTTACTATAAACAGCTACCCAGACAGATTGTGTGGGCCCCCTGTGAGCTAACAAAAGGATATCAGATGCGAGGTATAAGTCATGGTATTCTCCCATATTTTTAAGAGAAAATGTATTCCACACATCCTGAGAATGTTCATAGTCTTCATCTGATATATGTTCATCATTTAATATACTATAAAATTCTTCTTTCGTTGGTAGCTTTTCCTTAAATTTACTGAAACTATTCATATAGTCGTATGGGTATACTCCTTTTCTGACCATTAGATCAAGCTCTTGACCTTCAAATATTTTAGAGGTATATTTTAGTGATTCTCTTGGTAGATTACTCACTAGTTTTTCTAAACTAGAGCTCATAAACTGGAAACTATCAAGAACTGTCAGATGATTTCCAAGCATGAAAGCCATGTACTTCTCCATGTTGTTGGGTATGACATTGATTGTCATCTGCCGCTCTTCTCCTTTATTGTTTTTGTATGTGTGATTCTTAGCTATTTCACCAATCTCTTGCATTATAAAATGACTGTCATAACCTCTTAGATTGTGGAATATGACGGGTATTTTTAATTCTTTTGGGTTTACTTTGAGTTCCAGATTGCATTCTTGATGAGCAGATCCTCTGTATTTGCCGGTGATGTGACAGTGATCTCTAACTTTGGTATCTTGATTGGTGTATTTCTTATCACAAATGTGGCATTTTTCAGCTTTTTGAAATTTCTCTTCATCTTTCTTAGTCATTTTTAATGGTTTATTGAATTCCTTTTTCATTACTTTCTTACAATATTCAACTTCTTTTAACATAACTTCCATGACTTTATACACAGCCTTTTTGCCTCTATATGTTCTAGCGGGTTTGCTATATTTGTCATCATAGCAACAGACAACCTTATAACCATATCCGCAGTTTGTATGCTTCTGATATGCTTCAGTGAATGATTTATCATTATCAGGTTGGCAACCAGATATCTTTTCTGTTATAGTCTCGAAATCTGCACAAATCACAAATGGCACAGGCTGTTGTTTATGAAAATTATTGAATTTCAATATATTGTTATCTTTATCAGGCATTTTTACTGCTTGTGTACCATTTACTTGAATGCAATTGTCTTTATGATTGTTTAGGACTCTTTCTGAGCTGAAAAACTGAAGACAATGCATACAGAAGTGTTTCTTTCCCTCATACTTTGTTTGGTTGAACATGAACCTGTTAAAGTCCGTGATGAGAACGTAATGTTTATTTTCATTTTCAGTTATTAATAGCAGTTCCATATGATCTTCAAATTTTTCTTTTGACACATAAATGGGATATGGTTGTTTGTTTTCATAGCCGAATACATTAATATTGATCTCATTTTGCTTTTCAATTTTATTGTACTGCTTTGTGGTTACTGGGAATTCAATTTCCGAATAATCTAAATTTTTGATATATGCCTTGTCTGATTTTTTGATTCGTTGTGGGTTTTTGTCTTGTGGATTCAAATGTCTTATGTGACACCATCTGAAACATTCATTGTCCTCATTTTTCATATTGATTAATCCTTTATTACTGTTTCTGAGTTCTTCTGGAAGTTTAATATATGAAGAGCCTTTCATTGGTTGATATTGCGCAATATTGAGATGATGATTGTCAACTGATTCGATGGTCCAACCGGAACCCTCAGATATCCATTGAGCTATTATGTTCAAGATTTGATCTTTTGATAATTGTAACGCTTCAGGGATTCTTACGTTGTTGATTATGGTTTGAGGCTTGCTGTTGAAGTATGTGGTTTTGTACACTATTACATCTTTTGCATCGTTTGTTGGTTTTTTGAATGTCACTCTGAGCGTTTCAACGAATTTTAGACCTTTCATAGATTTTAGTATTCTTATTATGTGCCACTCAATGGCTTTTCTCGTGTTTTGTAGTTGTGCTAGGGGGTATTTGGTATTTTTAATACTAATTTCATAAGACTTTGTGTAGCCTTTCAGAGCTTTGTTTGTCTGCTCGATCTTAGTCTTTGGTAATGGGACTGGTTTTTTGGTTCTTGGTAATGGGACTGGTTTGTAATCATCCTTGAACTCTGGTGGTGGAATAATTATGTTGTCTTCATAATCCTGTACCATCTTCTTCACATTCTTTCTTGGTAATGGGACTGGTTTGTAATCATCCTTGAACTCTGGTGGTGGAAGAATTATGTTTTCTTCGTAATCCTGTACCATCTTCTTCACATTCTTCCTTGGTAAAGGTACTGGTTTGTAATCATCACTAAACTCTGGTGGTGGAGGAATTGTGTCGTCATTTTTAGGCTGTGGTTTCATATTTTTATACGACAACTTTTGCATTTCCATATTTAGCTTCAACAACAGGTTTATTAGTTGAGATTTGTTTTTTTTTGGAGAGAGCGCGTTTGTTCATATAACTAGCTGAGAAAATTTTTTCCATAATTTTACTAAAGTGTCAAGTCTTTAAGCCTTAAGAAATTTAAAAAAAAATCTTTGATTTAAAGGTTTATTTTGTAAACTATATTATAATGACAAAAATAACAATTGATGAGTACGTTTATTATGTTCATCCAATCTATGACTTATATGCTGGTTCGAAAGATGGAAATGTAATTAATATTATTAAACAAGTACCCCACAAAGGGAACAAGACTAATGGAGGTTACCCGAAGGTTAGTGTGAGAAAACATAGCCAATCTGGAGTTAAGAGTTATCATGTCCATCGGTTTGTTTGGGAATGTTTCAACGGCGTCATACCAGAAGGAATAGTGATTGATCACGTCAATAATGACAAGGAGGATAATCGCTTATGCAATCTACAACTTATAACACAACAACTGAATTGTAAGAAGGCGTCCAAGGATAGAGATTATACATTCGCTGCTAAAAATTGTGAAAATAGAAAATGTGTGAAAGCCACCAACCAAAATACAAATGAAGTTTCATACTATAACAGCTTGTATGCAGTCAATCAACACCTTGGTATAAATGCTGGTATTGTCAAAATGGTATGTGAGGGTCTCAATAATTGTAAATCAGGTGTATCAAAGAAGGATGGACATTCTTATACATTTGAATATATTAAACAAGATGACTTACCCAATGATTATAAGAAATCAGCAAATATAAGACCAAAAAGAGTATCAGATGAGGATAGGAAGAAACACCGAATGGAATCTATTAAAAAATGGCAAAACGAGGAATACAAACGCCCGAAATGTGGGAAGGCTTTTAAGAATAACAACAAATATGCTCATAAGAAAAAGTGTGGAAATGGCCAGAAACAATAATATGCATGGCTTGTTATTCCATCTTCATGTATGTATCTTTTGTCATCAAAACAGCTGAGCGATACTTTATTTATCTCATAACTACCGAGTTCATGATTCTGACCTCTCAGAAAACCGGATGTTATATTCGGGGATTCCCCGCTGGCAGGTCTGAACATGTTTGGAAAAACAGGAAGTCGATGATGTCGTACAATAGGGGGTTCCCCCAAGAAAATGAGTCATAATATTACGTTTCAAGGTTACTAAATGTAAATTTGTCTGATGCATCAGACAAATTTTGATTGGTCGATATTTGCATGGCACCTGTGGGTGTTATACATAATTTATCACCTGCATTGCTAGATCACTGTTTTAATTATAAATTTTGTGAGTAAAGTTTACTCAAAACGTTTATGCTAAAATTTGTTGTCGAAGTCAACTTTACATGAAATGGACTGTACTTGTGGTAATTGTATATAGACCGGCATTTGAGCGCCCTGAAGTTATATATAGTGATGTAAAATGTAATAATATAAGATGGATTGTAATTCTCAAATTCACGATGAATTGAAGAGTATGAAAGAGTGTACATGTCCTTTCTGTGATCGACTATTAGTAGAAGTTGATAAAGCAGTTGAGTCATGTTGTAGTGAACAAGATATAGAAACTGTAAATGGTATGAATACCTGTATAAATTGTGGTTCAGTTCATGGTTGTGATTATGTCACAGAGTACTTCAACTTTTATGACAATTTGCATAGGATACGACAAAAATCGACATATCATCGGAAATACCATATTGATAATGTGATGAATGGTGTGTCTTTTAAGAATAATATTAATTTAACTCATAAAGAAGGGAATCAGATTCATAAAGTATTCGTTGAGATTGACAGTGTTATTCATAAGGTCAATAATGGACGCAAACGGATGATAAGTATTAAATTCGTTATTATGCAATTATTCAAGATGCTCGGGCTTCCTTACAAAGATATCAAGAGGACATTAACATGTTATAAACAACATTGGGAAAAGGTTAAATTATTGATAGGTGATAGAATTCAGTCAATAATTAATAAGTGAATTGATATTTTTTTTGTACTTTTTTATGAATTTATCAACAATTGGGCTGTTATCAGTAACATAATTGTCAACATTGTTCATCGAATTGATCAAAGCTTCTTCATTGAAATTTCCACTTCTCATAGCATCTTTTATTATAATTAAAAGATGATTATAATTTTGAAAAGCATATTGACAATTTTGTATTTTTAAATTTAGACTTTGATGTTCCATGTAACCCTTTATCAATAAAGATACTGTACTTATTGCTATTAAACTGATACCACCAGTTGCAACAGCACTTGCTATTCCACCAGATGCCGTCAAAATGGAAATTGAATTACCGATGAAATTTAGTGATTTATACCTTTTGAAAGCTTGTTTGTACACCCAACATTTCTGGTGATATGTTTGATAATAGGATTTTAATTCTTTAATTTCTTCTTCAGTTAACTTGTCTGAAATGTGATTCCAACTGAATATGCTTTTTTGCGGGTCTTTCATATATTATGGGTTATATATTTTTCGGTTGTGAAGTATTTCTTCAACATGATCAAATACATCATCAGCCTCATCAAGTGTTTTTCTACAACATAAAATGAAATCTCTTAATTTTTTCAATGACTATTTTATCTTTTCAGTGTTCATATATACATTGTTTATATTATTTAATTTATGGTTCAATTGTTTCACATATTATATATGTCAAATAATTTCGTAAGAGTTGTGAGAATTAAGGATGTAGATATTTGATGTAGAATGTACTGCTTCCAACTCCTTTGAGTTTAGCACTACCTGTGCCAACAGAGAACCTGAGTTTGTTTTGTAATTCGTAGTTCTCGACTTTAATGATAGCATTGATTGTAAAAAGTGTCCAATTTGATGCATCAATGAGAGTATAACTTAACAGAGGTGGTGGTTTGTTGGTACCTGGTTTCCAGCTATATTCGATCACGAATTTACCACTTTATTTATAGTAATCAGTGTATATTATGTGATAATAACCGGACCTTTTTACACGTACATAAACATCAAAAGGGGGATTATTGGATAAAAATAGTGGTGAATTTCTAATTTGTGGAAATAGGATTATCCACCCATTGTTATGTTTCAACTTGTCTGTGAAATAATAAATACTATTATTATTATTTACATAATTAACAAGTTGTCTATAATGGACAGCTCCTGTAGGTTTAGTGCTGGATTTGAGTCCAACTATAGCATGGTTTCCCATATCAGTACCCAATTCATATTTGATAGAATCTTCAGTGTGGTAGAAGAGTCGATCCCAAAGATTTACTGAGACATCATTGACCGAACCTTTAACACCATATACAACAACATAAATAGTAGTCTGAGGATCAGTTTTACTTTTCAATTTGATGTCAATGTCTAAATCATCAAAACCATGACCCAACATATTTTTGGTAAAATGGATGATGCTGCGTGTGTTCGTTCCATCTATTCTCGAATTAATCTTTCCCACAGAGAGAGTTCCACTCAATGCATCTATTTCATCAATGGTGATACCATCATCCACATACATTTCATAAACCATTGTATAAGAGCCGACAGGTAGATATATTAAATCAATTGATAGTCTGGTGCTGTAAAAACCAATACTGGAATCACAATCAATCTTGAATTCATAAGTCTTTTTGTTCACAGAATGACAATTTTTATCTTTGACTCCAATTTTATGAATATCATCATCATCTTCTTTGAACTCATCATCATCCATCACTTTTTTAAAGACATTTTCTTTATCGATTGAATCAATGGACGCTTTTATTTTCTCATCAATTATATCACTGATTCTTGTATTACTATTATTAATAGATGTATAAACCAAATTAACAGAAGCTGCATGACTAGCATCTGATGGTTGTGGATCTTTGAGATTAGTGATGCTGTGATTGGCCATATCAATATCATCTTCCATTGGATCTGGATTTTTTCTGTTTAGCGCATCATAAGCTTCATCGTTGATTAGACGTTTTAATTCACCTCTTTCTGTATGAAAATAACCAAAATTGATTACTTCATTCTTTTGAGCATCAAATGCAGCTTGACTGGAGTCATCTTCCACAAAAGGCTTGATATTTCTTATGGTGAATCCATCCATATTTAGATTATTTTGCATTGGACGATTACCTGATAATGGTAAATAAGTTGCTTTAGCACCACCAACAGTTAGGGCTGCATTATCTACTGAAGAACTACGGATTCCAGTAATAGAGTGATCACCCATGTTGAGGCCACCAGTCATGGCTTTACTTCCATCTAGTTTCAAGACATCAGTAGCAGGCTTTGGTAATTTACTAATTTCAGCATCTACAAAAGCTTTACTGACCAGACTGTTGTCATCAAAAAGTCCATCGTGGTAAGGTTCACAGTTTTTTATCACATTTTGTTTGAGATCAAAATAATTGTCATTCATATATTTTTTGAGAAATGTTTCATTCAGATATTCTTTGTTAACAGCACTTCGCAAATCTCCGACTCTAACTTCATAAGCATCATCATCCTTATAATCAGTGAGATTTTCCACAGAGAGAATATGATTTGTACCTATGTCTAAATTACCAAACATACTTCTACTACCATCTCTCGGAAGTAATGGTGTAGTATCTATGTGGACTTTTGCTATTTCTCCATCGACGTATGATTTATTGGCTTTGTCAGCAATGGCAATATCCTGATTAGCATTTTCAATGTCGACATATTTTTTATTAGTGGCACTATCCAGATGAACAGGATCACCTAAACCATCTATAGGATTACCATTGAGATTTAAATTCTCAAAATAGAGAATCTTATGATTATCTTGAGCATTAGGGACATTAAAAATAGTATGGTTGAAACTTGTCGACTGTTTACCCTTAACTACTCTTGAATAAAAGAGAAATTTGATATTTTTATTGTATTGACTACCGAAATATTTTATTTGGAATTTTATCCCATTATCCGATCCACCTCCCCCATCAGTAGTAAATTGAATCATTGATCTAGTATATTGACTGTTAATTTTATCACTGTCGAATGTAATGATTTTATAATGATTATCACCCCATATTTGATAGATTATTGTATCATCAACGAGAAAACCACCAGCGTCACCAATAACAAATATCTCAAGAATGGCGGTATATGTTCCTCTCTTTCATCATCATATTAGACCACGCCTCTCCATAGAATCCACTATCACCATCTTCTTTCTCAATAATATAAGCATCATGATGTGATTTATGACTATTGAAGAAATAATTTGATGGAACATTTGGCGGCTGTGAGAAAATTAACTGACTCTTATCACCAAAGTTTTTATAAATTTTAAAACTCGGTTGTAAATGATAATTATTTTGACTGGCTTGAGTATGTTCCTTTAACACTTTCAAACTGACTGCATCACCATCGTCAATTGAGTCAGCTACATCAGTCAATCGTTTTCCATTAATGTCATAATTACCATCATCAGTCAGTTGAAACCCAACACCAGGCAACCCACGTTGTGAACATATAGCTGTTGATGATGTTGGTAAAAGTCCATTGAATAACTCATATACAATAATGTTATATTTTTTCATTGAAATTCTTGGTATGGAATTTCCTTGGCTTATCAATATAAATGAAACTGTACGGATCTTCAGTTGCTTTCTCATATGATTCTTTTGGAATGTTATTTTCACGGCATATTAGTGATTTTTCATTTGCACTTGGGAAATCATAGACAGAGAAATGCGAACAGTTCAATCTTATATCTTTTGGAGTTTTATAGTAACTTTGACTCAGATAAATCACACTGCAATTTTTATGCCGTCCTCGTATAAAATAGTCGATTAATGGTTTTTGGTTTTTATCACACACATAATCATCGAAAATGACAATTTTCTGTGAGTCACTGTCAAAGTCTTCAACAGGAATAATTTCATCATTTCTTGCCTCAATAACATCATAACCAACTTCATCGCTTGTCGGCTGGAAAACGTCCATAAGATTCTGGTAGTTGGACTGCTCTAAGTTTTTCGCGTAGAGATAAACTTTGTCAAAATACAGCATGTTGTAAATCATATGCATCAGTGTATTAGTTTTCCCTGAACCGCTTGGACCGCAAACCAGCATCCGGAAACATTGATGAGGCATGAAATCGTATAGTTGTTTGAAGTTTGAGACTACATCTTCTTCAACATCATAATTTGGTATTCTCATTATATTATATGGGTATATTAATTCAATTCAACACGGTGTACAACACAGTGTACAACACGGTGTTCAACATGGTGTTCAACATGGTGTACAACACGGTGTTAAACGTTATTTTTTATATATGATTTTCATTTTTTATGTAATGTAATGATATAACAATAAATGAGTTTACTTAAATGGAAAGAACTCGCAAAGAGTAAATCTAAATTAGGGGATAAAATCAATTATGCCCATAATGTAATCACGCAACATAATATCGGTAAGAAGACAAGCCAAGCCATTACGCAGCTATTCAAACCAGTGACAAGTAAATTAGATGATGTTATTGACAGTAATTTAGATTTAAGGTTGCCTCCAAGGAAGAAACGACCACCGAAGAAAAAAGAAGTTGGTATTGACTATATGCCAGAAGTTGATCCATATGAAGACATGGATGTAGAAGGTCTGATTGATTTTGGTGATTATGTACCACCACAACAAGAAAAACAACTAGGACCAATACCACAAATACATGTCGATACTCCAGACTAGCCACCTAAATACGATTACGATGAAAATGTTGATTATGAAATACCTAATGAGGAACTAACGATGGAAAAGTTGAATGAATTAGGTTTGGATGACTATAAGATTATTGATGAGAATCTTAATAATCCAGAAAGAAAACACATAGGAAAAATTAAATATCTTGATAATCAACTTAAATCTGCGAGAAAAGAGAAGCAAAGATTGAACGGTTCTAAGACAGCTGCTAAAAATAAATACAAAAAAAAATCAAAATGAGGCTGAATTTCAGGAGAAGATTAAAAATATAAACGATACTAATTTAATATTGAATGAATACATCAATAATATTAAAGAACATATAAGAATGCTCGAAACAGAGCATGAAGGTTCAGGGATTAAAGGCCGAGGAAAAATAAAGAAAGCGGAAAAAGTGAGGAATAGAATTAAAGGTTATAAGGCACATGTCACAAAAAATACAATGGTGGGGCAATATCGGAAGCTGAGAGGCAGATTATGAACAAACGGTTAGGCAATGAAATAGCTGTATTGAATAAATACATTAAGGATCATAAGAAGAAACTTGAATTAGAGAAGAAAATCAAAGGCCGAAGAAAACAGAGAGGTGGAAATGTTATGTTTTTCAATGATCCAAAGCAGATTCTCAAGAAATTAGAATTAATCATTGGTGAGATTCTTGCAGGTAACACATCAATTGATATGAGAAATATGGGAGTTAATATATTGGACACATTATTGAGAATGGCAACAATCAATAGACCGCAATATAATAAATTGTATAACCTCTACTTCAAAGTATAATTATGTAAATGTATTATATATATGGATCGAGAGATTGTATTATCATCATATAGTGTCAAAGATGAAGGAAACAACACTCCTCAGGATTTCACAATTAAATCAACAGGCCCTTAATATTGGCTAAAAATTACCAATATATTGTGGGCCTTCGTTAACATGTCATTCACATGGTTCAATGTAAATCCCTCGTATAATAATCAATTAATCAAGTACAGCTCTGATAATGGTTCAACATTTCACGAAATCACTTTCCCAGCAGGAGTCTGGAATTATACAGACTTCAATACATATATCAAGGACATAACGAAGATTGTCAAGGATGGTGCTAATAATAATGAGTATCCCATCACTCTTGAATTCGATAATACAACATTCAGGGTCACAGTTAAACTAGCCAATAATTACCAACTTGATTTGACAGCAAGCAATTTCAATGACCTAATCGGGTTCGATAAGAAAGTGTTGAAAAATGAAACAAATATAGGACCGAAAGTGCCAAATCTCAGTCAGGACACTGACATTCTTAATATTCATTGTGACCTAATCAATGATTCACTTGTAGATGGTCAAGATACAGACATCATTTATTCCTTCTCAACCAGTGTGCTTCGCCCTAGTTACTCTTTTACCATCGAACCGCGAAGACACATACAATCCCACCAATAAGAAAAATATAAGTAGTATCAGGATATACATTACAGATGGAAAAAGGAGATTAATCAACTTGAATGGATCGGACACATCTTTTTCATTGATTCTGAAAAGTAAAGAATAATATAACATAATAATATAAATGAAACCATATGAATTCAAGAGGTTTTATCATCCGAAGCTTGGTAAATTTGTTTATAAACACAAAGGGTCTGGGATCATTGTTGACAATATTTTCAAACCGATGAAGAGTGTTGCATCATCTGTTGTGAAAAAGTTTGCTAAACCATTTGGTAAGAAGGCGTTAAAATCAGGTATTTCATATGCAGGTGAAAAGGCGGGTAAAAAGATATCTGAGAAGTCAGGAGACATGATAATGGAAAGGCTTAGGAATATGAGAAAGGGGGATGTAGGACAAAAGACACTTACCCCACCTATTGAACAGCAACGGCAGCATGAAAGTACTGATATGATGCTCAATAGATTGTTATCAGGATCAGGTGTAAAAAGAAGGAGTAGAGTGAGAGTGTAATATAATAAAATAACGTAATATAATAATATAATGTCTTCCAGAACAAGTGAATACTTACAGAGATATGAGATGGTTCGATTTCAACTAGATGATGTTATTCGGGCCCCAGCTGCCGGTCAACACCAAGTGAAAAATGGGTACAAGTTTACGATTAATGAGAGGTCTGCATTCTACGATTGGTATAATGCTTATTTTGAGGTGCAATTCAAGCTGCAAAAGTTGGCCAATGGGGGAGCCTACGATCATAATGATGATCGCATAACAGTTATCAATGGATCCCATTCATTGATGAACCACATTACGATAAGAAGTGCTGGGAAGATTGTGTATGATACTGATAATCTCCATAAAATTACTTTTGTCAAGAACCTCCTCGAATATAGTGACGATTATAGTCGCTCAGTGGCTAAGAATAGTTTTTGGTATCTGGATACCAAAGATTCGTTGACAGCTGCTGGTGCAAACACAGGGTTCAACGACAGACGATTATTGACGTTGAACAATAATGATGTCAATGTATTAATACCTATTAATCGTTACAGTTTCTTTGAAGAGCTGGAGGGTCGAATGTTAGTCCCAATGCAACTCCAGTTAGAGATACAGTTACAGGATGACAATGAATTAATCTACAAAGGCGCTACGGCCGACCCAAGAAACTTACCTGGTCGAGTGGTCATTAATAGATTCCTGCTATGGGTCCCAAGATTGACACCAAAGGACAGCCTATACGATAAGTTTGTTAGTTCCTTTTTGGTAAATAATGCTTGGACATATAACAGAGAAATGTATCAGGTTTCCGCACCAACAAATAGCAGTGGATTCTTCCAGATCTCACCTAGTATTGATAATGTCAAGGCTATCTTTGTATATCTACAACGAGCTAGAACAAAAAATGCAGAGGCGAATCCATATATATTCGATACTTTCAAATTGAATGCGGCTGACAATAACAGCAGTCTTACAACATGTAGATTGGAATATGGGAATGGAGTATTCTACCCTGAAACTGAATACGATTCAGAATCAAAAGTAAGGATCTTCAACGATTTAATGTCCTATGGTATGAGAAAGAATGATTACAACAGCGGCACACAACTCAGCATATCGGCATACAAAGCTGTTTATCCCATCATATATTTTGATTTATCATATCAAACGGAGAAAGTAACAAGAGACCGAAAACAGTTGATCTTCAGGTATAAACTCAATGCTAATAGTACTGCAAATTTCAATGTTCATGCCATCGTCCTATATGAAGAGACAGTCGTCATCAACAAGGTGGGAAATGAATTAGTCATAGTACAAACAGTAATGAAACACCGCTTATTTTGTATATGTTATGTGATCAAAAATTATATAACATATATTATATACAACGAATGACTCAGCTTTTTGAAATAAATGTGAAACTGTCAGAAAATCAGAAGAAGATTCTGAGTTCTGCTTACCATAAAAGGGAAACAATCGTTTTGAGGCTTGGGAATGACTCTCTTCGTGGTAATGACACTCTATATGTCCCAGCGATGGTGAAGAAGAGATTGGAGAAGAATCGGAAATTGAATAAAGGTATGGATATTAAGCTTGCAAAGACCAATATCAGAAAACAAGTCGGAAGTAGTTTATTGACTTCTATTCTAGCCCTCGGACGTGCATTCGGACCAACCATTGCGAAAACCCTGGGATTATCAGCTTTATCAGGGTTGGCCAGTGAAGGTGCAAGCCAAATTGTCAAAAAAAATATCTGGAAAAAAGGTACAGACAGGAGGTTTCCTTATTCCACAAAACAAGATTGACAAACTAATCGCAAACACAAAACAAAAGAAAGATATATTGGAGGCCCTTCAATCAGGTTCAGGTGTCCGTATAAAACCGACAAAAACACAATCAGGTGGTTTCCTTGGCGCTTTACTCGCCAGTATTGGGATTCCTCTGGCATTGAAAGTTCTGACTGGACAGGGTGCTCCCAAGATTGGACTACCACCCTACCCTCCACAAGGAGGTCGGGGTGCTCCGAGAATGGGTATATATCCTAGAAACCCACCACCTTTCATTGGTACATGGGGTAATCAAGTTGGTATGGGGAAAAAAAAAGACCCAAAAAAAGAGAAAAGGAAAAGGTCTACTGTTAGGACCAAACTGCCCATGCAATCAAATTCCGCTTATAGGGGCACTTCTGTGAAACCAAAATTCCATGATGAAATCCCGATGAGCAATCATGATCTAATGAAATGGTGCAGATATCTGAATATACCAATCAATGATGTTTTGTCAAGAGATCAAAGAGTTCCACACAACCACAAACAGGCGTTGTTTATCTACAATCTTGAACCGTCATATATGAGTGGAAGCCATTGGGTAACAACTTATGTGAAAGACAACATTATCAATTATTTTGGTAGTTTCGGTATGCCTCCGTTTCAAGAATTGGTAAATCATGCGAAAAGAAAGAATTTGACTCTGCTTCACCAAAATAATCAAATTCAGAATGTGAAAACAACCACATGTGGATACTTCTGTTTATACTTTTTGAATGAAATGAATAAGGGGAATTCATATCATAATTTATTAAAAGTGTTCAACATACATGATACAATGAAAAATGAGAGATTCATCAAAAATTATTTCAAAAATATATAACATATATGTATAATGGTAAAATCATATTGTGTTAAAAACAGAAGAAACAAACAGATTGTGTTCCAGGGAGTGAAAAATATATCACAACCAAAAATGGTCGACCTATGATGAAATGCACTTGTGCTGAATGTGGGATAACAAAGGCTAAATTCGTGAAAAGAATGAAACAGGGAAACTGATTGAGCCCTCACTAGCTGGGGGCAGTTTGTTTGATATTTATGATAGTCATTCTCTTAGTGAGATTGCTTTGAAAGGTTTAGCAAACAGTGGGGCTTACCTTGCTCGAAAAGGTGT
>OZ026603.1:17064486-17074486 GCA_964020085.1 Micromussa lordhowensis
CAATTATACTTTCTCCAATACGAAGGGGAAAAAAACTAAAAGTACACCTCCGACGGGACTCGAACCCGCAATCTTCGGCTTAGGAGGCCGACGCGTTATCCATTACGCTACAGAGGCTGATGTTAGGATCACGCAAGTAAAAAGTAATTAAAAAGTACTGATTTAGTGATTTAGCTTGGAATGCTGGCAGGTTTCGGCGAGCATTATTTTCTTTAGTTATAAATTCTCGTCTACTCATTGGCTTTTCAGGTGTTTGTTATTCAGTTAAGATCATAGCACCGGCCATGCAAACTGTTAGGTGGCATAAGCGTGTTTAATTTGCACAAAGACTCATTCCAAGCCGGTCGTATCATGCTACCTACATTTCCTGTGAGCCTTTTTTGTTCTTATTGCCAGATTAGTCCATTCAAGGAAGTGATTATTAGTGATTTTCCTGCCTCGCTAATTGGTCAGTGCAATTTGTGTGTAATTTGAACTCAGCTCAAATGACACGGTGGCCTCATGGTTAGTGCGCCGGACTCCGGAGCGAGCGCTCCGAGTTCGAGCCCTTGCTGGGGCCATTGTGTTGTGTTCTTGGGCAATACACTTTACTCTCACAGGGGGTCTCTTCCTCCAGGTGTATAAATAGGTACCGGCGAATTTAAGGCTAGGGGAGTAACACTGCGATGGACTAGCATCCCACCCATGGGGGAATAGAAATAACTCCTAGTCGTTTAATGCTACCGAAACTGGGATAAGCTCCGCCCTGATGAGCAACTTGGCTCGTTTTTGCAGACTTTACCTACCTCAAATGACACTGATAGATATGACTTGATCACATGGCGACCGCATCATTCATGGCGCACCAGAAAAAGGGGACATCTTCCAATATAAAGCAGTTCATACCAGTGAAGCTTGCCTTCTCTAAATTTTAAATATACACCTTATCCGATGGTTTAGCATAAAAAAGTGCCGATATTTAACATACAATACGCGCCGATATTAAACATATAATACGCGCCGATATTTTTCGAGTTGCGTAGTATTTCGGGGCGAGGAAAAATACGAGCAATCAAAACAATATGCCATGCGTATGACTGTCTTGGTGCCTTATAATTGTTTAGCTTCAAATTTCGAAACCAAATTCCCGGAAGCCCACATTTCTGCGTGGTATTTCCGCGCAGGATTTTGTTGGAAGAACTGAAGACAAGATTGCAAATTATGAGTCCTACTTGGAAAAGAGGCTTCATTTATAATCTGTAAGGGAAAAGATGGCCGAACTTGTATACGCTAGCTAGTATTGTTCATAAGTATGCAAGAAACATTTATCGCTTTCTTCGTAGGAACCGTAGTCAAAATTAAAATATATACATGTAATAAAGTAGGCCTCACATAGTGGTCAAAGGGGAATAGAGTCTTCTTTGAAAGGAATGTATTGCGGAATCTAGTTTTGCAGATTTTGTTCACTTGCACAGCCCAAGCGGCTTACGCGCATTTTATCTCTTGCAAAAACATCCATGCAAAGCGCGAGGTAGTTCTCAAGCCCGGGTTGTTCCAAAGGTGGATAACGCTATCCACTGGATAAATCACTCTCCCGCAGTGGATAGCGTGATAAGCAGGTCTGGCGGACCGCAAATTTTGGTTCAAAGCCAAATGGAACAGTAATTTTTTAGGAAAATCCGTTCGGAAATTGTGCATTACCTCTAGAAGACTCCTCCTTATCCGTTTGGAACGGAACGGTGAAAATTTCCTTGCCATTGGCTGATTGTTCCCCAGTTTCCAGTCTCTCGTCGACAGACTGAAACAATACTGGAAACCAAGAGAATAGGATTCGGATCATAATCTCTTGTGGAAACCGAATTGTACCTGGTAACCGCCATCTTGTTCGGCTGATTTGCTGCTTTTGGAAAAGCTTTTACCAGTAATCAATGGTCATTCCAACTGATTTATTCCGACAAATGGTAAGCAGCCCTGGATAAGATCCGTATCAATAACTTAAGAGAGATTACCTAGGGAATATAATGTTTATATGGGGGATTAGCTATCTTTCTCTTCATCCTCTCTTATAAAAAAGGATTGATGGTCCGCCTTATTCCCAGAAATGGAACAAGGGTGCTAAATATTGGGGAAGATAGATTACAAACTCCAGAACTTGAAATATTTAGGCTAATTAATTTTTGAACCGGATTTTTGAGGATGCGCCATCGTTAACATAAGTACTTTTTAAAAATTTCCTGGGAATCGTGATCTTCCACAATCTCTTGTTCATTAAGATTACGCTGAATACCGCCATTGACATAGTCTCCGCAGCCGTTATTAGGGTCGTCACGCAACGCTTCTCCCCCACTAACGGCTGCTTAAACCCGAACCCCATTTGTTTCCGCGTATTAGCCAATCACAACATCCCTCACATATTCCTGAGGCGGTCGCGCCAAGACTAATTGTCCAATGACAACTCGTGTTCTATCTATGGTGACGTCGCTCGAAGAAGCCTTTATTTTGGTGTCTCCCAAGTTCAAAATCCCCACTTTATATTATCAACAGAAGTTGGCAATTGAAAAAATAGTTTCAAATAAGAAAGATGTTTTTGTGAACCTGCCTACCGGCTTTGCAAATCTCTTATTTATCTGGCGCTTCCACTTGTGTTTGATCACACCACCAACATTTCGGCGTCGATGTCAACATTGGAAGAGGAGAACTTCCGTTCAGTTGTGCATTTGGAAAAGCGCGTAAGACCAGACCAAAGGGATGACTTTGAATCAGTGTTCTGTCAGCAAAAATTGGTGTTCCCAACGCATCCGAATCTTCGTGGATGACCGAAGAAGTACAAGTGGTATCGGCAAATCGCATTTTGTTGCTTTTCCTCGAGGTGATGAAGTTGATACTTTTTGACACCTCTGTCGGCATTCTCATCTAGATGTAATTCTTGGCTTGCACTGTCACGGAATATAAAAATAAATCGAAAACCATTTTCTCTTACCTTGAAGACTTCTTCGATTTATTTTCTTTAGCTCCTTCAACTTATCCGATGCCCGATTAAATTTTATCAAACGCTGGTAGCATTTGTCTATACAGACGAACAGTTCGCTGTTTTCCGAGTAGCGACTCACGTCCACCGATAGCGAGGATCGGATGACTTCAGCAATGCCGAGTGAACTCTTTCCGAAAATGAAGATTTTGTTATTCCTGAGGGAAGCCGACGAACAAATGAAGCACCTAGAGCTACTTTTGACTATTTTTTTTGGACTTAAGATCCATAGGAAATCTCTGGGATGTCTGGCAACATCTCGCGAAGGAGGCGATGAATTTACGCGGGAAACTGACGTCATTGACAAACCACTGATACGTGATTGGCTTCAGAGCTAACAATAGGCAACGCGTGATTGGTGCATTCTGTAATTTTCACGTGAACTCAAAACAAAGGGAAACAAATGGGGTTCGGGTTTAAGCAGCCGTTAGTGGGGGAGAAGCGTTGCGTGACGACCCTAATAACGGCTGCGGAGGAGACTACCATTGACACTTAAATAAAGTATTTCATTCATTCATTCATTCATTCAGATAATAAATTCTCGAATGCTGTAAACTTTTAGTGCTGTTCAAGAACTCAATGTTTCTGCACGTTTCCCTTCCATTTAGCTTTTCTAAAATACTTGAAAATCGTTAGCTATCAGTAGCTTGGAAAAAAGAACCAAAAACACACCTCTGACGGGACTCGAACCCGCAATCTTCTGCTTAGGAGGCCGACGCGTTATCCATTACGCTACAGTGGCCGGTGTTGACAATACACAGTAATTAAAATGCCGTACTTTAGTGATCTACAGTGTATTCTCGGTTTTCATCAGTCACGTGATCAAAACTAAAAATCGTAACCGTTCAGTAAATAAATTCAAGAATCTGGGATATGATAGATGATTGCAATATAAACAACCTCGCCAAGAATCAGGTCTCTGCTGTTTTTAATTCACGCGCTATTCGCAGAAGTGTGTCATCCAAATTTATAGAGATTTGTATGGGACGCCATGTTGGTGCCCATCTAGATGGGCACCAACATGGCGGCCGGAAACCAACAAAAACATCTGTCACTGAGTTTTATTACAAAAGCGTAAATTTATCTCTCGAGAAACTCAAAAACATTAAAATAATACTTTTCCTAATACAAGAACCCGTTCAGATAGCCGAATTTCCCGAAATAAGTCCCGAAATAAGTCACTTTTTAAACAACCCAGCCGTCATGTAACTGCCGCGTCACGCAAAAGCTTAGAAATTCAAGCATAACCTATCGCAAAACCAAGAATCCATTCGGGACGAAATATCGTCTAAATATTAGTTTTCAGCTGCTCTTATACCTCATTAAAGTAAAATATCAATAGGATCAATAGTTTTGTAGTTTGAATTTTAGTGACGTCATGTGAAAACCGGCAATTGGAAACTTTAAGGGTTTCGGCGACCAGACTAAATTCTCGATTTGATTGCTATCAGAGATTTCTGAATCCTGTTAACTTCTAGTGCTGTTTAAGGACGCAATGTTTCTGCACGTTTCCCTTTCATTTAGCTTTTATAAATACTTGAAAATCATTGGATATATCTTCCTCAGTAGCGTGGAAAAATAAAAGGACCAACATATACACCCCGGACGGAGTCGAACCCGCAATCTTAGGCTTAGAAGGCCAACGCGTTATCCAATTACGCTACAGAGGCTGCTGTTGATAATGGTTAATGATGAAAAAGTACTGATTTAGGTCGTGTTCTATTGGGATCAACCGTTTCTGGTTGGTTGGGTTTTCTTTTCGTGTTTTAATGGATAAAATCCGACGGGACTCAAACCCGCAATCTTCTTCTTAGTAGGCCGACGCGTTATCCAATTACGCTACGGAGGCTGCTGTTGATAATGGACAATAATGAAAAAGTACTGATTTAGGTCGTCTTCTATTGGTATCAACCGTTTCTGTTGGTTTGTTTTCTCCCGTGTTTTAATGGGTAAAATCCGACGGGACTCGAACCCGCAATCTTCGGCTTAGGAGGCCGACGTGTTATCCAATTACGCTACAGGCTGGTTATAATGGACAATGATTAAAAAGTACTGATTTAGGTCATGTTCTATTGGGATCCACCATTCCTGGTTGGTTGAAGTTTGTTTTTTTTCCTGTTTTAATAAGTAAAATCTGTTTTCGGTTGGTTTGCTGACCAACTTTTTCAACCGGCCTCAAACCAGATCGGTCGCGTGATTGTCGCGTAAGGACTATTCCCAGGAGTTACCGCGTTTCAACCGAAAACGGTTGGAAAAGTGTTATTCTGAGAAGTGTCAACTGCACCTACCCAAACCGGTTGCAGTAGAAACGGTTGATCTCAATAGGAGACGACAGCCCAAGCGGCTTACGCGCATTTTATCTCTTGCAAGAACAACCATGCAAAGCGCGAGGTTGTTCTTAAGCTTAGGTTGTTCCAAAGGTGGATAACGCTATCCACTGGATAAATCACTATCCACTGGATAGCGTGGTGAGTAGGTCAGGCGGACCGGAAATTTTGGTTAAGGCGGGGGTACACGTGAAGGCTCTTTTGAGGTCGCTTAACACGGCCTTTCTGCCAATATCTCGGTCACGTTTCAAGCGACACTAAATCTCTCTGCTTATCTCATTAACCACTGTTTGGCGGTTTTGTGTAAATTTTTGGGTGATTTTGGGGCATTTTGGGAAAGAGACATTTTTTTCTCAAAGGATAGGTTAAATTGAGGAAAATATGAAATGTTGAAGATTTGATGGATTTGGAAAATTGAAATTTGAAGTGAAGAATTAGTAGACGGATACCAAACAGTCCCCTAGCAACCTTGGGCTCTCTTTTGCGGGGGTCAACTGTCTGGTAGTGTTTCCAACCCATCTTAATCCTAACAATTTCCTATTTTATATCACTTCAAATTTCACGCCTATTTATGTTTACCCCCGCCTTGAAAGTCAAATGGAACATTCATTTTCCGGAAAATCCGTTCGGAAATTGTGCATTACCTCTAGAAGACTCCTCCTCTTCCGTTCGGAACTGAACGGTGAAAATTTCCTTGCCATTGGCTGATTGTTCCCCAGTTTAACCCAGTTTCTTTTTTCAGTCGGCGACAGAAAACAATACTGGAAACCAAGAGAATATGATCTGAATTACAATCTCTTGTGGAAACCGAATTGTAAATGGTAAGCACCATCTTGTTCGGTTGATTTGCTGCTTTTCGAAAACCTTTACCATTATTCAATGGCCATCCCAACTGATTTATTCCGACAAATGGTAAGCAGCCCAGGATAAGACGCGTATAAATAACTTGAGAGGGATTACCTTGGGAATATTCCCAAAATTGGAACAAGGGTGCTAAATATTGGGGAAGATAGACACCCATTACAAACTCCAAAACTAGAAATGTTTAGGCTAATATATTTTTTGAACCGGATTTTTGAAGATGCTCATCGTTAAAATAAGTACTTTTTAAAATTTCGTATTACACGGACATAATCCATTTTATGCATGGGACTCTACGTGATCGTCCACATTCTCTTGTCCCTTGAGAGTTACTGACTAAAATTAAACCAAATACCGGCATTGGCTCTTAATGAAAGTATTTCATTCATTCATTCATTCATGTATTTATTCAGTCAGTCAGTCAGTCAGTCAGTCAGTCATTCAGTCATTCAGTCAGTCATTCAGTCAGCCTGTCTTAATTTGAACATCATCCCAATGCTTTTCATTTATGAGAACAGAATTCTTTAGTGGTTTCCGTAGTGTAGTGGTTATCACGTCCGCCTAACACGCGAAAGGACGCCGGTTCAAGCCCGGCAGGAACCAGGCTTGGTACATGTTTTTTTATTTAAACAACTTCTTTTTTATCTTACAACCATGATGTTTTGCTTTACCTTTTTATGGTACTCTTCTGTACTCAACGAATTTGTTTTCTACCAGATTGAAGACGACTACTAATAAACCCTCCGATAAACGCTCCTTCAGCCACAAAATCACTGGACTACTCTGTTTAAGTGTCCTGAGAGCATTTGTCGACTTGAAGAATTCTCTCACTGTGAGGTGTGTTCTAAGGAAGCTGGCAAGATAATATTCGGAGAATAATCTTGCAACTCGCCCTTATTATACTTGGGTGTAACACATTATCACCACCAAATATAGAACTTTGTAATGAAAGCCTCGGAGGCATGTTAAAATATTGATGTATCGAACGTGGCCTATTCCCTTTGAGCAGTAATCTCAAACTCAAAATCCAGAAAACAGAAGAACATAGCCAAACCTCATCGGCGGGGAATCGAACCCCGGTCTCCCGCGTGACAGGCGGGGATACTCACCACTATACTACCGAGGATACGGCAGTCACGCAATTAAAAAAAATCATAATCCAATGCCTAAAACTTCAGCTGATCTGCGAATGCAGCCGTATACTTTCATTCCTCAGATTAAGTCGGCAGTTTTCGAGTGTATTTCTGTTGAGGCTGATTCCCCTTCCTTTCTTCCTTATAACAAAAATATGGATTCAGTCACTCAGTCAATCATTCCACCATTCATTGAATCAGTCATTCAGTTAACCATTCAGTCAATCAGTCATTCCACCATTCATTCAATCATTCATGCATTCATTTATTTATTCAGTCACTCAGTCAGTCATTCATTCAGTCATTCAGTCAGCCTGTTTAAATTTGAACAGCATCCCAATGCTTTTCATTTATGAGAAGAGAATTCTTTAGTGGTTTCCGTAGTGTAGTGGTTATTAGGGACTTTAAGATATGGTACGGCTAGGCTGTAGTACGGCGGCAGAGAGGGAAGATCACTTCCGGTGACGTCATGACGCGCGTACCAGTTCGGATTTCCCGCCGTAGCCTTGCTTTCTACTACGGGAAAGTTCCTGGTTTCACGTACTCTTCACTACGTGAGTATAAGTCTGCTGTTTCCTCCTAATTTTAGCGCTTTTTCACTGTTTGAACAGCCTAGTTTGAAGATAAAGTAATCAATCATAAAAATCATTTGTAAGATGATTGTTTCTTTGTCATTTGTACAGAAAATTTAAACGATTTTAACACCTACCACGAGATGATCAATTCAGTCATTAGTATCGGGCCGAACAGCCGTAGATAAGCAAGCTTCATATGTAGTAATCTGAGCTATAATTGTTTATTGCTGTTCAAAATGTATTTTATTATGATGAAAAGTTCTGTATTTTCGGGCTTATCACGTACTTAATCGTTTTATGAACAAATAGCTTTCTATCAGTGTTTAGTATAAATCTACTAGCGTTCTATCACGAATGCTGTTCTCTGATTGGCTACGCTACTCACGTTCTATTCGGTGATAGATGGTGAGTAGCGTAGGAGCAGGCGCTCGGGGCCGGTTCTTTGTGTTTTCGAAGTGCCCATGAAGCGGATTTAGATGAAAGTTTTGAACGACTAGTAGATTTATACTAAAACAATTAGATTATTCGCTCTCGATTTCTATGCGCGATAGTTGACTCGGGCTGCGCCCTCGTCAACTATCACGCGATAGAAATCTCGAGCTCATAATCTAATTGTTTATTATATTTTGTTTTGTGGTTGGAATTACAGGCTGTTCTATCAAGTTCTAAAATGCAAATCTAAGTTCTGGGAGAGGTAAGACGGTTACAGGGGAAGGACATCATCGTCATTAACAGTGATTAATCAAGCCTATTTCGTATGAAAGTCGAGTTAAGTCTCTGGTTTCCTTGAACGAAGTCATTTTGTTAAGACACGTAGAGGCTGCACATGCTGTTGCCGTACAGCAAAATCTTAATCATTTCAGTTTGGCGGGTAAAACGCCAAGTCCCTCACGGCCAAAGTAGCCGTACTAGAACCTCGCCGTAGCGTATCTTAAAGTCCCTATTATTACGTCCGCCTAACACGCAGAAGGACGCCGGTTCAAGCCCGGCCGGAAACAGGCTTGTTACATGTTTTTTTATTCAAGCAACTTCTTATATATCTTACAACCATGATGTTTTGCTTTACCTGTTTATGGTACTCTTCTGGAGAATTATCTTGCAACTCGCCCTTATTATACTCGGGTGTAACACATTATCATTGCCTTAGTGTGTTGTCTACTACTTTCAAGGAGGGCGCCCTAGCTCAGTTGGCTAGAGCACCTGTCTAGTAAACCGGAGGTCAGGGGTTAAAATCTTATCGGTGCCTTGAATCAATCCTTCAGTCGACACCAATATCTTCTTTGAGTTACAAATTTTACCAACATTTTCATATTTTTGAACTGAGAGGTTTGTAATGGTCAATAGGCCTCATTCGATATATCAATATTCCAACATGGCCCCGACGCTTTCGGGAAAACGTTTTAAACATTTTAAGTTTCTTTTGTCTCACAATTTCCGAAAGAGACTTGGATACAAAGAAAACACCACCAAATATAGAACTTTGTAATGAAAGCCTCGGAGGCATGTTAGAATATTGATGTATCGAACGTGGCCTATTCCCTTTGAGCAGCAATCTCAAACTCAGAATCCAGAAAACAAAAGAACATAGCCAATCCTCCGCGGCGGGGAATCGAACCCCGGTCTCCTGCGTGACAGGCGGGGATACTCACCACTATACTACCGAGGATACGGCAGTCAAGCAATTAAAAAAAAATCATAATCCAATGCCGAAAACTGCAGCTGATCTGCGAATGCAGCCGTATACTTTCATTCCTCAGATTAAGTCGGCTGTTTTCGAGTGTATTTCTATTGAGGCTGATTCCCCTTCCTTTCTTCCTTATAAAAAAATATGGATTCAGTCACTCAGTCAATCATTCCATCATTCATTATATCAGTCATTCAGTCAACCATTCAGTCAATCAGTCATTCCACCATTCATTCAATCATTCATGCATTCATTTATTTATTCAGTCAGTCAGTCAGTCAGTCAGTCAGTCAGTCAGTCAGTCAGTCAGTCAATCAGTCAGCCTCTTTAAATTTGAACAGCATCCCAATGCTTTTCATTTATGAGAAGAGAATTCTTTAGTGGTTTCCGTAGTGTAGTGGTTATTACGTCCG
>OZ026603.1:17086986-17106986 GCA_964020085.1 Micromussa lordhowensis
AGGGGCCGAAACCCATGCGCTGAAGGGTGCGGAACATAAACGCCCAATCGACCCGATCAAACGCCTTCTCTTGATCCAAGGAGAGGATGGCCGCCGGAATGTTAGACTCACTGGTGTAGCTCACCAGATCACGAAGCAACGAGACGTTCTCTCCAATAAAGCGGCCTGGAACACCACAGGTTTGATTAACATCAACAACGTGATGAATGACACGAAGCAATCTACCAGCCAGAGATCTTGCGCAGAGCTTATAATCTACGTTGAGAAGAGTAATCGGTCTCCAGTTTTTGCGATCAAGTCTGTCCCCCTTCTTGAAGCTCAGGGAAATGAGGCCCTTACGCAGAGAGGAAGGGAGGCACCCAGTTTTATAAGAAGCATTGAGAACGGACACCAAGTCCTCACCAAGAACATCCCAGAATGCCCAGTAGAATTCAACAGGGAGGCCGTCAGACCCAGGAGACTTGTTCTTGGCCATACCCTGAAGGGCTGTAAACACTTCGTGAGTCGAAAAAAGCCCTTCACATTGAGGAACCTCAGAGGATGGAAGGAAAGACCTAAGCATATCGAGCATTTCAGCCTGAACCACAGAGTCAGTGGGCTCCGCCGTAAAGAGGGCGGAGTAAAAAGAGAGCCAAGCAGTAAAAATACCGTCTTTGTCAACGGCGATCACACCGTCATCAGACCGGATGGCAGAGATCCAACCAGTAGAACCATTCTTCCTCTCCAAGCGGAAGAAAAAGGAGGAGGAAGTTTCTCCCTCCTCTGCCCAACGTACGCGGGAGCGCACCTTGGCCGAAAGGGCCTCGGTCTGCTCAAGCTCAGCCAGTTTCAGAAGCGTAGACTGGTAAACGTCAAAACAAGACATTAAGCCATCATCAATGCGATTTTTAAGATGAGTAGCAAGGGCAGTGAGAAGGGACCGGGAAGTCTCCCTGTTCCGCTTTTTGATAGAGCCAAAATAAATTGCAATACGCTTAATTTTCCGCTTGCCAATATCCCACCATTTTGAAAGGGAGGAAAAGAGCCCCTTCCTCCGTTGCCACGACCTCCAGAAGTTACGGACTTCAGCACAAAATAAGTGCTCCGCTAAAAGGGAAGTATTCAACTTCCAGCGACCAGGGCCTCTAGGAATAACCTCAGGAATCGAGAGCGAAAGGGAGACAATCGAGTGGTCCGAAAAGGGACAAGGACATATAAGGCAGGACGAGATAAATGGAGCCCAAGCAAAAGGCACGCCAATAAGATCGATCCTGGACGAGATGGAACCATCAGGTTTTGACCAGGTGAAAGATTTAGCAGTCGGATGACAGAGGCGCCAAGCATCCAGGACACAGCAGTCACGGAAAAGCCCAGACAAAAGAGCAGAACTCTCTCTACTGTAGTCGAAAGGGCAAGAGCCCCACCGATCCAAAGTACGGTCAAAACCAGAATTAAAATCCCCGCACAAAAATGTGTGCACAGAGGGATCAATTTTGGCCAGAACAAAAGAGAAAAAATTATTCCGGTCCGGATTAACATTAGGGGCGTACAAGGACGCAACACGGAATAATTTGCCACGGAAAGAGAAATCACAGAGAACAAAACGACCCTCGGTGTCACAGAAAGACCCAGAAAGCGAAAAGGTGGGCCTGAAAAGAATGACAGTCCCCCTAGCATGGTTGGAGCCAGGAGAAACAAAGGAACGATACCCAAAAGAATCAAACCAAGAGGAACCCTCAGCCGAAGTCAAAACTTGAACCTCTTGGAGGCAGACTATGTCAAGAGAGAGATGGCTGAGCCAATGCAAAAACCCCATCCTCTTGTTGCAGTCACGTAGCCCGTTCACATTGATTGTGGCTATAGACACAGCCATAGTAAAACATCGTTGGGAGAAACGAGACTGTCAACAGAATCCGACACATTTCCACGGGAGACAGACCGAGAGCGCGAACGCTCAACATTCACAGCAGGATTGAATCTCCTTCTCCGCTGAGAAGGGGGAGGCGAGATCTGGACCTTAACCACAGAGGCGTAGGAAACCGCCCCAGCACCATCCGAAGGGGCAGAGCCTGACGAGGACCCTTCAGAAAGCGAACGCTTCCGGGCTGATAACCACCAGTGATAACCACCAATTGTGATGTACCGAGGCAATTCATCGACTTCCTCATGTAAGGTCATGCGAATGAGGCGCGACCCCGTGTAAATATCCATATCCTCATAGGGATATTTTTGAAAGCGAAAGCTTTTAAAGTCGCCAAAATCACCCAAAGCTTCAATAACAGGCTCCATCGGGTCTTCAAAAGGATAATCAAAAAGAACGACAGCAAGGATGGGTGAGCCACCACCATCAATCTTAATTTTCTCCCTACACACCTCAACGGAAGATTTTTTGAGAGCCTCAGTCCGACCCTGTGGGGTCTCAAAAGCAACACGAATATTATCATAACCAAACTGCACAGAGTCCACATGGCAGGGTTCAAAAGCCGTGATAATATCAATGACAACCTCAAGACGAGGCTTAGACCTAAGCCTGTTACCAGGGAGGAGGGTGACAGTTTTCTCCCACATGATCGTGGGCAAGCTTTAAGTTAACTTAAATATTCTTTCTTTAAATAGACCTCCGTTCAATAATCTGTCTTTAAATATTTCTTTCTTTAAATATGTCTTTCCTTAAATATTTCTTTCTTTAAATATTTCTTTCCTTAAATATTTCTTTCTTTAAATATTTCTTTCTTTAAATATCCTTACTTTAAATATTCTTTCTTTAGGTGCTCTTACTTTAAATATTCCCAGTTAACTTACAATATACTAACAATTAACTAAACAATACAGTCCCAAAGGACACACCCTATTATAACAATATTATTATTAATAAGATAATTCACATGTACAAAAGGTAAATACTTCAACAAGGACACAAAAGGAAGCGTGAATCAGGTACAAGTAGGTGATAGACTTTAAATAGCAAAAACCGCGCGCGCGGGAAAGAAGCAAAGAAGCGGCGAATAAATTAGCACCAAAGCCAAGTTTGACTTTTGGCGCGCAAAATGAAAAATAGGCGGAACGCGAACCGAGAGGAGAAATCAAGACACACAAATGACTATAACGAACGGGACAAAATCGAAGGCCGATCACATGGAATACAAACGAAGATCAGGGCACCGAAAAAGCCCAGCGAAAGCGGCACGAGAAAGAGTCACGAGCGAGACGAGCCGCCTACGAAAACGGCAAGAAGCCACAGAACGAAAAAACGTTCGGGCAAACCGAACGACCAACAAAGCAAGCACTCAGCGGAATGACAAAATTGACAAAATTGAGAGAAGGGAAGGGAATAAAACTATCAGTTGACGCAATGCAGACCAACAGATAGCGAGGACAAAATTTAGAATTAAATATTCAAAAACGAGAAAAAATTCCAGAAACGAAGCACAATAGAAACACCTATTGAGCCGATGAACAAAGGCACCAAAACAAAACTCGCTAATGAAGACACAACCACAAGGGAAAAAACGCCAACAAAATTTGAATAAATAAACCAACAATTCAATGAAAATGCACGGAGGGAATAATAGAATAAATTCAAGACTTACAACAGCCAATAGATTCTCCAAGATAAAGCCGCAAAGGACCAATACTCGCCCAGCCAGAAAAGCGTCAGGTAATAGTATAGTGCTGAGCATCCCCGCCTGTCACGCGGGAGACCGGGGTTCGAATCCCTGCCGGGGAGGATTGGCTATGTTCTTTTGTTTTCTAAAGAATTCTGTTCCCATAAATGAAAAGCATTGGGATGCTCTTCAAATTTAAACAGGCTGACTGAATGACTGACTGAATGACTGACTGACTGACTGACTGACTAACGGACTGACTGAATAGATAAATGAATGCATGAATGATTGAATGAATGGTGGAATGACTGATTGACTGAATGGTTGACTGAATGACTGATTGCATGAATGGTGGAATGATTGACTGAGTGACTTAATCCATATTTTTTTATAAGGAAGAAAGAAATGGGAATCAGCCTCAACAGAAATACACTCGAAAGCAGCCGACTAAATCTGAGGAATGAAAGTATACGGCTGCATTGGCAGATCAGCTGAAGTTTTAGGCATTGGATTATGATTTTTTTGAATTGCTTGACTGCCGTATCCTCTGTAGTATAGTGGTGAGTTTCCCCGCCTGTCACGCGGGAGACCGGGGTTCGATTCCCTGCCGGGGAGGATTGGCTATGTTCTTTTGTTTTCTGGATTGTTGAGATTGCTGCTCAAAGGGAATAGGCCACCGTCGTTCGATACATCAATATTCTAACATGCCTCCGAGGCTTTCATTACAAACTTCTATATTTGGTGGTGTTTTCTTTGTATCCAAGTCTCTTTTGGGAATTGTGAGACAAAAGAAACTTAAAATGTTTAAAATGTTTTCCCGAAAGCGTCGGTGTCATGTTGGAATATTGATATATCGAACGAGGCCTATTGACCATTACAAACCTCTCACATCAAAAATATGAAAATGTTGGTAAAATTTGTAACTAAAAGAAGATATTGGTGTCGACTGAAGGATTAACTTAAGGCACCGATGGGATTTAAACCCATGACCTCCTGTTTACTAGACAGGCGCTCTAACCAACTGAGCTACGGCGCCCTCCTTGAAAGTAGAAGACAATACACTAAGGCAATGATAATGTGTTACACCCAAGTATAATAAGGGCGAGTTGCAAGATAATTCTCCGAATATTATCTTGCCAGCTTCCTTAGAACACACCTCCCAGTGAGAGAATTCTTCAAGTCGAGAAATGCTCTCAGGACACTTAAACAGAGTAGTCCAGTGATTTTGTGGCTGAAGGAACGGTTATCGTAGGGTTTATTAGTAGTCGTCTTCAATTTGGTAGAAAATACATTCATTGAATACAGAAGAGTACCATAAACAGGTAAAGCAAAACACATGGTTGTCAGATAAAAAAGAAGTTGCTTGAATAAAGAAAATATGTAACGAGCCTGTTTCCGGCCGGGCTTGCACCGGCGTCCTTCCGCGTGTTAGGCGGACTTGATAACCACTACACTACGGAAGCCGCTAAAGAAATCTTTTCTCATAAATGAAAAGCATTGGGATGCTGTTAAAATTTAAACAGGCTGAATCACTGACTGACTGAATAAATGAATGACTGAGTGACTGAATGATTCACTGAATGATTCACTGAATGAATGAATGAATGAATGATTGAATGAATTAAGCCAATGCCGGTATTTGGCTTAATTTTAGTCAGTAACTCTCAAGGGACAAGAGATTGTGGACGATCACGAAGAGTCCCATGCAGAAAATAGATTATTTCCGTGTAATACGAAATTTTAAAAAGTACTTATTTTAACGATGAGCATCTTCAAAAATCCGGTTCAAAAATTTATTAGCCTAAATATTTCTAGTTCTGGAGTTTGTAATGGGTGTCTATCTTCCCCAATATTTAGCACCCTTGTTTTCAATTTTTGGAATATTCCCAAGTTAATCCCTCTCAAGTTATTTTATAGGCGTCTTATTTAGGGCTGCTTACCATTTGTCGGAATCAATCAGTTGGGATGACCATTGAATAATGGTAAAGGTTTTTCCAAAAGCAGCAAATCAACCGGACAAGATGGCGCTTACCATTTACAATTCGGTTTCCGTAAGAGATTGTGATTCAGATCATATTCTCTTGGTTTCCAGTATTGTTTTCTGTCGCCGACTGAAAAAAGAGACTGGAAACTGGGGAACAATCAGCCAATGGCAAGGAAAGTTTCACCGTTCAGTTCCAAACGGAAAAGTAGGAGTATTCTAGAGGTAATGTACAATTTCCGAATGGATTTTCCGGAAAATGAATGTTCCATTTGACTTTTAAGGCCGGGGGGGGGGGGGGGGTGAACATGAATAGGCGTGAAAGTTGAAGTGATATAAAAAAGGAAATTGTTAGGATTAAGATGGGTTGGAAACACTACCAGACAGCTGACCCCCGCAAAAGAGAGCCCCAGGTTCCTAGGGGACTGTTTGGTATCCGTCTACTAATTCATCACTTCAAATTTCAATTTTCCAAATCCATCAAATCTTCAACATTTCATATTTCCCTCAATTTAACCTATTCTTTGAGAAAAAATATCTCTTTCCCAAAATGCCCATAAATCACCCAAAAATTTACACAAAACCGCCAAACAGTGGTTAATGAGATAAGCAGAGAGATTTAGTGTCGCTTGAAACGTGACCGAGATATTGGCAGAAAGGCCGTGTTAAGCGACCTCAAAAGAGCCTTCACGTGTACCCCGCCTTAACCAAAATTTCCGGTCCGCCGGACCTACTTACCACGCTATCCAGTGGATAGTGAGTTATCCAGTGGATAGCGTTATCCACCTTTGGAACAACCTGGGCTTGAGAACTACCTCGCGCTTTGCATGGTGTTCTTGCAAGAGATAAAAATGCCCGTAAGCCGCTTTGGCTGTGCAAGTGAACAAAATCTGCAAAATTAGATTCAACAATACATTCCTTCCAGAGAAGACTCTATTCCCCTTTGACCACTATGTGTGGCCTACTTTATTAGATGTATATATTTTGGTTTTGTGACTAACGTTCCTACGAAGAACGCGATAAATGTTATTTGCATACTTATCAATAATACTAGCTAGCGTATACAAGCTCGGCCTCGGTTTCCCTTACAGATTGTAAATGAAGGCTCTTTTCCAAGTAGGACTCGTAATTTGTAATCCTGTCTTCCGTTCTTCCAACAAAATCCTGCGTGGAAATACCACACAGGAATGCGGGCTTCAGGTAATCTTGTTTCGAAATTTGAAGCTAACAAATTATAAGGCACCAAGACAGTCATACGCGTGGTATATTGTTTTGATTGCTCGTATTTTTTCTCGCCTCGAAATACTACGCAACTCGAAAAATATCGGCGCGTATTGTATGTTAAATATCGGCGCGTTTTATATGCTACACCATCGCATAAGGTGTATATTTAAAATGTAGAGAAAGCAAGCTTGACTGGTATGAACTGCTTTATATTGGAAGATGTCTTCTTTTTCTGGTACGCCATGAATGATGCGGTCACCTTGTGATCGAGTCATATTTATCAGTGTCATTTAAGGTAGGTAAAGTCTGCAAACGAGCCAAGTGCCTCATCAGGGCGGAGCTTATCCCAGTTTCTGTAGCATGAAACGACTAGGAGTTATTTCAATTCCCCCCATGGGTGGGATGCTAGTCCATCGCAGTGTTACTCCCCTAGCATTAAATTCGCAGGTACCCATTTATACACCTGGAGGAAGAGACCCCCTGTGAGAGTAAAGTGTTTTGCCCAAGAGCACAACACAATGGCCCCAGCAAGGGCTCGAACCAGGAGCGCTCGCTCCGGAGTCCGGTACACTAGCCATGAGGGCACCGTGTCATTTGAGCTGAGTTCAAATTACACAGAAAGTGCACTGACCAATTAGCGAGGCAGGAAAATCATTAATAATCACTTCCTTGAATGTACTTACCTGGCCAATAAGGCAAAAAAGGCTCACAGGAAATGTAGCTGACATAATACGCCGGCTTGGATTAAGCACGCTTACGCCACCTAACAGTTTGCATGGCCGGTTCTATGATCTTAACTGAGTAACAAACAGCTTAAAAACCAATGAGTAGACGAGAATTTATAACTAGAGAAAATAATGCTCGCCGAAACCTGCCAGCATTCAAATAGATCACTAAATCAGTACATATTAATTTATTTTTGCTTACGTAATAATAAACACAACCGCCTCTGTAGCGTAATGGATAACGCGTCGGCCTCCTGAGCCGAAGATTGCGGGTTCGAGTCCCGTCGGAGGTGTACTTTTCGCTTCTTTTTTTCACATACTGTTGGAGAATTTATATTTGCTTAATACGTTTATATAACAACAACATCTGAAAAAAACAATTGGTAGATTAGAATTTGTAACTCGAGAAATAACTGCTCGCTTAAACATGTAAGGTTTCCAATAGACGTATTCGGCTAACGTGTTTACATCCTTGTTGCCACCCAATTCAGATCACGTGATGATTCATTTGGGAGGTTACAATTGTGCAATTTGCTACGCGTAACTGCTTGCATGAGGGTACGTGCAAACAGAACAATTGTATCCTCCCAAATGAATCATCACGTGATCTGAATTGGGTGGCAACAAGGATGTAAACACGTTAGCCGAATGCGTCTATAGATCGCTAGGGTCGTCTACTATTGAGATCAAACGTTTCAACTCCAACGGGTTTGGGTGGTGCTATTCAAAGTCAATTTGAATTGGTAATATTCATATAAAAGGCAAACACGTGCTCCTCATTGTGCACTCTACTCTAGTCCGCGGCAGCGAACAGTTGGCGCCCCACCGGGTTTGAAGTCTGGGCCACCTACCCGGATATCTTCTGAGCCTCGTTTGGGCTTGTCCCAGGCCAGAACGATTCCCCATACCTTATCTACATGTCATGAATACAACAACAACATAATTTATTCATAATGAAAAACAAAACAACTATAAAGATACATCATGAAAAGGAAACACGAGGTTAACCCTCGTGTTAACAATACCCAGGGCAGAATATTACACTGTTGACGCTTCTCAAAATAACACTTTTCCAACCGTTTTCAGTTGAAACGCGGTAACTCCTGGGAATAGTCCTTACGCAAGCCACAATAACGCGACATAACCTACCTGGGTTGAGGCCGGTTGAAAAAGTTGGTCAGCCAAACCAACCAAACTCCAACCAACTAGGAACGGTTGATCCCAATAGAACACGACCTAGATCAGTACCTAGATCGCTAAGGTTGTCTCCTATTGAGATCAAACGTTTCAACTGCAACCGGTTTGGGTCGGTGCAGTTGACGCTTCTCAAAAGAACACTTTTCCAACCGTTTTCGGTTGAAACGCGATAACTCCGGGGAATAGTCCTTACGCGAGCTACAATCACGCGACCAATCTGGTTTGAGGCCGGTTGAAAAAGTTGGTCAGCAAACCATCCGAAAACAGATTTTACCCATTAAAACAGGAAAAAAAAAACAAACTTCAACCAACTAGGAATGGTGGATCCCAATAGAACACGACCTAAATCAGTAGCTTTTAATCATTGTCTATTATCAACAGCAGCCTCTGTAGCGTAACTGGATATTGCGTCGGCCTCCTAAGCCGAAGATAGCATGTTCGAGTCCCGTTGGATTTTACCATTAAAACACGAAAAAAAAAAGAACCCAACCTACCAGAAACGGTTGATCCCAATAGAACACGACCTAAATCAGTACTTTTTCATCATTGTCTATTATCAACAGCAGCCTCTGTAGCGTAATTGGATAACGCGTCGGCCTCCTAAGCCGAAGATTGCGGGTTCGAGTCCCGTCGGAGATGTATAATTATGTTGGTTCTTTCTTTTTCCAAGCTACTGAAGGAGATATATTACCTAACGATTTTCAAGTATTTTATAAAAGCTAAATGAAAGGGAAACGTGCAGAAACATCGCGTTCTTAAACAGCACTAGAAGTTCACAGCTTTATAAACTTGTGATAGCACTCAAATCGAAGCAAAGTTTCCAGTCACTGAAGTAGGGTATTGTAATTACTATAAATTATCAGCACCGGCCTCTGTAGCGTAATGGATAACGCGTCGGCCTCCTAAGCCGAAGATTGCGGGTTCGAGTCCCGTCAGAGGTGTGTTTTTTGTTCTTTTTTCCAAGCTACTGAATAAGATATTTTACTTAACGATTTCCAAGTATTTTAAAAATTCTAAATGGAAGGGAAACGCGCAGAAACATATTTTCCCCTTTGGCTACCGTATACGTGGCCTACTTTATTAGATGTATATGTTTTATTTTTGTGATAGATGTTACTTGCATACTTATTAATAATACTAGCTAGCTAGCTAGCTAGCTAGCTAGCTAGCGTATGAATGAATGAATGAATGAATGAATGAATGAATGAATGAATGAAAGCATTTATTTTAGTGTCAATAGTATTTAGCTTAAAAAACTACAGTGGAACCTGTATTAAGCGGACCCCATATTAAGCGGACACCCTCTATTAAGTGGACACCAGCTTGAGTCCCGAAATTTTCTTCCCACATTTACTGTAAAATAAATCTGCGTTCAGCGGACACCTCTGTTAAGCGGACGCGGACACCAATATTAAGCCATTTTGTTGCACAAAACCTGCAATAAGCGGACACTTCAAGGGCTTTTCACTTCTAAAAGCTCTGCTCAGAAACCGTTAACATTGTTCAGCGATGTCGTTTTAAAGCTAAGTAGATTATTCCATATTGATGCATTGACTGTCTGTACATTATGCTATGAGCAGTCTTTGACATTGCACTGTGTTACACTGTATTACAAAAGGGTTAATAATTAACTATTATTGCTGAACCTGTTTAGAGCGGACACCCTTTATTAAGCGGACACTAGTGAGGGTCCCAACGGTGTCCGCTTAATACAGGTTTCACTGTAATTGGATACAGTATTTACACAATTAAGTATTGCTTGTTGTGAGTGTCACGCCATTCAAAATAAAAATCAAAACCGTTCAATAGATTAAGTCCAGAATCTGAGTAAAGGAACAAGGCAAGTATGCAAAGACTCTCGAGGAACTAAAAAAACCCTAAAATAATACTTTTTCTAATACAAGAACTGTTCAGATGGCCAAATTTCCCGAGATATAAAGTCCTGAAATAAGTCACTTTTTAACCAACACGGCCGAATCAGGGAATCTCGTTACGAAATTTGAAGGTAAAAAATTAGGCAAGAATTAGATTCGCTAAGTGTGGTAAGGTTCAAAAGTGTCTGTGTTAATTGAGTTTTAATCTCAATTAAGTTTCATTAAGCCGGCCTTCACAATTCAGCTTATTCATTTGGCGCATCTAATTCAACATGTTTAGTACATTAACCAGATTAACCTGGAGACGTTTAATTTGATTACAATTCTTCCACCAAATCAAGATGGCAAAGTGGTATTTCATGTTGACTGGGTTGGTCGAGTGCAATGGCTCTCAGCAGCCTCTCCAGGGCGGAATAGAACCTTTGCATAAATGGCGCCTAAATTTGAATAACAATGCTTTATACATCCTTAGCCTCGTGCTCATGTTTTCAGACAAAGGATTTTTCACATGAATGCGAGGCTAAGGAGGTATAAGTATTGTTATCAAAATTTAGGCGCCATTTATGCAAAGGGTCTATGTAGCAAACTCTTCATTTAGTAGAAATTACAACACGTAATCTGTGGCCCCATCCACACAACGAAGAAAGAATTTGAAAATGAAAGCTTCTCTCTGAAAACGCATCAAATGTTTTCTGTCCACACTACGCCGGAGGAATTTCAAAACACAACAATTACCTGTCATTTTGGATTGGTGTTTGAGGAAAACGCGGGCAGGGAAATCACATGATTATCGAGACGCCAAAGTTTTCGAAACGCTTTCAAAATGTTTTCCGTCCACACGAAAACAAAAAACCGGAGTTTTCAAATCCCTTCATGATCAGTTTAAAGAGCGTTTCAGCAAAGCGTTTTCGTGTCGGATTAGTGTGGACGGTAGGCCTAGAAAACGGTAGAAAGAGGGTAGAAATAAAGCTGCGTTTTGAAATTTCTCCATCGTAGTGTGGACACTGCGTTAGCCGAATAGTTACGACACACACGAGGCACGTAATCGGGACGTCATTATGACCTACATCTTACTTGCCGTACTAACAATTAATTGTTACTACAGTAAATGATAGAGTAATGTGTCATGCTTTCTCTGTCCAAACAAAGATCTGCACGTGTTTACCTAAGACCGGCGCTTGTGTAGTCGATTAAACATCCTCTATCCGAGCACGAGAGATTTCCGTTATTACACCCGGAAATGTAAATGATCTATCCTCAAAATCTCTTATGATAAAGATAAAGTAACGACAAAAAAGTAGTAATTAAACCTTAAACGCAACACACATTGACTTTTCTTCCAATTAATCCGCGCTACCTTCAAATATTTGCACTACATTTGAATGACATAAAATATGAATAACATAAATGGAGAAAATACCAGTTTAAACTGCATCAGGACAACTTAGTCCAGAAGCTTCCTTGCAAATTCTTTCTCGGTTAAAAAGGGTCTGATGACCCTTTGAGAAGCAGGCATTTTGTTTTGGTTATGCGATTTCAACTCATTAATTTGCCATAATGTGGCAAGAACGATTAATGATCCTTGAAGGCAATGTTCCTTGTTCATGATTTTCTTTCTTGTCGCCTGCCTGTCCTCCAAAAGCATTGTTATTGAAATGAACAGTTGGAATAGAGGACGTCTTATTAGTTTCAGCTCAGTCCGTGTTTTATTGCCTCAGGTATCACTCTCTTTAGATCACAAGCTATATGTCAGTGTACTCTACATGAATGAATGAAGGAATGAACTTTATTTAAGTGTCTGAGTATTTAGCTCAATGTGAACTAATTGTGGACACTAAAATAACATTCGGGCTACAAAGTAAAATTAAAATAGGAAAATCTCGAGTGTTAAAAAGTTAATTTAAAGTTTACAATCTTTTGTTAAGAAGTTTCATAAAAAAACTATTTACATATTTAAATATCCCTATTTCAAAGAAAATCATATTTAATATGTGCATAAAGCACAGTTGCTGCATGTACCCTCAACAAGAGAAGCCAGGTCTTTCTTCCTAGTGTTCCGTCTGAAATTGTCCAGCGATGGTTGCTGCCGATCACTTGGGGATAGTCTGGACCAAAGATATGGGCCCAGATATCTAATAGAGTGTTTTCCGTATCTTACTGTTGAGTAGCGAGGTACATCAAAATCTGCATTTCTTAGGGAGTACACTTTGTTTTTAAAACTGAAAAGTTCACATATATAGTCGGGGGCCAAGCCATTTCTAACTTTATACATTAAAGTCACAATCTCTTGAAGCCTCCTATTATAAAGAGAGGGCAACTTTGCACGTCGTAGAAGGTCTTCGTAAGTATCTGTCCTGCAGTTGTAAATTACTCTTAGAGTACGTTCTTGCAGCCTCTCCAATTTTCTCTTCTCAGATTGCTTATAAAAATGCCATACAGTTTGGCAATACGTCAGATGAGGAAGAATTGCCGATAGATAAAGTTGAAGTTTGGTCTTGCTTGAGATTAGATTGCGTAATCTTGCTAGCACCCCTATTTTTTTACTCACTTTTTTACAGATGTCACTTATGTGTTCAGTGAAACTAAGCTTGTCATCTATGTTTACTCCAAGAATTCTTAAATTAGCTGTTGGTTTGAGTTTTTGATTATCGATGACAAGAGTACATTCGTCCTTTGCTTCCTTGTCAACGTTTCGAGGCGTCATTACTAAAACTTGATATTTTTTCGGGTTGGCGTGGAGAAGATTGGCGATGAAGGACATAGCAACGCACAGAGGGCATGCAGTAGAACCCCGGTAACTCGAACTCTGAAGGGAAACGAAAAACAGTTCGAGTTAGCGGGGGTTCAAGTTATCGGGGTCGATTGAATATCCAACTTGCTAGATTAATAATTGATAGTTTAAAGATTCTTCAGCACTTCAGTATACAGTACACTGCAAATAAGACTTATTTCGTCAGAAACTTCGCTCTAGCACTGTTTTTATCCTTGTGAAAACTAAAGGCACTCATGACATCGGGCAATGACTCAAATATGTGAACGGTCGATTGCGCTAATTAAAATCAAATTGCTGTAGTGTTAGTTTTGAGTGTTTTTACCGATTACACAACAAGAAAAGCTACTGGGATGACATCCGTGGCGTGTTACATGAACCAGAATTCGAGTTATCGGGGTAAATTTTAATCAAGGCAAACGAAGTTAGTTCGTTAGTTAGTTAGTTCGAGTTAGCCGAGTTGACTGAAATGACTGACTGAAAAGTGGGGTCAAATCCAAGGGAAATGGGAGTTAGTTCGAGTTAGCGGGGGATTTCGGGTTATCCGAGTTCGAGTTACCGGGCTTCTACTGTATATCAGAAGCTACCATGAAAAGTTCACTTGCTTTACCGTTAATTACAATACCTTTCTTAGTCGGTTCATGGCTCGACCTTTGATACGTTTCTTTTATTACTTTGTGGATGATATCAAATACATTTGGCTTGATCAAGTTATTCAGTTGATTTATTAAAACGAGAACAACTCCGATAAGACTCGAATATCAAAATGCCAGCCGGCTTTAGGTTTCTCTTGTTTCAATATGCTTTTTACTCTTGAACAAAAAAACAAAACAAAAACCTCCCTTTAAAGCCAATTTGGAATATAACACGTTTGTATTGAATTAAAAAGGTATTTTTTGGGCAGGAAATAATCTTTCTTAACTGATAGTGAGTTCCTAAAGGTGATATTCCGTTTGAGCGTGCCGCCTGTATTGTTCGCCTGTATTTACCGTGTTTTCTGCGGATAACTGTGTTTTTCACCATTACAACGTTTTACGAACCAAGTACGCAGGACAAGGAAACACTTGGAATTTCCGCAATAAATATTACATTACTATTCTGGTAGTGATGTCAGGTGGGCCAGCTAACCACAATAAAGAAAATAATTCTCTTTCTGTTTTTGTCTTCTTATAGTGAGAACTATAGCACTAACATTTTTCTAACCGTGCAGTCTCTTTGTGAATGTTAATTTTAATTAAGTTATTTGTCTATTTTTCGCACGCTTACTTGGATTTGTTATTGAGAATAACATTTTATTGATTATATCTCAAACTTTGCCTAGAAACATATAATTCCGGAAACTTTAACCTAAACAGATTAAGAACATTATTCTGAGGGATATAGCCTTTGTAATTGAAATTGATTTTAAGATTGGCCTTTTTAAAAAAAAAAACTCGTTTGACCTTTTTGCGCAAAAACTTTGAACGTGTAACAAAAGCAGAACAGGATTTCTTCGTGGCGATATTTTGCATTAATTGCTTATCTTCAGACTGAGTCGTGTTCGCTCTGCTACTGCATCTAATTATTTTCTTATCAAAATTAAAAACACCACTTATTCCCCGATAAGTCATTTCCTGTAGGTTAGTTCTTTTCACACCAACGTACAATGGCTTAAGTAAAGAAACGATGCGCTTTAAGAGCATTTCAAAGTTTCTTCTCTTCGCCAGTCGAAGGAGTTTGGGCAAAGAAAAGAACGACAAAGTCTGTTCCATTTCAGGTGGTTTAGAAGACTTTACTTAAATAGACAGCTCTTTGCATTCAAAGACAAGGTTTGAAAACTTACATTTTGTAACTATCACCTCGTTTTGACTAACATGTTACAACAGACGTCAAGATTTTCAAATTTGTAATCTTAGGGTGTTAATGAAATTGTAGTTGCCTTTGGTATAAACACCTTTTCAATTGTACTCTTTTAGCTGTCAAGAGTTTTAAAAAGAGAAGCGAATCTCCAAATAATTTGCATTTTGGAAATATTAGGTAGCTATCACCTTTTCTCGATCAAATTTGGTAGTAAAATATTTCATTTACAGTACAGCTAGATATTTATTTTCATTCAAATGCTTCTTTTAAACAGACACTTTCACTTTGAGTACTAAAAGCACGAACAGAAATATTTTTTATGTCACAATCGAAATAAATGAGTGATGTTAATTTTATTTTGTCGCAGTGTCTTTTGAAAGAGATAAAACAAATTTTCTCCGTGTTTCTATAATTAAGGTAACAATCGGGAAAGTTTCTTTTCGTGTTTTTATAACGTGATAAAAACGTGGAAAATATCTTCTCTTTCTTGAATCAACTGTGTCAACTTATGTTAACAATGTTCACGAATATAAAAAAGTACATTTTGTCACTAAAAATTAAATTTGTTTTCCTTTTTTGTTTTCAAACATTTGATATATGATGTTTTATGCCAAAAACTAAACCAATTCAAGAATGTATGTATAACGCTCGTGCAAATACGCTACTAAATTCCCGGATGCAGAAAAACGATACCTTCTCGCTTTTCTTAAACGTTCAATCGCTTTAAGGCGTTATGTTATCAACTATGTTCGGAAATGATCGGACGTCTTCGAAAATGATAAGAAATCTCGCGACATTTTTGTGAATCTTCAGAAAACGTCGGTCGATGTTTTCTACAGTATCTTGACAACAGGCCATTTTCGAGTTGCCTTTTGCCTCTTTCAAAACGAGTCTACGTGCGAAGCCATTCATATGAAAATGTGTTCCGCCTACAGGTTCATTTTCATGCAAATCAAACTCATTTTCATATGAAAGGTTTTGCACGAAGACTCGTTTTGAAACAGAGGCACAAGGAAACTCGGAAATGACCTATTAATCCTCACAGTCCATTGAACACACTCAAATAGACGAAGAAAGCTTTCCACCTCTTGATGATGCATTCGTAGGTAGTGAGATACACCACATATTGGCCGCATTTACCCAGGTACTAGACCATTGATACATCATCTCAGGAGAATAATGCATCTTAGGCGCATTATACGTCTAGATAAATACGGAGAAAAGACGCCTTAAACGTCAGATGGACTTAGCAATTTTAAACAAGGGCATCATACGTCGAGTCGCAGAAGAGAATAATTTCTCAACGAATTCAACGCGAATAATTCCTCTAGGTAAATACGAGACGCTTATCTGAACTGTGAATTCACTCAATTAAAATTTCTAATCAGCGACCAACAGTCTCGCACAAGCTTGTCTCACAGTAGTTCTCTCTTTTTGTTCATGTTGTGTTTAGGAAGACATACTCTTCTGAGATGTCTTATTCGTCTTACCAGATAACTACGACCATTGACACGATTCTGAAACTATCCCCTCGTTGATGGCAGAAAGGCTCATTATGAGCGTTCGTCTACTCTACTCATTTCCTCTCTTGATGAAGTCACCATATACGATGGTTTTCTTGGGCAAGACACTTTACTCTCACAGTGCCTCTCTCCATCCAGGTGTATAAATGGGTACCGGCGAATGTAATGCTGGTGTAACCCTTCGATGGACTAGCATCCCATCCAGGGGGGAACCAGAAATACTACTAGTCGCTTCATGCTACAGAAACCGGGATAAGCTCCGACCTGATGGGCCACTTGGCTCGTATGCAGACTTTACTGTTCTTAATATAATCCCTACATTGCCTTGATTATGTGGAAGGCTCACTGGTTGCTTTATTTAATCTATTATGCAGTTGGTGTAAATTGCAGCGTTTAGTGATGCTTGCTTTTTTGCTCAAATCAGATTTTATATACACCCGTGTTTACACTTGATCAAATACAATGGTGTCGTTGTCTGAAAATATTGTTACAGCTTGTATTTTCGCTATTAAATTCATTTTAAGGCCTAACAACGGCGAAAATTCTTCAATTTTCCCATGCATAATGTGACACTTTTAAAACTAGACGAGATTTGAAAAATACCACGTTTGCTTTTAGAATTTTATGACGTAAATGATTCAGATGTGAAAGTCAATGGGAGAGCACCCTTTCTGTTCACACTACAGCAGGCAGCGACAGCGCATCGAATGCAATCTTAATGTATCCGCCTTCCTCCCGACGAGGGTCTGATTTCAGACCTCCTCTTTCTTTGGTTCTTTGTCATTAATTCACGTTCAATAATTGTTTGCGAACTTAAGGAAACCGCCCACGACACCAACGGCCACGAGAACGCCACCAAACAAAAGGTTTAACGAGCAGAACAATGGCTGTGCACATGCGTTATAAATCTTTGGACATTTCGTAACCGTCCTTAGCAACACAGGGAGTTCAAGTAACCACGACGGCGACGCCGAGGACAACGTCGATTAAAAAATGAATTAATGTTTTACCTACGAATATCGCGATACTCTAAAGTCATTTACTTTGGTTATCACTGTCATAACTATTACAAAACTAAATCTGGAACACAGCGATAAATTTGAAATAGAAATTCAAAAACTTAGCCGTCGTTGGTTCACGTTCTCGAGACAACGCAGAATTTGGTCATTTTACTTTGTTGTTTTGCAAAGGACGGCAAAGCATTCGTGCACAGCCATCCTCCTGCTCATTAAATCTTCTGTTTAGTGACGTTCCTGTTGCCGTTGCTGTCGTGGTTTTCTTAAACTCCCTGTCAACGTGAAACGACCCGGTTCTGCGTATTTTGAAAACACTTTGGCTAATTAATGTTTCATATTTTCTTCTGGAATTGATTGCTGGCGTTACATGTTTAGTTTGAGTAGGGTTACAGATCGCTCGGCGTACACATCTAGATTGCGAAATTGATGGGTAAAATATAAATCTATTTTTTTCCAAGCGTCTTCCATAGTGCCGCCGTTGTCATTGCTTAAGCTCCCTGATATCCGATAAAGGTTTAATTAATTTTAAGCCGCATTAGGTGGAAAACAAAAGAAAAGCAAACAGTCGTATTTTGGAAACCACCTCTTGTGTACCTCTTGTTAGTTTTTCTTCTGCTAAGGCGGGGAGACTACAACTCAATGATATTTTAATTCAAAAGAATGATTTTATAATAATGATGGCATTATTCTAGAGACGAAGGGTTAATTAAACATGAAAGAAAGAAGAGTAGTAACGGATCTATATTAATCTGTTTCCTGTATATTGTAAAAGATCCAATTTCTTAACTTGCCTGTCCTAAAACGAGTTCAGTTAAATCTATAAGCACCTTACCAAGTTTTATTTATTTATTTTTTTTATTTTAGAAGGAGAAATAGAATTTTGTTGCAGAAATTCAGAAAACGAATCTAAGAATAGAGTGGAAGGGAAAGCAGCATCTTACGTGCGCAAACGGATGCTGACTTGCCGAATTGCGACTAACTACTTCAGTTAGTCGCTGAGTTTTTGCAACGATGGAACGACTCTCTTAGCACGCCTTGTCTTGCTCCCTTGTGGGAGATAAAGACTGAACTAAAGTGATATGCAACTGAGCCATTCGACTAACAATGCAAATACAGATAGTATCGATTTTTCGCTCAATCTCCATATTCTTTTCCTGGTGCGCAGAAACGTGAAAACAACTCTTTTGAAATGAAAACTGCACACTAAGATAATTGTCCCTCGTTTCCTGAGCATGCAACGTAATTGTTCGCAAAGAAAGTCAATTTCCTGAGAAGTCTGTCGAAGATTAATGCAAAGTGGGTGTAAATAGTGCATAACAGGGTTTGACATTAAAAATTGGTTTCTTTTCCTTTGTTGATGATTTAAAACACCCGCAAAACGAAGACAAAGACTCTTTTGTAGGCTAACAGGACATCAGCCCTGAACCCACAGAATATATAAGACCGTGTTGCTCCTCGAAAGAGCCGCAGTCGTGTTCACCCCTTTTCGCAATCGGCTGCGTTTACTTTTTCGACAAACTTATCCAAAGAAATAGCTTTCTGGGAGGAATTCTTTGTCGCAAGGTACCAAGGTGAGATTAATTCAAGTATTACGGTTATGGGAACTCAATGTTATTTACCTGCGATAACTTTAATTCGTTTATTGCCTCCTTGCAGTGTTCAGGTTTCATTTTCAATCATCTCTCTATACAAAGCGAAGTGAAAAAGTTGTAGATGTTTAAATCTGAAATGAAAGCTCTTGACCTGATTAGCAAAATCATCATTCGTCTATAATCCCATATTTTTCTATTTTGGATTTTGTCACAAGGCTGCTACTTTAGCATATTTCAGATTATTTCATTTCACAAACCCAGTAAAAAGATAGTTTATTGGGTTTATCTCATAACTAGTCAAATTTACAATAAGCAGTTCAGGCTAACATCTGCAAAATTTACCAATAGCCGAGGAATGGGTTAAAATTTGAACAGATGGCCAAGAATCTCTCCAACATTTTACGGATAACTGAGCCCCTATAACTGTAAAAGCACTATGTATTTTTGGTCGCCTTTGTCGTTCAAATTGCGTGCTAGTATAGGCATGTTTTCAGTCACAGAACAGATGGTTATTGGAGTCGATTACACTATGCATATTTTTAAAGAGGAAAGATGTCGCCCATACTATTGAATAACACGTCGGATGGACTTGCATTCCATTCAACTGAGGTAGTCAGGCGTCGGTAGTTCTAGACTATAATACTCGTGGCATCGATATCCTTTTCTAAAACAACA
>OZ026603.1:17111986-17121986 GCA_964020085.1 Micromussa lordhowensis
AAAATTCTCCCTGCTTTTAAACAACCCAAATTGATTCAATCAGAGCGCGGGTAGTATGTCAGTTATGTTATAAAATCTAATAAACAGCCCACCGATACAATAGTAAAATCGAATTTCATCTTTCAGCAGTACCAAGAACAAGCCAGAGAAGTTCATGCTATGCATATTCTTTTCTGATGTGAAAACTGAGAAAAATAAATGCTATAAATTGGAAAATAGAAGAATTATATTGTCTTCTGTGACATTCACTTGCAGTGCGAAGTCCGGCATAAAAAAACATGCATTAAGTACTGGTGGGATATGATTGGTCAACTGATTTAACTTTGGGAATACTAGAGTCCCTTCGGCGAATTCTGCAACTGTCAATCAAACGTTAACATGAGCAGAATCGAATAAATTTTCAAGGTGCGATAAGCGAACAATAACACTAGGGATTAAGGAGCGGACCGCTCTTCATTGAAAGTAGCATGGCAAGAAATTTTTTTGTTGATATGTTTATTTGGTTCAACAAACCATCAGAATAGAAGTGTTTTAGAGAAGGTAGTGGGAAGTTTTAGTTACGCGGACTTAATGCTTGCTTTATTCCTCATGCTTTATCCGTTACCCACTACCTAGAAAAATCTTGAAATAAACCAGCGCAGTGTGTAAATAGCCGACCGATGTTATTATTGTTTTTTTTTGCCAAACACACATGTCGAGCGAGTTCACCAAACTCTTTTCAGTTCATTGCCGGTTGTCTACTCGGCCTCTTCAAAGTAAAGCCTCTTTCATTTTCTCTTTTGTCCGTGATTTCCTAATGTCCCAGTGGGAACGTCTTTTGTTTGCAGAAAATAATTATTCAATTTTCGATCTGTTCGAATAGAATGAAATGTATAAAAGGATCACTAACACTTAAACCCATTCAGTTGCTTAAAGTTACCTTCAAGACAACAATCATGAAACGGCGAAGGGTCTGTTGGTGAACTTTTTTCGAATGCTTTGTCAATGACGATGGTTAAGTTAGCTGGTCTCAACGCACAAGATCCAACTGCGAAATTTATGCAAGCATAGCCGTCGCTTATTACTTGCAATAAAATACTTTTAAAACAAAACTCGCTGCACCGTAAAATGCTAGCCTTCTTTTATCGCTTCTTTAATACGCTAAGTGGGGGGACAGTAAATTTCATAGTATTATAGCCCGTACTTTATTGCGTGCGTGCGTACGTACTTTTTATGTTGCCCTTTTGCTCGTAGCGTGATGTGAAAGTTCTTATCCTGTTTCATTTTTCAAAATATTACCGCCATTTCACAGCTATTACTGATTTCATGCTTTAATGAGGCGAAACATTGCCATTGTTCATAGAGGCGGAGCTTAGAGTCATTAATATGCACGCGCGAAGTTTAAAATAAATCAGTTCAATTCCCAAAGGCCCTTAGGATGGCGAAGAATCAAAGAGGGAAAATGTATGTTCCAGAAATGCTGATTTGATACTACTTCTAGACATCGGATTCCCCTCACATGTCGCATGAGCTCTTTATACTTTTTAAGAAAACATATCCATATGCAACCCAACGTGTTTACATCTTCATTTAGAGGAAATTCGGTCTCGAAGTTATCATACAGCTATTTCCCATACTAAAATTTACCTGAAGTAGGTCAAGTTGAACACAAAATTGATAAAGGTTGACGGGATAGTACTCAGTCAAAAATGGTTGTTATATTATTACGAAAATTTGTTCTTTAAAAGCCATATGCAACCCTTTCAAGATTTTATATAGTTAAGCTGTAACAGATTAAAACGCATGGGCAGCTTTGCCTGTTGCGGCCATTTTCCTTTATTGTGTCATGCCATTTGCGTCTCGGTCCTTCAAATTTACCGCCTTTGCACCCGTAAATATCCCAGATGTGTCACACAATTCTGCGCGATGTGTGAGATGAAATAAAGAAGACTGGATATGTCTGCAATAAATTTTGGTCAGTTTATTTATTTATGATTTCTAGAAGCTTCCTCTGGTACTGATGATGATGTTGAAAAGCCATCGAAGTAGGACTGAACGTTTCTCATTTAAGAGATGGCATTCATTATTCAAAAAAAGAGATTTATAGTCGCAAAAACATATCGTGCAGATTAACAAAAGGGAAAATATGAACGTTTTGTGTCTCCAAGCTTTTAGTTTGGCGCCAAAAATGGGTTGCCCACGTTCGTCAACTCGCTCGTCGATCGCCGTCGCCAGGTAGGAAAGTATTTGTGTAATTTACAACAAAATATGCTGCTCCTGATCAAATCAAACTCAAAATGCTCGAGTTAAGCATTAGAAGACGCCAAAGCAACTTTAGTACTGTCTATATTTTTTGTTCGCTCCAAAGAAAAAGACTGTTATCGTGATTTTTCGATAGGACAGGTTGGTTTTGGCGGCCGCTCAATTTTGCGAGTGCGGCCAGTGTTTGCAATGGCGTCAAGCGAGTAGTCATTTTTTTTTTCGGAGCTCTTTCTATATCTGAGTCGGGAGGTATAACAAAACACTTAATGACTGGCCCCTCGGGAAACAGTGAGTTTTGTTTTCCCTCGACCTCAAAGTTCCCCTCGGCTTCGCCACGGGAACATTGAGGGTCTCGGGGAAACAAAACTCACTGTTTCCCTTGTGGCCAGTCATTAAGTGCTTATTGTTTAATGAAATAAAGACTAGATATGTCTGCAATAAATTTTGGTTAGTTTATTTATTTGTGATTTCTTTAAAGCTTTGTCTGGTTCTAAATGACCTTAGTTTGTGTTGTTTCTTTAAATCGGAGAGTGACAGGTTTTATGGCGGCCCCAAAAGGGGAAGACTCGCATTTCTTTAACCTTAAAAGGGACTGGGCCATGGATTTTCTTAACAATCTCCCTCAATCACTGTTCTTTTTTTCCTTTCTCCCTTGCTCTGATAGATGATGACCCCATTGCTTGGTCATGCGCCATCGTTAAGTAATAACACCGGCATTGACACTGAATACCGGCTTTCATTTTAACTCACTGCGTTCGCACACATGAAAATTATTTTCTAAACCGTTATAGGAACTTGCACAACACGACAACCACAGTCAAATGAGTTGGTAACTCACGGAGAGCCAATATAAGCTTTATTACTGTATTCGAGCACTATGTGTATAAACGGTCACATTGCTTTTAGTCCACAGAAATACGATACGTGAAGCTATATCCTTATTAAGCTAGTACACTTGCACAATACCTATGATACGGTTAAATTATAGTGAAAGCACTGATTATAATCATACAAAACTTGGCTGTAACTAAAAGGTAGCAAAAACGTTCGCGTGTCCTACCACGCGTGGAAACTTAATGATAGCAATTAAATACCTAGGCTAGATGAAACTGAAAGCCGTGCCGATATATCTTCTTGAATATACAAGTCTTTGGCGTAATCGGATTTCCATCGCCCGTGTAATTTTAATAACCTGTCTGATACAGGGCCGCTAGGTGAATTTACGGCAGCGGTTGCCCCACCAGACCTAAGAGTGTGTAACCCAAAAAGTTTGGAGTCGTAACCTAGAGCCTTGAGAGCTTCCAAAAAGATTTCTCGACACCTGGAATGCGAAATTCCTTTGTTCCCTAAAACATAAGTATTACAATTTTTCTGAAATACTAACTGCCTGATTAGGAGACCGTCTGCATTATGGTCCATTCTTGCAGCAGACATATACCTAAGGATCATATTAACTGGACAAGTGGCATTGTCCGTTCTAGCAATAATAGCTTTATTACCTTCCCTGTAGAGATCTGTTTTACTACTTGGTATAACAATGGACATATGGTCATCTGCGAAAGTTATATGCGATGCTTTGATATTTGCTAACTCATTGAATCTGAAGAAACCTGCAAAACCTAAGAGAACTATGACTGAAATTCGCAGATCTTTTAGATTAGCGTCTACCTTGCCATGTCTAGCAACTATTTTCTTGACCATATCAACAGAGAGAGGGAGCTTCCTATTCTTCCGTTGTGTGCCATTACGTTTCGCGGCTTCAACAACATTTCTACACACTCCGGTTTTCAAAGGATTATATTACTACAAGTTACATCTACTACATCGTGTAGCCAAACTAATGCAGCATAAGCCATACTAACAGTGCTGGGAGAACCAGTCTTCCTGTGAAGTTGAGACAAATAGGCCGCTACAACAATAGGCTCTAGTGGCAAAACGAATTGAACCTTAACATCATTGCACCAACGCATAAATTTTCGACACTCAAGTAAATATCTATTCATTGGCGAAGGTTGTCTGGCTTTAAACTGATCAGTAATGAGGCGCAGCTTGAAGGGAGCTAAAGATCCATAGAGACTTGCCCAACAGGACTGAACAGAGATTGCCTGTTGAGGAAAACAAAAGGAAAAACACATAACAGAGGGGTGTAAAAGTGGAACAATCTTACTCACTGATTCATGGCTAAACGGAAATAAGTACTACAACCCGGGTGCTATTAGTTCTCAACACAACTACATTCATTAAATGAAGATCAAAAAAGGGCAATAAATAACACAGCATTATTGGAGTGCTATTGGTTATCGACACAACTTCTGCACATTGACACATGGCCCGAAATAAATACCTCAACACTGGTAAGGTGCTATTCGTTGTCAGCACATCTACCTCATATATAATGATCAAAGTGAAATAAATAACGCAACACTGCCAAGGTGCTATTCGTAGTCAGCACAAATTGCACTCGCTAGATTGTGGCCGAAAGGCCAACCTGTCAGATTTTTATCCCGAAGGAACGAAATTCAATCTTAAAGCCACTACATATCCCGGAGTAGTTGGTGAACCCAGAATAGAATTGCGATTTCGCCCGTGCGTCAAAGCTTGAGGCATAGACAAAAAACTCTTAAATCCTGAATGAAACCGCAATAAATATTGGTTAACAGGGGCCAAAACACGGCTGACTTCCACAGTGGAACAATAAGGGTGCCCTTGGCTCCCTGACTATACATATAGGCAAGCGTTCTGGGAATAAGAACCAACCAGCAGTTCTCAACTTCCCACGACTGCATGAATGCGTCAATGCCCGACGTTTCCGGGTTCCAAAATCTAGAAAAATATATACCTGGTGATTTTTCTGTTGTAATACGTGGGAAAACAATCCACCGGATGGGGACCCTAAAGACTATCTAAGTCTTTGAAGACGTCCTCGGTGACCTGCCAGTCGTCAAAATCCAGTTTGCTAATGAAATCTGCCCTGGCATTGCAATCCCTAGGAACCCATTCAATATCCAAATGAATGCTGTGTTCGTAACATATCTTGAATATTTTAAAGGCAAGCGTGTGTAACTCGAGTTTCATGCTACCGACCTCAACGATTTTGGCAGTGGCCTGGTTATCGGTATACCACTTAACATGTGATGAACTTAAAATAGGAAGGCAAGACAGAAGTGAGAATTCAATTGCACTTAATTCTCGCCACGTAGAACTTCTACTCCTTTCGTCCTGCGTCCACATTTTGTGGCAAGCATGTTCGCCGTCATTGATATAAGAAACAGCTCCGCAGGCAATATTACTAGCATCTGAAAAAGTTACTTTCTGAGGTTTGCGGAAAACAAAGCATTTTTTAAAATTGCGTAAACGGATATTGTCCTTCCAGAAAACGATACTCGTCTAAAATCATAGGTGTATCCCAATGCTCAGCAATAGCAACTGTCATCTGACAGTGTCTGGTAGTAATTCTGGGTAAATTTCCAGTAACCGGACATGTAGACATAACTTTCCCGACAAATGATGACAATTCTCTAGCCGAAATTGTGCAATTTTGAGCTTCAATAAATGCCACACAATCAACGATACCTTGACCCTCCTGGGTGTACTACTAATAGTACCAAGAGTGGAGTTCCAGACCAATCCTAACCAAGTAATAATTTGCGTTGGTTCCCAAATTGACTTTTCGCTATTTGTTATAAATCCGGCTAAATGTATGTCAGAACGAACCCTACTAGCTATAAAATTTGCTGAATTATAGTCGTCAGCGATGGACCAACCATCGTCTAAAAATACCGCGATGTAAATACCGTTAGCCCTCCACCAACCAACCAAAGGGCGGGTAATCGTTGTAAAGATACAAGGAGCTACAGAAAGGCCAAAAGGAAGAACTGTGAAAACGTAAAACCGCGTCTCCTCTTGAAACTCCCATGAAAAACCTAAGAATGTTTGATGTGGTTGGAAGATCTCGACGTGATGATAGCCACTCTTAAGATCAAAAGAAGACATATAGCCATTCTTACGAAACATAAGAGAAGCAATTTTCCAATCATCGTACTTAATCCTTAGTTTCTTAAGGAAATGATTAATTGAATTAACCTTTTCTTTCCATTAGGCTGAACGGAAACCGACAATGGATTGACGACAAGGGGTTTGCAAGACAATTGCTTTATGCGTTCGGACTCCAGTAGCTCAGTGATAGAATTCTCTACGAAGTCAATATTTTTCAGGGCAGAAGCGTTGTTCTTTGAATAATATGCAGACTGCACATCCCAGAAAGGCAAGCGATAACCAAATTTAATTACGTTTAATATGAAGGATGAAGCACCTAAAAATACCCAAAATTCTAAATTTTTCTTTAAATTGCCCTTTACATTGTTATTCCGTCCTAGATCTTCGTCGATTTCAAAACGATTCAGTACCTGAAGTACGTCCGTAAACTTGTCGTATTCCTCATGAATGTCCGATTCCCTAAGTCCGGTTCCGGAAGCGTTTGTGGTGGTGGAGGCTGGGGCAAAGGCGGTCGACTTGTACTGGCCGAGAGGGCGGGGGTAGAAGCTGGAGGCCCTGCAATCTTTGGCCCAGTGACCTGGCCTTCCACACCTGAAGCAGTCCCCATGTGCATAAGAGCTTGGACGGCCTGCGGGTGTCAAGATGGGACGAAAATATGAATAGTTGAGTAACAACAAATAACAACCAAAGAGCAAAACTTGCTAATTAACACAAAAGAAAAGGAGGGGCGGGCGGGAAAGCAGAATACAGTCAAGCTATATTGGTGACGCGAGAAGTGAAATAAGCACACGGCTACTGGACTATATAGCAGTATATGCTATGACACCTTACTCCCATGTGGTACAGAAATCAGTGTTGCATACTTGACAGGTATTACGTAACAGTAATGCACACGAAGGTGAGCTAGAAAACAAAGTGTGAGCACTGACGTTCCGTAATCAACTCCTATAGAAAATACGTTTTCATTTTAACTCACTGCGTTCGCACACATGAAAATTATTTTCTAAACCGTTATAGGAACTTGCACAACACGACAACCACAGTCAAAAATGGGTTGGTAACTCACGGAGAGCCAATATATATAACACGAGAAAAACAAAGCACCTGAGAGAATAACAGGAAGAATATAAAGTAAAAACAATAGCGATACAAATACCACGAAAAAGATGATGATCCGGCGTGCCCAGGTTGGGAGTTGTACAACGCTTCTTATTGCTCTGCTGCTGTCGTTCCCTTTCTTTCTGTTTCCTTTTCCTATTAGCTGCGGCTCTAGCATTGCGAATTTTCTTGTCGTCCTCATCGTCCGAGGCAATATCTTGGGATTCGTATTCTTGAACTGCGTCCCAGCCGGCTTCACTCGAGTCTGCGAGTTTGATAAGCTTCTGTCTCTTGTACAACAGCGCTTTGGCTTGGTCCGTTAAGTGAGCCACCTTCTTGTGGTCTTTCTGGGCGTTTGCTTCTTTGATTTTTCCCACTAATTCTTCAAGCTCGGCGTTGAATACCAACTGCTTCTGGTAACCTTTGAATTTGAACTTCTCTGCCTGCAAATCAATTTTTTGTTTTTCTTCGAGCTCTTTGCCCTTCTGTTCCAAACGGTTTTCAAGATATGTCTTGAAGAGAGAGAACACTTCATCAATCCCTTGCGATGTGGGAGGATCTGTTGGCGGATTGGTGGGAATATCTGATTCTTCGTGAAGATCGTCCGGTCCGCTTCCAGGCATAGCTTACAAAAAACGAACTGGACGAAAGTAGAATACAGTCAAGCTATATTGGTGACGCGAGAAGTGAAATAAGCACACGGCTACTGGACTATATAGTAGTATATGCTATGACACCTTACTCCCATGTGGTACAGAAATCAGTGTTGCATACTTGACAGGTATTATGTAACAGTAATGCACACGAAGGTGAGATAGAAAACAAAGTGTGAGCACTGACGTTCCGTAATCAACTCCTATAGAAAATACATATTCATTCATTCAGATAATAAATTCTCGATCTTATAGTTTACAATGCTGTACATTTTTAGTGCTGTTTAAGAACGCGATGTTTCTGCACGTTTCCCTTTCAGTTAGCTTTTATAAAATACTTGAAAATAGTTAGGTAATATATCTCCTTCAGTAGCTTGGAAAAAAAAAGAACCAAAGTATACACCACGGACGGGACTCGAACCCGCAATCTTCGGCTTAGGAGGCCGAAGCGTTATCCAATTACGCTACAGAGGCTGGTGTTGATAATGGACAGTGATTAGAAAGTACTGATTTTTTTTTTGTGTGTGTTTTAATGGGTAAAATCTGTTTTCGGCTGGTTTGGCTGACCAACTTTTCCAACCGGCCACAAACCAAGTTAGTTATGTCGCGTGTCTGTAGCTCGCGTAAGGACTATTCCCACGAGTTACCGCGCTTCAACCGAAAACGGTTGGAAAAGTGTTATTCTGAGAAGCGTCAACTGCATCAACCCAAACCGGTTGCAGTTGAAACGGTTGATCTCAATAGGAGACGACCTTAGCGATCTATTGGAAACCTTACTTAACATAACTTAAGCGAGCAGTTATTTCTCGAGTTACAAATTCTAATCTACTAATTGCTTTTTTCAGATGTTTGTTATTCTATAAAGGTATTAAGCAAATCTTCTTTCTCCAAAAAAAAAACTAAACGTACACCTCCGACGGGACTCGAACCCGCAATCTTCGGCTTAGGAGGTCGACGCGTTATCCATTACGCTACAGAGGCTGACCTTGTGATCACGCAAGTAAAAAGTAATTAAAAAGGACTGATTTAGTGATCGTTTGGAATGCTGGCAGGTTTCGGCGAGCATTATTTTCTTTAGTTCTGAATTCTTGTCTACTCATTGGCTTTTCAGATGTTTGTTATTCAGTTAAGATCATAGCACCGGCCATGCAAACTGTTAGGTGGCATAACCGTGTTTAATCCAAGCCGGCGTATTATGTCAGCTACATTTCCTGTCAGCCTTTTTTGTTCTTATTGGCAGATTAGTCCATCATCAAGGAAGTCATTAGTAGTGATATTCCTGCCTCGCTAATTGGTCAGTGCAATTTGTGTGTAATTTGAACTCAGCTCAAATGACACGGTGGCCTCATGGTTAGTGCGCCGGACTCCGGAGCGAGCGCTCCGGGCTCGAGCCCTTGCTGGGGCCATTGTGTTGTGTTCTTGGGCAATACTCTTTACTCTCACAGAGGGTCTCTTCCCCCAGGTGTATGAATGGGTACCGGCGAATTTAATGCTGGGAGTAACACTGCGATGGACTAGCATCCCATCCATAGGGGGAATAGAAATAACTCCTAGTCGTTTCATGCTACAGAAACTGCGATAAGCTCCACCCTGATGAGCCACTTGGCTCGTTTTGCAGACTTTACTCACCTCAAATGACACTGATAGAGATGACTCAATCACATGGTGATCGCATCATTCATTGCGAACCAGAAAAAAGACACATCTTCCAATATAAAGCAGTTCACACCAGTCAAGCTTGCCTTCTCAAAATTTAAAATATACAGCTTATCCGATGGTTTAGCATTTAAAACGCGCCGACATTAAACATAGAATACGCGCCAATATTTTTCGAGTTGCGTAGTATATCGGGGCGAGGAAAAATACGAGCAATCAAAACAAGATACCACGCGTATGACTGTCTTGGTGCCTTATAATTTTTTAGCGTCAAATTTCGAAACCAGATTCCCTGAAGCCCGCATCCCTGCGTGGTATTTCCGGGCAGGATTTTGTTGGACTGAGTGAAGAACGGA
>OZ026603.1:17126986-17244486 GCA_964020085.1 Micromussa lordhowensis
GCCAGTCTCGCTCACTTTAAAATCGCTTTTCACTTCGTATCGGGAACATATTCCCCTCTGAAAAAGCCGGTAAGTTCTCAATTTTTGAACACAGAAAGATAGTGCAAAAACTTCGTAAAGCGTCCTATTTTTTGGCTGCAATTGTAGATGTAACATTCCTCTTAAAAAGCCCGTTGTTCAAAACATTAAATGGGACTTTTGAAAGTCAAGAAATCGAGTTTTATCAATGCCCTGCGGGCAAATTAGGGCCTTTTCTCTCTTACTCTTGGCCATTCAAACTACATTCAAATTCAAATTTTGCCGCTTCGGTGCTCATGAATAAATAATGATGTCCGGCCATTCTACGCGATGAAAATTGAACGACACTTACCTGGAAGTGGAAGTTCGATGATAATTCTACCGATCTGTTGAGTGACGATGAGATTACATGCCCATCCCTCCCTTCCCAGAGGGGGAGTTTAACCTTCTTTTGAGGTGTTAGGTCTTAGGCAGTTGGCACCTCAGGCGTTGGAAGGTGATCGGTACATGCGCAGCGCATATCTCATGTAATCTCATGGTCACTCAACAGATCGGTAGAATTATCATCGCAACCGCCATTAATTTCATTCAAACGCGACAAAAACATAGGTAACTTTTTAGTTAGCAGTGCATTCAAAACGAGTGAACAACCTGGAACTTTTAAATGCGCACGCGCGCGATGTAAAACATGTCCTTTCATTTACAACGTTGAGAAATTGTCGGGACCCAAGCGATCCATTAATATCACAGATCATTTTACCTGTACCTCAGCCAATGTCATCTACTGTATAACTTGCGCTCTTTGCAAAAAGTTATATATCGGCGAAACAGGTAGACGACTAGGCGACCGTTTCCGAGAACACCTTCGCGACGTAGAGAAAGACGATAAAGACGCTTCTAAACCGGTTGCTAGACACTTTAATCTGCCGAATCATTCTAAGCAACATATGGCAGTCTGCGGCCTTTCCCTACATCAAGGAAGCACAGAAAGCCGCAAGACTCTTGAACAAAGATTTATTTTTCAAATCGGCACTCTTAATCCTCACGGTATCAACGAACGCTTTTCATTCAACTAATTCATTCTGTTGTTTTTCACGTTGCCAACCAATAGCGTAGCTCCATATTTCTGTATATAAACCACACACAACCCACAATTCCTTGATTCGCTCCGACGAAGGGCTAACGCTCGAAACGTCAGCTTCCGAATCTCTTTACGGTGGACAATTCACATTATCAACCCAGTTGATAAAACCAAATTATTTAGTAAATAAACCCCTTCAGGCGGCTGGTATGTCGGCTGATAATGTCCGCGGCTGAGAGATTGTCCGAAAAATGAACATTTGGCCGAGAAGCGAAGCTTCGAGGGCAAATGTGAAATTTTGAGGACAATCTCTCAGCCAAGGACATTATCAGCCGACATACCAGCAAGCCAGAAAGGGGGTTATTTATTTTATAACCCTCCCATTAATTAAACCGCTCGTAAACTTGGTAAAAAAGCCATTGGTGATCTGATGGCGAATGCGCGTGATTAACGTGAGAGAGCAACGTCAATTTGATTGGTTTAACTAACCTTATCTCCACTGTGATTGGACCAAATTTGACAAGCTGTCATGTAAAAATTAATTCTTCGTAACTCCCCTTGGATCAAAAACTCGAAAACTTGGCGCTTTTGGTTCATATGTCCGACGTACTCTTCATAAACTTGACTAGAAAGAAATGTATTTCAGTCTCAGAATTTACATCTGTGAAACACAGAATGTGTAAAATCTGTAGCACTTGAAGGTGGACTGATTTTTCGTCGCTCTCTCCCTTGAGATGAAGTACTTCAGCCGGTTGTTGTTGTTTTGAGCTAAAGGTCACCGGTTTTCATCTCGCGTTGGTTTTCACAGCCTCTTTCCGAAGTAGAGAATGAATTTGCAAAACTTTCTGGAGCATTCAGGCCAAGCTGATTTGCTGCATAGAGGACTTCAAGGTCTTCGCCGGAAATTGGACGCTGGTGCTTTGTGAAAGAAATCAATCCCTGTCGCGCAAGATCTTTCAGTGATGGATTCGTTTGCCGGCTTGAATAGTTATCCCAAATAATGGCAAACGGCTTTCTTTGAAGGAAACCGGAAAAAAATCTGTCCAGCCCGGAACGAATTGGCTTTCACAGTGTTGCGACTGTATGGTTTTCCTTCCACTGAATTTTCTGGCTTCTGCGTAAAAAAGGTTTCAACATGGTTGACAATTCTGCCGGCTCCATGATTTCATGCGACTGGAATTTTTCTCTCCTTCCTCCACGCTAAAGTCGGACGTGAACGGTTGGTTTATTTTATAGTTAGTTATTACATTGTATTAAATCTTTATTTTGTAATATAAAATGAATCGGTTTAAATTTACGTAGGACTAACTATTAGAAGTCTACTCGTGACTCTATCCACCTTCAAAGACTTTGGCAGCGTATTTTGGTGACTTTTATGTACTTTCCGGAACAGCACTTTGCCATCAGCTTTGTAATGTCACCATCGCTAGTCTCAGTAACACTAGTTTGGTTTCCTTCCATATTAAATAAGAGAAAAGAAAAGTTGAAATTCTTGTGCTGACTATGTTTCTCTTCGACAGAAAAAATCGGAGGACAAATATCGACTCGGGCGGGGGTTATTGCCTGATAACTGTCCACGTGACGTAAAATAGCCAATAAAATCAATCAAAAATTAATGGGTGGGTTATAACTTGTAATACTCTCACCGACGCAGCACCAAAGTTTCTTTAGAAACTTGCCCCCTTTATTCGTTTATTGGAAACCTTACTTAACTTAACTTAAGCGAGCAGTTATTTCTCGAGTTACAAATTCTAAGCTACTAATTGCTTTTTTCAGATGTTTGTTATTCTGTAAAGGTATTAAGCAAATATACTTTCTCCAATAGGAAGGGAAAAAAAAAGCTAAAAGTACACCTCCGACGGGACTCGAACCCGCAATCTTCGGCTTAGGAGGCCGACGCGTTATCCATTGCGCTACAGAGGCTGTTGATGTGATTACGCAAGCAAAAAGTAATTAAAAAGTACTGATTTAGTGATCTTTTGGAATGCTGGCAGGTTTCGGCGAGCATTACCTCTAGAAGACTCCTCCTTTTCCATTCGGAACGGAACGGTGAAAATTTCCTTGATATTTGCTGATTGTTCCCCAGTTTCCAGTCTCTCGTCGACAGACTGAAACAATCCAAGAGAATATGATTCGGATCATAATCTCTTGTGGAAACCGAATTGTACATGGTAACCGCCATCTTGTTCAGCTGATTTGCTGCTTTTGGAAACAAGATTACCAATATTTAATGGTCATCCCAACTGATTTATTCGGACAAATGGTAAGAAGCCCTGGATAACTCAGACGCGTATAAATAGCTTGAGAGGGATTACCTTGGGAATATTCCCAAAATTGGAACAGGGGTGCTAAATATTGGGGAAGATAGACACCCATTACGAACTCCAGAACTAGAAATATTTAGGCTAATAAATTTTTGAACCGGATTTTTGAAGATGCTCATCTTTAAAATAAGTCCATTTTAAAATTTCGTATTACACGGACATAATCCATTTTCTGCATGGGACTCTTCGAGATCGTCCACAATCTCTTGTCCCTTGAGAGTTACTGACTAAAATTAAGCCAAATACCAGCATTGGCACTATAAAGTATTTCATTCATTCATTAATTCATTCAACCATTCGGTCAATCAGTCATGATCATTCCACCATTCATTCAATCATTCATGCATTCATTTATTTATTCAGTCAGTCAGTAATTCAGTGAGTCATTCAGTCAGCCTGTTTAAATTTGAACAGCATCAGTAGTGTAGGAAATGGGGGAACTAGGACATTTCTGGATTTTACGCATCTCAGCGTAGTTAGTGTAAAAATCTGAGTCTAAAATATATGATATAATACACTAAAACAGCGTAGTTATGCGTAGGTAGTGTAAGTAGCGTAGATATCGTAAAAATTAGACATACTATTTTACGCACAAAAATGCCTAAAATGCGTAGGTTAGTGTAGGATATAGTAAAATTTAGATTGTTCTCACGATGCTGATTTTTAAGACATTTTAGCGTCATACATCTTTAAATATTTATCAACAATTGGACTATTATCAATCACAAAATTGTCAACACTTGTCATTTGATTAATTAAACTTTCTCGGTTAAGATCACCTGAGCGCATCGCTTCTCGAATCATTATTAACAAATGCTGGTAACTTTGATAGGCATAGGTACAATTTTGAATTTTTAAGTCTAAACCTTTGTGTTCCATATATCCTTTAACTAATAATGCCACTGTACTAATCGCTATGAGACTGATACCACCAGTAGCAATAGCGCTAGCAATTCCACCTGAAGCGGTCAGAACAGAGAGTGAATTACCAATGAATTTGAGCAATTTGAATCTTTTGTAAGCCATTTTGAAAGCCCAACATTTCCTATGATAGCTTAGATAATAAGACTTTAGTTCGTCTACTTCATCAGTCGATAATTTGTCTGAAATATGATTCCAATCGAAAATATTCTTTTTAGCCACCATTATATTATTTTTATTATATTTATAAATTAAAAACAATTTGATCGCTATCATAGCCCATTTGGATTAATTCATCATATATTTTTTCAGTTTGATCACCTTGAAGGTTTACAGTTTGGTCTCTAATAAAACCGTTACACGCTAACTTTTTCTTCCAATCTTTTAAATTGAAACCTTCAAACTTTTCAAAAGATGTGATTGATTTTTTTCCCCTCTTTTCGAGAGAAATTTTAATAAACTTTCTACTTTCATCTATCAAAGAAGATAAACTTTTGATATCCATCTATTCTTTGGATAAGATAAATTTTTCTAAAATGCGTGACAAAAAATGACAAAACCCTGGTCGGGGGTGCTCGGTGGCTGTTACTTGCCTAGTCTCGGCTAGGACTTTCGCGCCGCTGACAAGGCGGCTGTCGCTCGCGTGTTTGAGATCCCGAAAGACCTCTGAGCACCCCCAGTTATCTACTGGGCCGGGACGGGTTCACCCGAGGGTTATCACCGTAGACGGTCTCACCCTACTATCCCTAACAAGCGCCTGCACGTGCCGTATCAGGATTCAGGGGCGGCCATTCCCCACCTCCAAAAGCACCACCATTTGCTCGCTGTTTCTCTACTCAATTCAATTGGAATATTTATATTGCACCAACCCGGTTTTCTCGAGCATGTGGTGCACTTTTTTCCATCCACCCACGCTTCACATATAAGACACGGTTCATCCACCCATGCGCATCAGGCAAGCCATTAATTTAGCGTGGGTGGATGAAGCGTTTCAAATATCTGACGTGTCTGAAACTCATTTGCATCAGACACGCTTCATATATTTTCATACTAGACATCAATTTCGATCAATAAGTTTACCATCGCGTGTGTTACAGATGAATTCGATGTTTTGCTTCGAAAATTGATCGTGTCACCGGCTCGTATCGTAATCGGATCGCTGAAAATAGTCATCTTTGACCACTCATCCGCAGGTTTGATAATTTTTAAATCTTTATCAGCACCATTGTGTACTAAGCCGACGATCACTTCAGATGCTTGCCTATTGCCCGCGCAAACACAAATGCTGCCACGAACTATTTTACCGTCTACAGGACTAGGCCAACCATATTGCTTATTTCGCTCACATCCATTACCGAAACTCCATTGGAGTGTACTTTTAATCAGTGGTCCATTCTCTTCTGCATAGACTGTGATGAACGGGTGGACAGAGGTATTTGTACTTTGCGTCTTAGTCTCTAAATCATTGTAATCGACTTTGCTTTTTAATGCATCATTGAATTCGATTGCTAAAGTTCCTAAATCAGTAATTAAAGCGTAATCCTTTAAAGCTGATGAGTTAGTCTTTTTAGCTAGTTCATTGTTAACGTATGTAGTTGCTGCTTTTGTCTTTAATAAATCAGATACGAAACGTTTAGTGGTTGCGTCGTGATCATTTATTGGAGCGGAAATGTTAGTTAATCTCTTGTTTTGTAAATGGAAATGGTTGTCTGGAGTTAATTTTAAGCCTATTCCTTTTTTAACCTTTTCTACTTTTCCTGTCGTTGATGGTTTTTCATGTTGCCCATTTGTAAATCCCATATATATTTATATTATATAATAGTTCCTTCGCTCTTCTCAAATTCTTTTATTAACTGATAAGCTTGACTGGTATTATCATAAATATTTTTAGTTATTAATCCTCTCACCTTAGTGAAAGGATTATCTTCTACATTTACTCTTCTTATAGTAGTATCTACAAAAGCATTACCCACATTAATTGGAGCACTAATTCCACTAAAAATTATATTCATAACTGTGCCTTTTACCCAAATCCAAAATAGGACTTGCTTTCCTAAAGAATTATTTGGAATATTAAATGATCTTAAAGATGGTTCATCTATTGTAGGATTACGTGAAATTACTACTTTGCTTTTATCAACAAAAATAAATACACCTCTTGTATTCTTAATATCAAAATGTACAGCCATTACATTATTAGTAATTGCACTATGCTGGAAGACATAATAAAAAGTAAAATCACCTGTGTTATCACCAGTAGTTACAAACGCATATGTATTTGGTGTTCTACCTTCATTACTATCAGAAAAATACAAATCTTTTATTAAAGAAATCTTTGAATCATTACTTAATATATATTTTACTATTAATTCTATAACATTTTTATTTTCATTAATAGTAGGATTTTCTTTTGCAATTTCACTATTTACTTTTGCAATTTCACCATCAACATATTTTACAACATTATCTTCTGTTTCATTCAGTTGTTTCACATTAACAGCATCACCGTTTTCATTCCCATCAGATAATCCTTTTATCTGACGATTACCCATATCTATAGGTGCTTCATAATTAATAACTTTGTTTCTGATGGTATAGAATCTATCCCAAATTCGTGGGTCAACGTCATTCTGATGACCACTTACACCATAAACAACTACAAAGATGTTTGTGAAAAAATCATAAGTTTCACCACTCCTGTACTTTAAAGTTAAATCAATATCTAAATCAATAATCCCAATGTTTCCATATTTATGAAAATTGATAATTGTTCTACTATGATCAGAAAAAGTATTTGTATTATTACGTGATACATTCAAAGTTTCGGATACAGCGTTAACAACCACTTCATCTTTATCCACTTTATTACCATAATACATTTCAAAAGCTAATGTATACTCACCTAAATCTAATGATTTTAAATCAATAGTTAATCGAGTACTATAATAATGGATGGAATCATCATACTTAATTTTAAATCGATAAGTCTCTCGTTTAATTTGATAAAAATCTCTATCTTTTTTTCCAGCTTTAGTAATATCATCATCATCTTCTTTAAATAGGTCATCATCCATAACAAAAGAGAATTCATTCTCTTGTCGGTTTGCTTTAATATTAAGTGCTTCTGCTTCACTCACTTTATCTTCTATCAAAGAGTTAATAACAGCGTTATTATCACTAATTGTCCTATTAACATAGTTAACATTGGAAGCGTGAAAGCTATCTGATGAATTTGGATCTTTCAAACGGATAATGCTATGATTGGCCATATCGAGATCTCCTTCCATGGGATAAGGATTTTTCCTGTTAAGAGCTGCTGCAGCGACATCATTTATTTGTCTTTTTAGTTGACCTCTCTGTCCGTGAAAATACCCAAAGTTAATAACATCATTGGATTGAGCATTTTGTGCTGCTTGACTTGAGTCATCTTCAACAAAAGGTTTAATATTTCTAATAGAATTTCCTCCCATATCGAGATTTCCTTGCATCCCTCGATCACCAGTAAGGGGCAGATATGTAGACTTAGCTCCTCCAACAGTTAGGGCTGCATCGTCTGCTGAACTACTCCTAATTCCAGTGATAGCATTATCACCCATTTGGAGAGTACCTGTCATAGCACGTGAACCATCCAATTTTAATACATCTGTAGGTAGCTTACTTATTTCTGCTAAGACAAATGCCTTGGAGACCAAATCATTTGTATCAAAAGTATTGACACCATATGGTTCAGTATTTCTTATCCGTTTACCTTTTAAGTCATAGTCATCACCTTTTAATTTTAAAAAGTTTTCATTGACATAAAGTTTATTAACAGCCATTTTAGAATCTTTTACATAATTAGGGTAATCAATGATTGGGACATCATCTTGAGTCTCTAAATCTGTTATTTTATTGTCATTCATCTTGAGATTTCCAGTCATAGCACGAGAACCATCTACTTTGAGATAAAGACTTAAATCAGACTGTGGTATGGAAGCAATTTGACTTTCTAAATAAGTCTTTGTCACAGGTTGCTGCGGCCCAGTTGGAATAGGTAAGCTAAAAATCCTATTTCCATTCATAGAAAGATTACCAGTCATGTTTTGGCTTCCGTTTAGGAGTAATACTTCTGACCTATCTGCTTTTCTAGAAGATAAATCATTAATAGCAATATCCTGTTTAGCGTCTTCATCGTCAACATATTCTTTGCTTGTTGCATCTTTAGAGTCAGTAGGATTACCAATATTGATTATCTTTTCATTATTCATATTGATCGGTTCAAAATTTAATATTGTTCCTGAAAAATCAGTACTTTTAACATTAAATAATCTATGATCAAAACTAGTCCTTTGTATTCCTTTGACACATCTACTAAAAAATAGAAATTTAAAATTAGAGTTACTGGAACCATAATATCGAAATTGTAAACGGATGTTCACATCTCTTTTAGAACTATTAAATATTATGTAAGCTTTTGCGTAATTGCTAAACCAATCATGACTAAAATCAATTATGTTTGCATTACCAGTGACATTTGTAAATAATAGCCTATCTGAATCACCATCTGTAACTATATTTGTTCCATCATATCCAAATATTTCAAAAACGATAGAATAATTAGGATCTATTTCTAAATTGTTCACTAGTCGAACAGTAGAATAAGCATAACCAGATTGCGCCCCTTCTCGAGGCGCTTCTAATAGTTCAAAATGATCAGTGTGCCCAGGAATAGGTATAGATCCTTTAGTACATTCTGCTTTATCACCAAAATCTTTATAAAAAGTAAAACTAGGTTGCAAATGATAATTTGTCCTATGATCTGTTGTCATCTCCTTTAATTGTTTTAGAGGTACAGCATCATTATCATCCGTAGCATCTTCTAAATCACTAATCTTATGATTATTCATATTTAAATGACCAGTCATTGAAGTTGTTCCATCTCTTTTCAGATAAGGTGACAAATCAATAGCTGGTAGGTTATTATCTACATACTCTTTTGTTGCTGCATCATTATTATCGATAGGAAGGGCTACTTCAGTTAATCGCTTACTATCAATATCAAAATTACCATCATCAGTTAGACTAAATCCAATTCCAGGTAAACCAGGATCACCTTTTTCACCTCTTCCTGTTGCTGATGTTGATTCAAGTTGTCCATTGCTAAAACCCATATATAATATACTAAATTAAATTTCTTCTTCTTCTTCTTCTTCTTCTCGATCTCTTAAGTAATCAGAATCTAACATTTTGAGATTTTTAATTAATAATAATATTTCATCAGAAATAGATTCGTTGTATTTTTTTTCAACTTCTTTTAAACATTCTAGTTTACTAGTAAGATTCTCTAATAAAAAATTTATCTCATTAAACACATTAAATATTTCGTGTGTTAATCTTCTCGGCAAACTAATTCTATCCATCCTATATATTTTCATTGAAATTTTTTCTGATTGTCTTTTTTGTCTTATCAATGTACGCAAAACTATAAGGCTCACTAGTCGCACTCTCGAATCGCTTCTTAGGTACATTGACTTCTTTACACATTCTTGCTGTCTCTGCATTACTTGGAGAGTCAAAAATACAAAAATGAGAGCAATTCAACCTGATGTCTTTGGGAGTGAGATAATAAGATTGACTTAAATAGATTACACTGCAATTTTTATGACGGCCACCAATAAAATATTCAATGAGAGGTTTTTGGTTTCGTTCACAAGCAAAGTCATCAAAGATAACTATTTTTTGATTATCGTGGTCTAGGCTTTCCAGAGGAATGACATCACCATTACTCTCTTCTATGACATCATAACCAACCTCTTCTGAAATGGGTTGAAATGTTTCTAATAGTTGTCTGTACTTTGGTTGCTCAAGATTTTTTGAAAACAAGTAAATCTTATCATAGTAGAGTAGAGGATTACAAAGCATATGCATGAGAACGTTAGTTTTACCACAATCGCTTGGTCCACAAATTAACATTCGAAAATTGTCTGAAGGCATATAAGGTAGCAGTCGTTTGAAATTGCTGTCATTATTAGAAGCTGAATCATAATTAGGAATTTTCATCTATATAATTAATATTTTTTTAATAAATGACTCATATTATGCCACATAATATAAAAAATATAAATATTATATGAGTCTCTCAAATTGGAAACGATTAGCTCAGAAACGGACTGAGACTGGAAGGATGAAGAATCAGCTTTATGATGAGATCACTGAAGAGAAGATAAAGAGTAAGACTTCTGACCAGCGGATAACAAAATCATTTAGACTAGATGAAATCATAGATGGGTTAAAGGCACAAAAGCCTAAGAATAGACCGCAAATGAGAATACGTCCTGCCCCAGCGGGTAAACCAGAAGCGATTGATTATGCACCAGAAGTAGATCCATATGAAGATATGGATGTAGAAGGATTATTAGATCTCCAAGATTACGTAGCGCCCCAGGCAGAAAAACAAATAATACCTAAAGGCGCGCCACCAAAATATGAAATGGATCCTAGTTTTTGGAATCTAGGAGGAGATGAATCTTTACCACCAGAATATTCTTTTGTGGAAGAAGGACCTTTAGCAATTGAATCACCACCTGATGATGATGATGATGAAGATTTAGATAGAGGAGATATTAATAGAATTTTAGATAGTGCAAATCTTCCTAACTATGATGATGTTGAAATGAGATTATCCCAACCAGAAATGACACCAGTTAAACGTAGTAAATATCTCGAGAGTAACATAAAAAGAGCAAATTCTGAAATAAGCAGTATTACAAGTAAATTTAAGACAAATACAACTAATAGACTAAAACAAGCCATAAAAAAAAAGATTGCCAAAAGATGTAATAGAAAAGCTAGAGCGAGAAAAAGATATGGCTCATAAATTTGCTGATAGTAGACTAAAACCTATTCAAGAATATAGAGACTATCTAAAAGTACAGAAAAAGAAAAGTACAAAGGGAAGTGGCGTCAGGAGAGGCAGAGGAGTCTATTTCTATAATGATGCTCAAGAATTACTAAAGAAATTAACACTAATTATTGGTGAAATGGAAGCAGGCAATACAAGTGTCAAGATGAGAAATATGGGTCAAACTATCTTAGACACTCTATTAAGAACAAAATCAATCAATAAGTCGCAATATCAAAAGTTAGTGAAAAAATATTTCAGGGTGTGATATATGGAGAGAGAAATCTCATTAAGCAGTTTTGCAGTTAAAGATGAAGCTGGTAATCGACCTGGTGATTTTACTACAAGGTTTTCTAGAACGCTAGACTATGAACACAGTGATGGGATTTGGTATATTGGTTTTAATAAAATTATTTCAATGGCTTTTACATGGACAAATATAAATTCTGGTTACGACAATCAAAAGATAGCTTACAGTAAAGACGGTGGGAAAACATTTACAGATATTGATTTTCCAAAAGGAGTTTGGGATTACACTGATATTGATAATTACATTAAGGAAAAGACTAAAATAGTCGGCGGTGATGGTGATGAAGAATTTCCAATCACGGTGACTTTTGATGAACCAACTTTTAGAGTCTTAGTGACTTTAGACGCTAACTATCAGCTTGACCTGCGTAAATCTAATTTTGGTAAACTAATAGGATTCGATAAGGTGATCTTAAGAGATGAGAGAAACGTTAGCCCCAAAGTACCTAACCTATCAGAAGATACAGATGTCCTAAATATTCACTGTGATTTAGTCTCTGATTCATTAGTAGATGGGGTAGAATCAGATATTGTTTTTAGTTTTGGTACAGGAACGCTCAGACCTTCTTACAATTTTACCCTTGAACCGCGTCGTGTTATATACAATCCTATCAATAAAACAAGAGTTTCAAGCGTTCGAATCTATGTAACTGATGGCTTAAGAAGACCAGTCTATTTAAATCATGCTGACACTGCATTTTCATTAATCTTAAAAAAAGTTCCATTTTAATTATATATGAAGTCAAGAGAGTTCAAAAAGATTTATCACCCAAGAATGGGACGATATGTCTACAAACACCGTGGCAATGGAATTATAGTAGATAATCTTATGAAACCACTAAAAAAGGTAGCTAGTGCTTTAACTGGACAGGTTTTAAAACCATTTGCTAAAAAAGCAATACAAGCTGGTGTCGCTCATGCGGGAGAACGAGTTGGTAAAAAGGCTGCTGATAAAGTTATAGAGCGATCTGGTGAGCTTATCCGAAAAAGGCTATCCTCAGGGTCTAAAAAAGCGACAAAGTCAACAAAGTCAACAAAGTCAAAGCCAGGTAGAGCAAAGCCAAAAACGCAGGAGGAAGTTTATACACTGATTAATAATCTAATAGCACGCTCTTAAAGAAAAAAAAAATCTGATAAAAAATATATAATGGCATTTAGATCACCAGAGTACGTACAGAGAAACGAACTAGTGCAATTTCGTCTTCAAGATGCTATAAGAGCTCCTGCCAATACTCAAGAGCAAAATAAGAAAGGATACAAATTTCATGTTACTGATCGGGGTATTATGCTTGATTGGTTTAACGCCTTTTTTGAAGTGCGATTCAGATTAGACCTTCGAGCAAATGGTGGAGACAATGCAGACGCCAGAACAACAATTATTAATGGATCGCATTCATTAATTAAGCATATGGTAATAAAGAGTGCAGGAAAAATCGTCTATGACACTGATAATCTTCATCTTGTAACTTTTGCAAAAAATCTTTTAGAATATTCAGATGATTTTGGGCGTAGTACGGCCAAAAATAGCTTATGGTATTTAGATACAGATGCCACTTCAGATGATACAAACACTGGTTTGGAAAGTAGGCGTTTATTAACAGCTAACAGAGCTCATGTTAATACAAGTATTCCATTAAATAGGTATTCTTTTTTCGAAGAATTAGAAGGACGATTGTTACCTCCAATGGATCTCCAATTTGAAATAGAACTTACACCGGACGCTGAAGTATTATATGGGGCAGTTGATACATTGAGATTAGTAATTGATCGTTTTTATCTATGGGTACCCCGACTAGAACCAAAAGATGCTCTGATGACTAAATTCATCAGTGAATACCAAAAACCCAGTAAATGGAAATACCTCAAAGAAATGTACCAAAGTTCAGATACTACTAGAAACAGTGGTGATTTCAGAATCTCAGCTAGTATTGATAAAGTACAGCATGTTTTCCTCTACTTCCAGAGACTTAAGACAAATGATATGTCAGCAAACCCTTATATTTTTGATACTTTTAAACTTAATGCTGCTAACAATAATAGTCATCTTAGCACATGTCGTCTTGAATATGGTAATGGTGTCTTCTATCCAGAACTTGAATATGATACAGAAAGTAAAACAAGAATCTATTATGATTTAATGAATTATTCATGGAGAAAGAATGATTATAATACAGGTACTCAGCTCAATATCACTAATTTTTCGAGTCTTTACCCAATGTTATATTTTGACCTGACTTATCAAACAGAACAGGTAAGCAGAGATCCAAAGCAACTTAACGTAAGATTTCGCCTCTCACAAGCAGCAGCTGCTGATTTCCGAGTGCATGCAATTGTTCTCTATGAAGAAGATGTTGTTGTTGATAAAGTGGGAGATCAATTAGTTATTGTCTAAAAAAAAAAAAAAAAAAAAATATATTTAGAAAAAATATTTTAATATAATATATATGAGAGTTAAAGAGAGTCAGAACGAAAGTCAGAACAAAGAAGAAATAGTCGATTTTCTCCATATTGACACTTCAAAGATAACTTTTCGAAAACCAAAGCCAAATAAGCACAATGGAACACAGATTGGAATATTATACAATGGAAGGACATTATTTGTTAAATATAAAGGATATACTCCGTTCGGTTTAAAAGAAAACTATGATAAAGATGGTAATTACCAAGGTACTAGCATGCAAATTAATTGTGATGGGGAATATCTAGAAAAAGCCAAAGAATTAGACGAATTTTTTATTGATTATTTATATTCTTTAAAGAACAATAAAAAAATACATAGAGAAGCTGTAGCGGGATATGATGAACACGGTCAAGGTGGTTCTTGGAAAAGAATCTGTAAAAAACCGTATAAAATTGTTGATGAAGAAAGAGTATATCAAGATTACCCATCAAAGATGGAGTTTTCACTATTTTTTAGAAATGATCGAATAGCTACAAAATTTTTTACATGGGATGGGGAAAATTTAGGATATGATTCAGTAAAAATTGGTCCAAAAAGTAAAGTGAAATTTATTGCTTCCTGGTTTTCAATTACAACAGGAACTTTTGGAGCTACTCTAAAACCAAAATTAATGCAAGTATCATATCGAGAAGTAGAAGATATTTTCGATAACTTCATCTTAGATGATGAAGAAGAAGATGTTCTATCTATTGGATCTGATTTATAAGAACTATTCCAAAGTCATAGAATAAATATTATTTAGGAATTTAAAAAAGTCCCTAAATAATATATAATGACTGAACTACATCAAATTTCTGTCAAACTTTCTGAAGGGCAAAAACGAAAACTAACTAAGGCTTACAGACACAGAGAAGAAATAAGTTTACGCTTTAGTAAAAATGCGTTAAGTGGTTCCGATGTTCTTATGGTGCCAATGAATACTGTTAAGAGACTCGCTAAGGCCAAAACAGCTAATCGAGGAATGGTAATTACTATATCAAAGTATAATATCAGGCGTCAATCTGGGTCTGGTATCTTTAGCTCAATATTGCCAGTATTAAAGAATGTAGCACCAACTATCGGTAAAACACTAGGATTGTCTGCTCTAGCAGGGTTAGCTTCTGAAGGTGCTAGTCAAATAGTTAAGAAAATTAGTGGCGGACAAATGTATCAAGTACCAAATAATAAACTATTTATGTTAGCTCAATTGGGTGATCTACTGACTAAAGGACAAATAGGAGATTTAGCCCGAGCTCATAAAGGTGGAGAAGACTTACTTTTCCGACTGACACAACGACAAGTAGGTAATGGTATTGGAACGTTAATAGCTAGTATTGGTATTCCAATGATTCTTGATGCATTAAAAGGAGGAAGTATAAAAGGAAGAGGAGGTCCTAGAATGGGGAAATCGGATGGAGGAGGAGGTCCTCGTATGGGAATGCCTATGGCTCCACCACCTTTTATTGGGACATGGGGCAGGGGAGGAAAAAAAAAAAAAAAAAGGTAAAAAAGCCTAAATTCCATAAAGATATCCCAATGAGTAATTTTGATCTTTTAGATTGGTGTAAATACTTGAAGATACCTATCAAAATGTCCTAAGCAGAGATCAGACTGTACCTCATAATCATAAGTTAGCGCTTTTTATTTATAATTTAGAACCTCATTATATGAGTGGTAGTCATTGGGTTACAACCTATGTTCGTGATGGAACAATAAATTACTTTGACTCTTTTGGTATGCCACCTTTTCAAGAGTTGGTACACCATGCAAAAGAGAAAAACTTAAATTTATTACACCAAAACCAGCAAATACAGAATCTCTATACTACAACCTGTGGCTATTTTTGCTTGTATTTCTTGAATGAAATGCATAAAGGAGTCGATTATTTCGATTTATTGCAAGTTTTTAGCTTTGACACAGAAGAGAATGAAAAATTCATAGAAAACTATTTTAAACTATTGCTTTGAGGACTTCTGCAACGTCAGGTGCGCGAAAGGAGTTATATTTTGTTGGATTTGTTTGATTTGTCGGATTTTTTTAAAATCTTTTTTCAAACTATTTCTCAGATTTCTCACTCTTTTAGTTTCTCCAGAACAACATAAAAAGGCAATTTTTCTATAAAGAAGTTTGTAATGTTTATACATCGCTTCTATTCTACGTATTTCATTGTCAATTTCAATTTCTTCCATTATATAATAATAAAAAAAATAATTATAATATAGATGAAAAGCTATTGTGTAAAACAACGAAAACAGACAGAGTGCGTTCCTGGTTCAGAAAGGGTTGTACAGACAAGAAATGGTCGTGCCATGATGAAATGTAAATGCGCAGAATGTGGGATAACAAAAACTAAATTTGTTAAGTCAGGTACGGTAGGAAGAGGTAGAAAAGGAAAAGGGCTATTACTGGGTAAAAACAGTCCATTTAAGGGAATTCCCCTCATAGGAGCTATATTATAGTAAAGGAACTTTGTTAACAATAGATTAACATATATTTATTATAATATTAATTAATATATGTTATCTTATTGCGTTCGACAAAGAAAAAGGACAGAATGTGTACCTAATTCTGAAACTTTTGTAATTACAAAAAATGGTAGAAATGCAATGCGATGTATTTGTGCTGAATGTGGAATTACAAAATTTCGTTTTATATCTAAAGCGGAAATGCAAGGAAGCGGTTTTGATGAACTAATTGTCAAAGGGTTGGCTGCTGGTGCAAAAGGATTGTACAACCTAGGTAGAAGGGGAGCTAGTCGAGCAATAAAATCTGACTATGTAAAAGACAAAGTTAAAGGCATTGGTAAAAGGTATTTGAATAGAGCAATTGACTCTCTGGCTGATGATATTTCTAAAAAAATCAGTGGAAGGGGAAGGGGAAGGGGTCTTGATATTCATAAAGCAATAGGTAAGTTACCTAAACCGAAAGCTGGTTGGACTCTTCCAGGTCACAAATATACTGGTCCTTACAATGATTTAGAACGACAAGTAAAATGGGATCGTGATACAGGGCAAATCTATGAAATCTATGATCAACCAACAGGTAAGACAGATGCTATAGCCATGCAACACGATGTTGATTACTCAGTATGTGCTGATAAGGGAGGTAATGTAAAATCATGTAAAAATGTAGCTGACAAGAAAATGGTTCAAGCTTTAGATGCAATTCCCTGGAATGAGAGACAGTGGGGTCATTGGCTGGCTAGAAACACTATTAATACAAAACAAAAACTTGGTTTAGGAGTAAAAAAAAAACGCTAAAAATTTAGACACATGGGAAGCGCTAGCTAATGAGTTACACAAACCTATAAAACGAAATTTTACCAAGCGAAGAGTCATTGCACATAATGTAGATGATATCTGGTGTTCAGACTTAGTTGATATGCAAAAGCTTAGCAAATGGAATCGAGGTTATAAATATCTACTAATGGTCTTAGACCTTTTCAGTAAATATGGTTGGATAGTACCTCTAAAGACAAAAACAGGTTTAGAAGTCTCTAAAGCGTTTGAAAGCTTATTTTTCTCTAATAAGCCTAAAATGTTATGGGTAGACAAAGGAAAAGAATATTATAACAAAAATGTGTTGGATCTCTTAGCTAAGGATAAGATAAAGGTCTATTCCACTGAAAACGAAGAGAAATCAGCAGTTTGTGAGAGATGGAATAGAACTATCAAAGATAAAATGTATAAGAGATTCACTATGCAAAACAATACAGTCTACGTTGACATACTTCCGAAAATACTCGCCTCTTACAACAACAGCCGACATAGATCAATAAGAATGACGCCTATCCAAGCTAGAAAACCTGAAAACTATGGAAAAGTTTATTTTAATTTATATGGTGATTTAGCGAGAGACAATAAAAAGAATGATAAACCAGCATTTGTGATAGGTGATAGAGTCCGAATAAGCAAATACAAAAGGGTGACCTTTGATAAAGGCTATACTCCTAATTGGACTGAAGAAGTTTTCATCATAGACGAAATTAGATTCACTAATCCTATTACTTATAAGATAAAAGACTTAAATGGTGAAGTGATTAAGGGTACTTTCTACAGAGAAGAGTTACAAAAGACAGATCAAGAGGTCTATAGAATAGAGAAAATTATCAGAAAGTCAAAAGGAAAAGCATTAGTCAAATGGAAAGGTTACCCAGACGAATTTAACAGTTGGGTGCCAGCTGAGGATTTAAAAAATTTATAAAAATTATTTAAAAAAATTAGAATATTATAAATAATTATATAGATGGAAAAAACAGAAGAACAATTGAAACGAGAAAAATGGAACAAAATTACAAATGAGAGACTGAAAAATACTGAATGGTACTGTGATGTATGTGGAAATGGAAAAAATTACACTTATAGAGGAAAATATATGCATCTAAAGACAAAGAAACATGAGCGTAACATTCTAAAATACACTAATCCAGTTACTGGTACACTAATTGATTTATAATAAATAAAAAATTAAGAATTTAAAAAAAAAATTAGACATATATTATTATATATAGATGGATTTTAAAGTTAAAATTAAACCCAAAAAGATATCTGTGGACACATTACCAAAACCATCTCATTGGTATTGTAATACATGCAAGAAAAAATATTCAAAAGGGGGAAAATATCAGCATTTAAAGACAGATTTTCATAAGCTTAATGAAGCAAAAAAAGGTCCGCAAGGTCAGCCACTACCAGCCCCACCTGTCAACCCACAACCACGAAGATCTAAGAAACATGGAGATTATGTTGAAAATCGACTAATCCGATCAATTGCAGAAAGGAGACTAAGGGACTCATACCTTGGAGGTACTTTAATAGATGATCCGATAAGTCCCTCAGTCAATTTACCAGAACCATTAAGACCTACTGAATATAGACCAGCCCCACCAGTACCAAAACCACGCACAAAACCACCAGCAGCTCCAGTGCCTTTACCGAGGCTAAAAATAATAAGACCTATAAAACCTGTACCTACAAGACTTCAAAGAAAGGTTAAAAATGTGATTGATCAAATCGCTCCATATTATAGACCTGAAACTATAAGAGAATTCAGAAGAAATTTGAAATTTATCCCTAAAGACATCACTATTACTGAGCGATCCAATGCATTAAGAGGTAATGTTCAATCTTATGATGTACAAATTGTCAATAGAAATGACCCATCAATACAGTTAAGTAGCACTAAACGAGAAATATTTGATCTTTTAATGCGATCATTATCAGATAGAAGGGGTTTTAAATACAATACTACACTAAGGGTTCGATTATCAAAGAGTACTGAGGATGGTGTCATTTACCGAGAACCCTATTTTAACGCTGGCCCTTTTACGGTTACCAATAGAATAGATATAGAAGTGAGTATCGATGAAGGTATTGAAAGAATTTTAGAGTTAATAGCTGTTTGGCTCTCTGAAGGTTCTGGTTGGGTATTCCAATCGGTACTTTCACATATCATTAATATTGTCTCTTACTTTCCATTAAGAGGATCATCATATATTGAACTACCTGAGGAACTACGTAACCCTATGAAGGGTTTAATCAATCCCAAAAATACAGACAATAAATGTTTCCTATGGTGTCATAATAGGCATTTAAATCCACTTATAGTTCATCCGGAAAGAATAACCAAGGCAGATCGAGAATCTGTCAAACGGTTAGATTACACTGGTATCACTTTTCCAGTCACTGTAAAAGATATTTATAAGATTGAAAAGCAAAATAAGATTAATATCTGTGTATTTGGTTATGATGGAGAAGCTTATCCTATCAGAATATCAGAAACTAATTTTACAGACCACTTGGAATTACTATGGATTGAAGAAGGAGACAAGAGCCACTATGTGCTCATCAAGGATTTAGATCGATTTATGTTTTCATTCAATGATCACAAAGAAAAGAAATATTTTTGTTTGCGTTGTCTACATTGTTGTAGTTCTGCTAGTGTCCTAGAAGATCACAAGCAAGATTGCATGCTCCTTAATGGAGCTCAAGCGATAAAGATGCCCGAGGCAGGATCAAAAATTTATTTTAAAAATCACAAAAAAATGTTACCTGCACCTTTCGTAATTTACGCTGATTTTGAATCAATCACAGAAAAAATAGACGGTTGCCTACCTAGTGATGATAAATCTTACACTAGTACTTATCAAAGTCATAAGGCTTGTAGTTACGGATATAAATTAGTCTGTAGATATGATAATAGTTATTCCAAACCAGTAGAAATATACCGTGGAGAAGATTGTATCGAAAAATTTATCATGAAAATGTTGAGTGAAGTAAAAGATTGTATAAAAATAGTTATAGAACATTTCCAGAAACCATTAGTTATGACTGATAAAAATGAAACACATTTCCAAAATTCTACTATATGTCATATTTGTGAGAGAAAATTTAATGAAGAAAAAGATAAAGATAAACCTTCAAAACAAAAAGTTAGAGATCACTGCCATATTACAGGTAAATATCGTGGTGCTGCTCATAGTAATTGTAATCTTAAATGGTCTATTAGTGCAGAAAATTTAAAAATTCCAGTAATATTTCATAATCTTAAAGGTTATGACTGCCATTTTATCATGCAAAATATTGGTCATTTAATAAGACAAGATTTTAATATTAATGTTGATGTTATAGCAAGTAATTTTGAGAAATATATTGGCTTTAGACTAGGTAATTATTTGACTTTCATTGACAGTTTTTCATTTATGAGTCAGAGTTTAGATCGACTAAGCAGTAATTTAAGTGATAATGCATTCTTTTATTCAAAGAAAGCTTTTCCAAATGATGATCAATTTAGATTAATAAAGCGAAAAGGTGTTTACCCTTATGATTACATGGACTCATTCCAGCGATTCAGTGAGAAGTCTTTACCAGCAAGAGAAGATTTTTATAGTATTTTGAATGATACAAATATTTCAGAGAGTGACTATGAGCACGCAAAACAAGTATGGAGTGAATTCCAAATTAAAGACTTAGGTTATTATCATGATTTATATTTGCGTACAGATGTTCTACTATTAGCAGATGTATTTGAAAATTTCAGAACTATATGTTTGAAGGACTATGGGCTAGATCCCTGTCATTATTACTCTGCACCTGGGTTATCATGGGATGCATTACTCCGAATGACAAAAATAAATCTAGACTTAATTTCAGATTTAGATCAACAACTATTCATTGAAAAGGGAATGAGAGGTGGTATTAGTAATATTACTCATAGACATGCTGTTGCAAACAACAAGTATATGAAGTGTTATAATCCAGAAGATGAAAGTAGTTATTTAATGTATTTAGATGCAAATAATCTTTATGGATGGGCTATGTCACAGTCACTTCCAACTAAAGATTTTAAATGGATTAACTCTGAAGATTTCATCTTAGAAAATTACAAAAATAATACAAAAAAAGGTGCCATTTTAGAAGTAGATTTAGAATATCCAGAAGAGCTACACGATTTGCATAATGATTATCCATTAGCACCAGAAAAGATTTTAATCACTGATAATATGTTATCAAAGTATTGCAAAGATTTAAAAGAAAAAGAAAATATTAGCAGTGGTAGAGTTCACAAGTTGGTTCCTAATCTAAAGAATAAAGAAAAGTATGTATTACATTACAAAAATTTACAGCTTTATTTATCTCTTGGTATGAAGTTGAAAAAGGTTCACAGAGTCTTAGAATTTACTCAGAAACCTTGGATGAAACCTTATATTGATTTTAACACAAAAAAAAGAACAAATGCTAAGAATAGTTTTGAAAAAGACTTCTTTAAACTAATGAATAATTCAGTTTTTGGCAAAACTATGGAAAACCTAAGAAAAAGATCTAATATCAAATTAGAAACTGATCCGGATCATTTATTGAAATTGACAAGGCAACCAATGTATGTTTCTAGTAAAATATTTGATGAAAATTTAGTTGGGGTACAAATGAAAAAGGCTAGACTAGTCTTAGATAAACCCTCTTATGTTGGATTCTCTATTCTAGATCTAAGTAAAACATTAATGTATGACTTCCATTACAACTATATCAGAAAAAAATACCCTGATGCAAAGTTACTTTTTACTGATACTGATTCTTTATTTTACCATATAAAAGCAGAAGATCTTTATAGTGATTTATATAAAGATAAAGAAAGGTTTGACAATAGTGATTATCCCAAATCGTCAGAGTTCTTTTTTGCAGAAAATAAAAAAGTAATTGGTAAATTCAAAGATGAAGCAGCTGGTGATCCAATCACTGAATTTGTTGGTCTAAAAAGTAAAATGTATAGTTACAAGACAGAAAACAAGGAAAACAAGACTGCTAAAGGTGTCAAGAAGAATGTCATTAAGAGTGAATTATCTCTCTCTGATTATCGTGATACCTTACAAAAATGTAATACTATGAGGCATAAGATGCGAACTATCCGGTCAGAGTATCATCAGATATCTAGTTACCAAATTAATAAAGTATCATTATCACCTTTTGATGATAAAAGATATATTTTAGATGATGGTATCAGTAGTTATGCATATGGAAATTTTAATATTTCATAATATATATGCCTGTCCCTAATTTTAAAAAATTTTTAACTGAAGACCCACTTCATGATACTGATAGTAGTGACAGTGATTATAATCCTGATTCAGATGAGGAATCGACGAGCAGTGAGGAATCAACGAGCAGTGAGGAATCAACGAGCAGTGAGAGTGAAGATTAATCTACTTTAAAGAATAAAGTATATTAATTATTATGATGAACAAAGAGACCATTGGCAATCTACATCGTCAAAAACTTTCAGAAATTGTTCTCAAAGAAAAAAAAATACCAGATTTAAAAAAAAAAATTCTAAATTTATCCATCAAAAAAGATTATTCTAGAATTGATCAAATTGAACAAATAAGGTTACAAAATGAAATAAATGATATCAAAAATCTTCGTACTAGTTATTTATTAAAGAATGCTATTTTACTTTTTTTACATACAGAAAATAGAGCAAAACATTTTGTTGTTGATAATTCTTATTATAAAAGGTATAAATATAATATCTTCCCTGATGAACTACAATACAGTGAAAATAATATAAATGAAGATAATTATTGTTATACATGTGAAAAATTTCGAGTATTGAACGTCGATGAAGGGATAAATACTTGTCTAAGTTGTGGAATAAGCATAAATGTCTCAACAAATCCAGAAAAATCATCTATAAAAACCGCAGAAAATGATTACAAAAGATATAATCATTTTTGTGACTGTTTAGCCAATATCCAAGGCAAAGAAAGTTTTAAAGTCTCAGAAGATGTTATTAATAATATTTTCAAAGAAATCATTCGTGAAAGGATGGAAAATTCTTTGGAAAAGTTAACAGAAGCAGATATTAAAAGATATCTTAAAAAACATCGTAAATTACGTTATTATAATCATGCCACACAAATTTTGTATCGAATAACAAAAATACCTCCATTACAAATGACTTCTATAATGGAAGAAAAAATGAAAATGAGGTTTTTACAAATTCAGGAGCCATTTGAATTATTTAAAGGTAAAAATAGAAGAAATTTCTTTTCCTATTCATATATCATCTATAAATTTTGCCAAATACTTGGATATAATGAATTTTTACCAAAGCTAAAATTGTATAAAGATCGTTTAAAACTCTATGAACATGATAAAATTTGGAAAATAATCTGTGAACATCTAGGTGGTGAGAACGCTGGTTGGAAATTTATCATGTCTTAAAAATCAGCATCGTGAGAACAATCTAAATTTTACTATATCCTACACTAACCTACGCATTTTAGGCATTTTTGTGCGTAAAATAGTATGTCTAATTTTTACGATATCTACGCTACTTACACTACCTACGCATAACTACGCTGTTTTAGTGTATTATATCATATATTTTAGACTCAGATTTTTACACTAACTACGCTGAGATGCGTAAAATCCAGAAATGTCCTAGTTCCCCCATTTCCTACACTACTAGCATCCGAATCCTTTTCATTGATGAGAACAGAATTCTTTAGTGGGGTCCGTAGTGTAGTGGTTATCACCTCCGCCTAACACGCGGAAGGACGCCGGTTCAAGCCCGGCCGGAAACAGGCTTGTCACATGTTTTTTTTATTCAAGCAACTTCTTTTTCATCTTACAACCATGATGCTTTGCTTTACCTGTTTATGGTACTCTTCTGTATTCAACGAATGTATTTTCTACCAAATTGAAGACGACTTCTAATAAACCCTCCGATAAACGTTCCTTCAGCCACAAAATCACTGGACTACTCTGTATCCTGAGAGCATTTCTCGACTTGAAGAATTCTCTCACTGGGAGGTGTGTTCTAAGGAAGCTCGCAAGATAATATTCGGATAATTATCTTGCAACTCGCCCTTATTAAACTTGGCTGTAACACATTATCATTGCCTTAGTGTATTGTCTTCTACTTTCAAGGAGGGCGCCGTAGCTCAGTTGGTTAGAGCGCCTGTCTAGTAAACAGGAGGTCATGGGTTCAAATCCCATCGGTGCCTTGAATTAATCCTTCAGTCGACACCAAAATCTTCGTTTAGTTACAAATTTTACCAACATTTTCATATTTTTGATGTGAGAGGTTTGTAATGGTCAATAGGCCTCGTTCGATATATCAATATTCCAACATGGCCCCGACGCTTTCGGGAAAACGTTTTAAACATTTTAAGTTTCTTTTGTCTCACAATTCCCAAAAGAGACTTGGATACAAAGAAAACACCACCAAATATAGAAGTTTGTAATGAAAGCCTCGGAGGCATGTTAGAATATTGATGTATCGAACGTGGCCTATTTCCTTTGAGCAGCAATCTCAAAAATCCAGAAAACAAAAGAACATAGCCAATCCTCCCCGGCGGGGAATGAAACCCCGGTCTCCCGCGTGACAGGCGGGGATACTCACCACTATACTACCGAGGATACGGCAGTCAAGCAATTCAAAAAAATCATAATTCAATGCCTAAAACTTCAGCTGATCTGCGAATGCAGCCGTATACTTTCATTCCTCAGATTAAGTCGGCTGTTTTCGAGTGTATTTCTGTTGAGGCTGCTTCCCCTTCCTTTCTTCCTTATAAAAAAATATGGATTCAGTCACTCAGTCAATCATTCCACCATTCATTCAGTCAGTCATTCAGTCATTCAGTCAACCATTCAGTCAATCAGTCATTCCACCATTCATTCAATCATTCATGCATTCATTTATTTATTCAGTCAGTCAGTCAGTCAGTCAGTCAGTCAGTCAGTCATTTAGTGAGTCATTCAGTCAGCCTGTTTAAATTTGAACAGCATCCCAATGCTTTTCATTGATGAGACCAGAATTCTTTAGTGGTTTCCGTAGTGTAGTGGTTATCACGTCCGCCTAACACGCGGAAGGACGCCGGTTCAAGCCCGGCCGGAAACAGGCTTGTCACATGTTTTTTTTATTCAAGCAACTTCTTTTTCATCTTACAACCATGATGCTTTGCTTTACCTGTTTATGGTACTCTTCTGTATTCAACGAATGTATTTTCTACCAAATTGAAGACGACTTCTAATAAACCCTCCGATAAACGTTCCTTCAGCCCCAAATCACTGGACTACTCTGTATCCTGAGGGCATTTCTCGACTTGAAGAATTCTCTCACTGGGAGGTGTGTTCTAAGGAAGTTCGCAAGATAATATTCGGAGAATTATCTTGCAAATCGCCCTTATTAAACTTGGGTGTAACACATTATCATTGCCTTAGTGTATTGTCTTCTACTTTCAAGGAGGGCGCCGTAGCTCAGTTGGTTAGAGCGCCTGTCTAGTAAACAGGAGGTCATGGGTTCAAATCCCATCGGTGCCTTGAATTAATCCTTCAGTCGACACCAAAATCTTCTTTTAGTTACAAATTTTACCAACATTTTCATATTTTTGATGTGAGAGGTTTGTAATGGTCAATAGGCCTCGTTCGATATATCAATATTCCAACATGGCCCCGACGCTTTCGGGAAAACGTTTTAAACATTTTAAGTTTCTTTTGTCTCACAATTCCCAAAAGAGACTTGGATACAAAGAAAACACCACCAAATATAGAAGTTTGTAATGAAAGCCTCGGAGGCATGTTAGAATATTGATGTATCGAACGTGGCCTATTCCCTTTGAGCAGCAATCTCAAAAATCCAGAAAACAAAAGAACATAGCCAATCCTCCCCGGCGGGGAATCAAACCCCGGTCTCCCGCGTGACAGGCGGGGATACTCACCACTATACTACCGAGGATACGGCAGTCAAGCAATTCAAAAAAAATCATAATTCAATGCATAAAACTTCAGCTGATCTGCGAATGCAGCCGTATACTTTCATTCCTCAGATTAAGTCGGCTGTTTTCGAGTGTATTTCTGTTGAGGCTGATTCCCCTTCCTTTCTTCTTTATAAAAAAATATGGATTCAGTCACTCAGTCAATCATTCCACCATTCATTCAGTCAGTCATTCAGTCAACCATTCAGTCAATCAGTCATTCCACCATTCATTCAATCATTCATGCATTCATTTATTTATTCAGTCAGTCAGTCAGTCAGTCATTTAGTGAGTCATTCAGTCAGCCTGTTTAAATTTGAACAGCATCTTAATGCTTTTCATTGATGAGACCAGAATTCTTTAGTGGTTTCCGTAGTGTAGTGGTTATCACGTCCGCCTAACACGCGGAAGGACGCCGGTTCAAGCCCGGCCGGAAACAGGCTTGTCACATGTTTTTTTTATTCAAGCAACTTCTTTTTCATCTTACAACCATGATGCTTTGCTTTACCTGTTTGTGGTACCCTTCTGTATTCAACGAATGTATTTTCTACCAAATTGAAGACGACTTCTAATAAACCCTCCGATAAACGTTCCTTCAGCCACAAAATCACTGGACTACTCTGTATCCTGAGAGCATTTCTCGACTTGAAGAATTCTCTCACTGGGAGGTGTGTTCTAAGGAAGCTCGCAAGATAATATTCGGAGAATTATCTTGCAATTCGCCCTTATTAAAGTTGGCTGTAACACATTATCATTGCCTTAGTGTATTGTCTTCCACTTTCAAGGAGGGCGCCGTAGCTCAGTTGGTTAGAGCGCCTGTCTAGTAAACAGGAGGTCATGGGTTCAAATCCCATCGGTGCCTTGAATTAATCCTTCAGTCGACACCAAAATCTTCTTTTAGTTACAAATTTTACCAACATTTTCATATTTTTGATGTGAGAGGTTTGTAATGGTCAATAGGCCTCGTTCGATATATCAATATTCCAACATGGCCCCGTAATTAATTTGTAATTAATTTTATTAAACCATAATCTGACTTACAATGTGCGATACTTACGCGACTAACAATACTACTTTACTTACAATACAACGCTTACAATACTTACAATGTGAGATACTTACGCTACTAACAATGCTACTCTACTTACAATACAACACTTACAATACTTACTTACAATGTGCGATACTTACGTTACTAACAATACTGCTCTACTTACAATACAACACTTACAATACTTACAATAGAAGATACTTATGCTACTAACAATTCAATACTCAAGTCTTAACATATCCATGTCCACTGTGAAAAAGGGGCGGGGATGTATGGTTAATTCTACTGGAAAGAGTTTCAGCTCAAAGGAGAAAAAAAAGAAAATTAAAGATATCTTCCCTGCCGATTGACTGAAATTGAACCTTTAGATACTTTGAATATTGAAGCAAGGGAATAGGAAGGAAAGTGTAAAAAGAGAAAGAGAGACCTCGAACTGGTAAAAGGTTACTAACAAGAGAAAGGTTCAATTTCTTTCTTATATTGTTTTAAAAAAGGCTTAAAATTTTCAATAGTTGGAATATTTCCTTTGCTCCTGCAAAGCCAAATATAGAATCTCGCAAGCAACAGAACAAAATTAATTGTAGCTTTGTTTTTGGAAGTGTCAGGCTTCAGACCCAAGGCGACAAGATTGTTAAGAAGATAGTCGTTGGATAAAAAATTACGGTCCTTTAGAGAAGCAATGAGGTGTTTCCAGAAAAGTTCTACTTTGCTGCAGAACCAGAAAAGATGCGTAAAATGTTCAGCTTCGTCATGGCAAAATGTACACCTAATGTCATCTTTGTATCCCATTTTGACTAACGATACGTTTGTTGCTAAGGCTTGGTGAAGGAATCTAAATTGAAATTCAATCAGTTTTGTGCTTTTGGTACATTTAATAGCTGTCATGTATGCGTTATACCAGGTTAGATCAAGAGCTTCTGGGAAAACCTTGCTCCATTTCTCCTGACTAGGAATTTTATGGTTAAATTTTGCATCCACCAGTTTTTGATAAGCCAGTCTGCTGGACTTTTTCGATTTTAAAAAGGCGGTTGTGAAAGACTCTTGTTCCTTACAATTTAGTGGCATACTAGTTGGTTTTTTATTTTTCCAGAGCTCTCGGAGGGTAGATGTAATTCCATAGAGTGTCAAAGGGCAAACCTTGGTGTGATACTTGCTTTCAAATTCTGTTGGTGACAAGAAAGTACTTGGTTGTTCCTTAACTATTTGATTCACTTGAGAAATGCCCATTTGATGCCAACTTTTATAGAAAACTGGTTTGTCCATAACTCTAACCAAAGAATTATACCATAAGCTTTGAGTGAGAAAAGACTCTACCGTTTCTATTGAGCCTTGATAATTCAATTCAGACCATATCTCGAGAATCTCTTTCAGAAAGGGGCTAAGATTGTTAGCAAGCTTCTTCGAGTCTTTAACGTCAAGATTGCCCCTAAAAACAATTTGGCCACCAAGTTTTTCGAGCTCAGCGTCAAAAAAGAGCTTCCATTTCCCCTTGTTACTTTCGTCCAGGTACTTTCTTATCCACACGGACTTAAGGGCTTTATTGAAAGAGGCAATATCAATCATTCTAAGTCCTCCATTGCCATAGTTTTGGGTGATAACGTTTCTCTTGATTTTATCCCCTTTACCGTTCCAAAGGAAATCAAAAAAGAGGTCATTTATTTGTTTTATAATTTGAGAATCGGTTTGAAGAGGCGACAAAAGATGAGTTACTTGAGAGGCAGCCAAACTTTTAAGGACTGTTATTTTCCCGATAAGGCTTAGTCTACGAAATGTCCAGCAGCCCAAGCAGTTTCGCATTTTTTCAATTTTTTCGAAGAAATTAAGTTTGGTTGTAATTTCCGGGTCAGTTGAAAGCCAAACTCCGAGCGCTTTAACTTTTGTATTTTGCCAGTTGAAATTTTTTCAGGGTACAGTTTTTCACTTTTACCAGCACAAGAACCTATCCAAAGAGCTTCAGTCTTTTTACTGTTTAGTCTGAGGCCCGAAACTTTCTCGAAGCTTTCTAAGACCCTCAGGGCTTCAGAGAGTGACTTTTCTGAGCCATCAAGAATTAAAGTGGTGTCGTCAGCATATTGGCTTAATTTGATCTCAGTATCCTTAACCAATAAGCCTTTTATGTCTACATTTTTTCGGATTGCTTTGGCCAAAATTTCGGCTGAAAGAATAAAAAGGTAAGGGGAGAGAGGACAGCCTTGGCGGACACCCCTGTGGACCGAAAAGAAGTTGCTTGCCCAACCGTTGTTCATAATACAGCTTTCGATATTGTTGTAGAAGGTTTTAAACCATTGGACAATGGAAGGGCCAAACCCGCGGAAAGAAATAAGTGTTTTTTGTATAAAAGGCCATTCCTATGTGTCAAACGCTTTCTCAAAGTCAAGGAAAAGTAGAAGTCCAGGAATCTTTTTAGCAGCGGTGTAATTGACAACGCTGTCTATTAGACGTATGTTCTCTCCTATGAACCGTCCTTTCAAAAAGCCAGTTTGGTCATTGTTTATCAGTTTGTGGAGATGGGTCTTCAAGCGGTTTGCAATCACTTTTGTAGCTATCTTATAATCACAGTTTAAGAGTGTAAGCGGTCTCCAGTTTTTGACGTAGTAAAGTTCTTCACTCTTCTTGGGAATAAGTTTTATTATACCCCGTTTTTGAGATATAGACATCTGACCGATCTCGAAACCGTAATTTAAAGCTTCTAGCAGAGGTTGCGAAACTTCGTTCCAAAACATTAGGTAAAATTCAGAAGGCAAGCCATCTGTTCCCGGGCTTTTGTCTGGTTCCATATCTTTCAAAGCATTAAGACATTCCAGTTCTGTTAACAAACCTTCAATGGAATCGCGTTCTTCGTTGCTTAAAACGGTGTCATTCTCCGAGAAAAAAAACTTGTCAGTTTCTGCAGGAATCGAATCAGTTTTCATCTTAGAAGAATAAATATCCTTAAAGAAATACTCGCATTCATGAAGGATTTCCTTATCTGTGGTTGCAAAGTCGTTTTCACTTTTCTTTAAGCGATTGATTGTTCCCTGTCTATAATGTCGTTTTTCAAGATTTAGGAAGTATTTTGTGTTTTTTTCTCCTTCATTATGCCATCGGGTTCTCGACCGTAAAATGGCACCTTTTGTGCGATACTCAATGATTTCTTCCATCTCACCTTTACGATTATCAAGTTTTGACTGTAGCAGTAATTTTTGTGAGTCGCTTAGGAGAGTGTTTTCATCCAATTCTTTTTCTAAACCTGTTATTTCTTTGTAGAGGATATCCTCACGGAGCTTAGTTTTGTTCTTTTTAGCTGCTGCATATGATATGGATTCTTCTCTTACTTTCATTTTGATCATCTCCCAAAGCAGGGCTGGATTAACCGAATTGTCAGACTGGTATTCGCTTTTTGTTTGGTAAATAGTTTTTTTGATTAAATTCAAATATTCCTCCTCTTTCAAGAGCGAGGTGTTTAGCTTCCAAAAGCCTCTTCCTCTTGGGTTGTAGTGTAGGGCTATTTTAAGCAATATCATCGAATGATCGGTTTTATACCCGGGAACAATGTCTGCCAGGTTGATATCGCAGATTAAATCTGAACTTATTAAAAAGAAATCAAGTCTGCATTGAATTTCTGGCTTCTTCCGGCGCCATGTATATCTGTGCTTATCAGCGTTGAGCGTTCTCCATATATCAGTTAAATCAAGTTCTTCGCAATTTTGATTGATTATTTTCAAAGCTTTTTGGTGGGTTCTTGGAAGGCCGCCCTTCTTATCCTCCTTAACGTCCAACACGAGATTGAAATCACCTCCCAAGATTATTTCTTCGCATGCAAAATCGTGTAAGTGATCAAAAAATTGCTGAAAAAAGGTCGGGTCGTCTTCATTAGGAGCGTAAATATTTGCAAGAGTGAACAGTTTTTCGTCAGTTTTAATATCGCATACGATATAACGTCCGGAGGGGTCCGAAAAGGTTTTTAAAATATCAAGTTTAAAATTGTTGTTAAAAAGAATGCAGACACCTGCTGAGTTGCCCGAAAAGCAGCTAAAGAGAGCTTGGTAGCCCCATTCAGATCTCCACGTGTCAATAGTTGCTTCCGTACAGTGTACCTCTTGTAAAAAGATAATTGATTGTTGTTTATTTCTGAGCCAGTTGAATGTCTCTCTTCTCTTGTTGTTATTTCCTATTCCCCTGACATTCATAGATGCAATTTTTAGATCAGCCATTACTACGGGTTAATTGCAGGGGTATTGTTTTTGACAGTGAACCGACAGAGATGAGGTGTTACCTGTTTGATTTGCATCTTTTGAGCAGAAACGGTATTTGGAATGCATAACTGTTCGGGTTGATTTCCATAAACAAACATTTTTTCGAAGTTTCACAGAATCAAAATTATAAGATTTTTCAAAGGAACTAATTCCATGACCGTAGGCCACTTTTTCCCCGACAAAAAGATAACATACATGTAAATAAACACACCAAAAGAAAAGAAAACCATCACTGACTGAGCGCAGCATTTGTGTGGAAATATAGCTTGCTTGGTTTCGAGATTCGAAAAAGCCAGCAAAGCCTGAGAAAAACGATGTATTCCGACAGAAAGCGTGTTTTCCGTCCCGTCCACTATCTTAATTTCAAGTAAGCACAAAAAAAGGTGCTTCGGGTGAAATAACGGATATAAATTGAAAATACTTAAAACTTAAATATTCAAGACTTAATGTTATTTAACTCACAGTTCTAATGGCATTCCAAAAGGCCATAATTTTCCTCTTATGTACAGTTTGTCAGGTTGTGCTTTGCTGAAGGCTGCGGGAATATTGTTGCGTCTTGCCTTTTTGAAGGTTTCCATCTGCGCTCTCCTACGTTCGACAATCTCAAACGGAAGATCTTGATACATTTTGTAGTTTGTTCCCCGTAGGCGATGTCCCAGCGAAAGAAGCTTTCCACAGTCCTTATATCGTAGGAATCTAGCGAGTATGGGTCTGGGGCTTTCTCCTCTCTTTTTTCCTAGACGATGGACTCGCTGTATTTCAACATTGGCAGCGTCTCCAAAACCCAATTCTCTTTCCAGGAAGGTGCGCAGCACCGTCTCCGTGTCCTCCTTGCCCGTTTCTTCTTCTATGATGTTTTCAAACTTAATGTTTTCGCGCCTGGAATATGCTTCCAAATATAAGTTCTTATCCTCGATCAGCTTAAAATTGGCACGGAGCTCATCATTCTCTTTCTGTAGGGCTGCTAGGCTCGATTTTGTGTCGTCTTCCAGCTTTTGTATTCTCTCGGCTGTAGTCTTTTTATCTGTTTCGTTTGCGTTTAAGCTTTCTTTAAGATCTTCAACATCGCACTTGGTGGTAGCGTACGCTTCTTCGAGAGTGTGTATTCTTCCTTCCAACTTCTCGAAAGACTTCCCGAGATTATTGACTGCTTCTTCGATAGCATCCAGTTTTTCAAGCTTCTTAAGAATATCCTGCAGTGGTTTTTGAATGACTTCGGCCATATTGAGAGCGGATAGAATAATATCGTCACCTTCTTCGTCGTGTTCGCCTTCGGAAGAATTAGAATTGTCACATTCTTTAAGTTTCTTTGGTTCTGGCGAGGTATCTAGAGAACTATCGGAGGATAACTGTCTTGTTCTTCTTTTGCTGAGCAGTAGCTTAAGAAATTCTTCCATCAAATCATCTAAATGAGTAATATTAGGCGGACGGATTTTCAACACGTCTTCACTCCGCCATTGCTTCCCAGTCTCCCTCCCAAAAGAGACTTGGATACAAAGAAAACACCACCAAATATAGAAGTTTGTAATGAAAGCCTCGGAGGCATGTTAGAATATTAATGTATCGAACGTGGCCTATTTCCTTTGAGCAGCAATCTCAAAAATCCAGAAAACGAAACAACATAGCCAATCCTCCCCGGCGGGGAATCAAACCCCGGTCTCCCGCGTGACAGGCGGGGATACTCACCACTGTACTACCGAGGATACGGCAGTCAAGCAATTCAAAAAAATCATAATTCAATGCCTAAAACTTCAGCTGATCTGCGAATGCAGCCGTATACTTTCATTCCTCAGATTAAGTCGGCTGTTTTCGAGTGTATTTCTGTTGAGGCTGCTTCCCCTTCCTTTCTTCCTTATAAAAAAATATGGATTCAGTCACTCAGTCAATCATTCCACCATTCATTCAGTCAGTCATTCAGTCAACCATTCAGTCAATCAGTCATTCCCCATTCATTCAAGCATTCATGCATTCATTTATTTATTCAGTCAGTCAGTCAGTCAGTCAGTCAGTCATTTAGTGAGTCATTCAGTCAGCCTGTTTAAATTTGAACAGCATCCCAATGCTTTTCATTGATGAGACCAGAATTCTTTAGTGGTTTCCGTAGTGTAGTGGTTATCACGTCCGCCTAACACGCGGAAGGACGCCGGTTCAAGCCCGGTCGGAAACAGGCTTGTCACATGTTTTTTTTTATTCAAGCAACTTCTTTTTCATCTTACAACCATGATGCTTTGCTTTACCTGTTTATGGTACTCTTCTGTATTCAACGAATGTATTTTCTACCAAATTGAAGACGACTTCTAATAAACCCTCCAATAAACGTTCCTTCAGCCACAAAATCACTGGACTACTCTGTATCCTGAGGGCATTTCTCGACTTGAAGAATTCTCTCACTGGGAGGTGTGTTCTAAGGAAGTTCGCAAGATAATATTCGGAGAATTATCTTGCAAATCGCCCTTATTAAACTTGGGTGTAACACATTATCATTGCCTTAGTGTATTGTCTTCTACTTTCAAGGAGGGCGCCGTAGCTCAGTTGGTTAGAGCGCCTGTCTAGTAAACAGGAGGTCATGGGTTCAAATCCCATCGGTGCCTTGAATTAATCCTTCAGTCGACACCAAAATCTTCTTTTAGTTACAAATTTTACCAACATTTTCATATTTTTGATGTGAGAGGTTTGTAATGGTCAATAGGCCTCGTTCGATATATCAATATTCCAACATGGCCCCGACGCTTTCGGGAAAACGTTTTAAACATTTTAAGTTTCTTTTGTCTCACAATTCCCAAAAGAGACTTGGATACAAAGAAAACACCACCAAATATAGAAGTTTGTAATGAAAGCCTCGGAGGCATGTTAGAATATTGATGTATCGAACGTGGCCTATTCCCTTTGAGCAGCAATCTCAAAAATCCAGAAAACAAAAGAACATAGCCAATCCTCCCCGGCGGGGAATCAAACCCCGGTCTCCCGCGTGACAGGCGGGGATACTCACCACTATACTACCGAGGATACGGCAGTCAAGCAATTCAAAAAAATCATAATTCAATGCATAAAACTTCAGCTGATCTGCGAATGCAGCCGTATACTTTCATTCCTCAGATTAAGTCGGCTGTTTTCGAGTGTATTTCTGTTGAGGCTGATTCCCCTTCCTTTCTTCCTTATAAAAAAATATGGATTCAGTCACTCAGTCAATCATTCCACCATTCATTCAGTCAGTCATTCAGTCAACCATTCAGTCAATCAGTCATTGCACCATTCATTCAAGTATTCATGCATTCATTTATTTATTCAGTCAGTCAGTCAGTCATTTAGTGAGTCATTCAGTCAGCCTGTTTAAATTTGAACAGCATCCCAATGCTTTTCATTGATGAGACCAGAATTCTTTAGTGGTTTCCGTAGTGTAGTGGTTATCACGTCCGCCTAACACGCGGAAGGACGCCGGTTCAAGCCCGGCCGGAAACAGGCTTGTCACATGTTTTTTTTATTGAAGCAACTTCTTTTTCATCTTACAACCATGATGCTTTGCTTTACCTGTTTATGGTACTCTTCTGTATTCAACGAATGTATTTTCTACCAAATTGAAGACGACTTCTAATAAACCCTCCGATAAACGTTCCTTCAGCCACAAAATCACTGGACTACTCTGTATCCTGAGGGCATTTCTCGACTTGAAGAATTCTCTCACTGGGAGGTGTGTTCTAAGGAAGTTCGCAAGATAATATTCGGAGAATTATCTTGCAAATCGCCCTTATTAAACTTGGGTGTAACACATTATCATTGCCTTAGTGTATTGTCTTCTACTTTCAAGGAGGGCGCCGTAGCTCAGTTGGTTAGAGCGCCTGTCTAGTAAACAGGAGGTCATGGGTTCAAATCCCATCGGTGCCTTGAATTAATCCTTCAGTCGACACCAAAATCTTCTTTTAGTTACAAATTTTACCAACATTTTCATATTTTTGATGTGAGAGGTTTGTAATGGTCAATAGGCCTCGTTCGATATATCAATATTCCAACATGGCCCCGACGCTTTCGGGAAAACGTTTTAAACATTTTAAGTTTCTTTTGTCTCACAATTCCCAAAAGAGACTTGGATACAAAGAAAACACCACCAAATATAGAAGTTTGTAATGAAAGCCTCGGAGGCATGTTAGAATATTGATGTATCGAACGTGGCCTATTCCCTTTGAGCAGCAATCTCAAAAATCCAGAAAACAAAAGAACATAGCCAATCCTCCCCGGCGGGGAATGAAACCCCGGTCTCCCGCGTGACAGGCGGGGATACTCACCACTATACTACCGAGGATACGGCAGTCAAGCAATTCAAAAAAATCATAATTCAATGCATAAAACTTCAGCTGATCTGCGAATGCAGCCGTATACTTTCATTCCTCAGATTAAGTCGGCTGTTTTCGAGTGTATTTCTGTTGAGGCTGATTCCCCTTCCTTTCTTCCTTATAAAAAAATATGGATTCAGTCACTCAGTCAATCATTCCACCATTCATTCAGTCAGTCATTCAGTCAACCATTCAGTCAATCAGTCATTGCACCATTCATTCAAGTATTCATGCATTCATTTATTTATTCAGTCAGTCAGTCAGTCATTTAGTGAGTCATTCAGTCAGCCTGTTTAAATTTGAACAGCATCCCAATGCTTTTCATTGATGAGACCAGAATTCTTTAGTGGTTTCCGTAGTGTAGTGGTTATCACGTCCGCCTAACACGCGGAAGGACGCCGGTTCAAGCCCGGCCGGAAACAGGCTTGTCACATGTTTTTTTTATTGAAGCAACTTCTTTTTCATCTTACAACCATGATGCTTTGCTTTACCTGTTTATGGTACTCTTCTGTATTCAACGAATGTATTTTCTACCAAATTGAAGACGACTTCTAATAAACCCTCCGATAAACGTTCCTTCAGCCACAAAATCACTGGACTACTCTGTATCCTGAGAGCATTTCTCGACTTGAAGAATTCTCTCACTGGGAGGTGTGTTCTAAGGAAGCTCGCAAGATAATATTCGGAGAATTATCTTGCAATTCGCCCTTATTAAACGTGGCTGTAACACATTATCATTGCCTTAGTGTATTGTCTTCTACTTTCAAGGAGGGCGCCGTAGCTCAGTTGGTTAGAGCGCCTGTCTAGTAAACAGGAGGTCATGGGTTCAAATCCCATCGGTGCATTGAATTAATACTTCAGTCGACACCAAAATCTTCTTTTAGTTACAAATTTTACCAACATTTTCATATTTTTGATGTCAGAGGTTTGTAATGGTCAATAGGCCTCGTTCGATATATCAATATTCCAACATGGCCCCGACGCTTTCGAGAAAACGTTTTAAACATATTAAGTTTCTTTTGTCTCACAATTCCCAAAAGAGACTTGGATACAAAGAAAACACCACCAAATATAGAAGTTTGTAATGAAAGCCTCGGCGGCATGTTAGAATATTGATGTATCGAACGTGGCCTATTCCCTTTGAGCAGCAATCTCAAAAATCCAGAAAACAAAAGAACATAGCCAATCCTCCCCGACGGGGAATGAAACCCCGGTCTCCCGCGTGACAGGCGGGGATACTCACCACTATACTACCGAGGATACGGCAGTCAAGCAATTCAAAAAAATCATAATTCAATGCATAAAACTTCAGCTGATCTGCGAATGCAGCCGTATACTTTCATTCCTCAGATTAAGTCGGCTGTTTTCGAGTGTATTTCTGTTGAGGCTGATTCCCCTTCCTTTCTTCCTTATAAAAAAATATGGATTCAGTCACTCAGTCAATCATTCCACCATTCATTCAGTCAGTCATTCAGTCAACCATTCAGTCAATCAGTCATTGCACCATTCATTCAAGTATTCATGCATTCATTTATTTATTCAGTCAGTCAGTCAGTCAGTCAGTCAGTCAGTCAGTCAGTCATTTAGTGAGTCATTCAGTCAGCCTGTTTAAATTTGAACAGCATCCCAATGCTTTTCATTGATGAGACCAGAATTCTTTAGTGGTTTCCGTAGTGTAGTGGTTATCACGTCCGCCTAACACGCGGAAGGACGCCGGTTCAAGCCCGGCCGGAAACAGGCTTGTCACATGTTTTTTTTATTGAAGCAACTTCTTTTTCATCCTACAACCATGATGCTTTGCTTTACCTGTTTATGGTACTCTTCTGTATTCAACGAATGTATTTTCTACCAAATTGAAGACGACTTCTAATAAACCCTCCGATAAACGTTCCTTCAGCCACAAAATCACTGGACTACTCTGTATCCTGAGAGCATTTCTCGACTTGAAGAATTCTCTCACTGGGAGGTGTGTTCTAAGGAAGCTCGCAAGATAATATTCGGAGAATTATCTTGCAACTCGCCCTTATTAAACTTGGGTGTAACACATTATCATTGCCTTAGTGTATTGTCTTCTACTTTCAAGGAGGGCGCCGTAGCTCAGTTGGTTAGAGCGCCTGTCTAGTAAACAGGAGGTCATGGGTTCAAATCCCATCGGTGCCTTGAATTAATCCTTCAGTCGACACAAAAATCTTCGTTTAGTTACAAATTTTACCAACATTTTCATATTTTTGATGTCAGAGGTTTGTAATGGTCAATAGGCCTCTTTCGATATATCAATATTCCAACATGGCTCCGACGCTTTCGGGAAAACGTTTTAAACATTTTAAGTTTCTTTTGTCTCACAATTCCCAAAAGAGACTTCGATACAAAGAAAACACCACCAAATATAGAAGTTTGTAATGAAAGCCTCGGAGGCATGTTAGAATATTGATGTATCGAACGTGGCCTATTCCCTTTGAGCAGCAATCTCAAAAATCCAGAAAACAAAAGAACATAGCCAATCCTCCCCGGCGGGGAATCAAACCCCGGTCTCCCGCGTGACAGGCGGGGATACTCACCACTATACTACCGAGGATACGGCAGTCAAGCAATTCAAAAAAATCATAATTCAATGCATAAAACTTCAGCTGTTCTGCGAATGCAGCCGTACACTTTCATTCCTCAGATTAAGTCGGCTGTTTTCGAGAGTATTTCTGTTGAGGCTGATTCCCCTTCCTTTCTTCCTTATAAAAAAATATGGATTCAGTCACTCAGTCAATCATTCCACCATTCATTCAGTCAGTCATTCAGTCAACCATTCAGTCAATCAGTCATTCCACCATTCATTCAATCATTCATGCATTCATTTATTTATTCAGTCAGTCAGTCAGTCAGTCAGTCATTTAGTGAGTCATTCAGTCAGCCTGTTTAAATTTGAACAGCATCTCAATGCTTTTCATTGATGAGACCAGAATTCTTTAGTGGTTTCCGTAGTGTAGTGGTTATCACGTCCGCCTAACACGCGGAAGGACGCCGGTTCAAGCCCGGCCGGAAACAGGCTTGTCACATGTTTTGTTTATTGAAGCAACTTCTTTTTCATCTTACAACCATGATGCTTTGCTTTACCTGTTTATGGTACTCTTCTGTATTCAACGAATGTATTTTCTACCAAATTGAAGACGACTTCTAATAAACCCTCCGATAAACGTTCCTTCAGCCACAAAATCACTGGACTACTCTGTATCCTGAGAGCATTTCTCGACTTGAAGAATTCTCTCACTGGGAGGTGTGTTCTAAGGAAGCTCGCAAGATAATATTCGGAGAATTATCTTGCAACTCGCCCTTATTAAACTTGGGTGTAACACATTATCATTGCCTTAGTGTATTGTCTTCTACTTTCAAGGAGGGCGCCGTAGCTCAGTTGGTTAGAGCGCCTGTCTAGTAAACAGGAGGTCATGGGTTCAAATCCCATCGGTGCCTTGAATTAATCCTTCAGTCGACACAAAAATCTTCGTTTAGTTACAAATTTTACCAACATTTTCATATTTTTTATGTGAGAGGTTTGTAATGGTCAATAGGCCTCGTTCGATATATCAATATTCCAACATGGCCCCGACGCTTTCGGGAAAACGTTTTAAACATTTTAAGTTTCTTTTGTCTCACAATTCCCAAAAGAGACTTGGATACAAAGAAAACACCACCAAATATAGAAGTTTGTAATGAAAGCCTCGGAGGCATGTTAGAATATTGATGTATCGAACGTGGCCTATTCCCTTTGAGCAGCAATCTCAAAAATCCAGAAAACAAAAGAACATGGCCAATCCTCCCCGGCGGGGAATCAAACCCCGGTCTCCCGCGTGACAGGCGGGGATACTCACCACTATACTACCGAGGATACGGCAGTCAAGCAATTCAAAAAAATCATGATTCAATGCCTAAAACTTCAGCTGATCTGCGAATGCAGCCGTATACTTTCATTCCTCAGATTAATTCGGCTGTTTTCGAGTGTATTTCTGTTGAGGCTGATTCCCCTTCCTTTCTTCCTTATAAAAAAATATGGATTCAGTCACTCAGTCAATCATTCCACCATTCATTCAGTCAGTCATTCAGTCAACCATTCAGTCAATTAGTCATTCCATTATTCATTCAATCATTCATGCATTCATTTATTTATTCAGTCAGTCAGTCAGTCAGTCAGTCAGTCAGTCAGTCAGTCAGTCAGTCAGTCATTTAGTGAGTCATTCAGTCAGCCTGTTTAAATTTGAACAGCATCCCAATGCTTTTCATTGATGAGACCAGAATTCTTTAGTGGTTTCCGTAGTGTAGTGGTTATCACGTCCGCCTAACACGCGGAAGGACGCCGGTTCAAGCCCGGCCGGAAACAGGCTTGTCACATGTTTTTTTTTTATTGAAGCAACTTCTTTTTCATCTTACAACCATGATGCTTTGCTTTACCTGTTTATGGTACTCTTCTGTATTCAACGAATGTATTTTCTACCAAATTGAAGACGACTTCTAATAAACCCTCCGATAAACGTTCCTTCAGCCACAAAATCACTGGACTACTCTGTATCCTGAGAGCATTTCTCGACTTGAAGAATTCTCTCACTGGGAGGTGTGTTCTAAGGAAGCTCGCAAGATAATATTCGGAGAATTATCTTGCAACTCGCCCTTATTAAACTTGGCTGTAACACATTATCATTGCCTTAGTGTATTGTCTTCTACTTTCAAGGAGGGCGCCGTAGCTCAGTTGGTTAGAGCGCCTGTCTAGTAAACAGGAGGTCATGGGTTCAAAATCCCATTGGTGCCTTGAATTAATCCTTCAGTCGACACCAAAATCTTCTTTTAGTTACAAATTTTACCAACCCTTTCATATTTTTTATGTGAGAGGTTTGTAATGGTCAATAGGCCTCGTTCGATATATCAATATTCCAACATGGCCCCGACGCTTTCGGGAAAACGTTTTAAACATTTTAAGTTTCTTTTGTCTCACAATTCCCAAAAGAGACTTGGATACAAAGAAAACACCACCAAATATAGAAGTTTGTAATGAAAGCCTCGGAGGCATGTTAGAATATTGATGTATCGAACGTGGCCTATTCCCTTTGAGCAGCAATCTCAAAAATCCAGAAAACAAAAGAACATAGCCAATCCTCCCCGGCGGGGAATCAAACCCCGGTCTCCCGCGTGACAGGCGGGGATACTCACCACTATACTACCGAGGATACGGCAGTCAAGCAATTCAAAAAAATCATAATTCAATGCATAAAAATTCAGCAGATACTGCGAATGCAGCCGGATACTTTCATTCCTCAGATTAAGTCGGCTGTTTTCGAGTGTATTTCTGTTGAGGCTGATTCCCCTTCCTTTCTTCCTTATAAAAAAATATGGATTCAGTCACTCAGTCAATCATTCCACCATTCATTCAGTCAGTCATTCAGTCAACCATTCAGTCAATTAGTCATTCCACCATTCTTTCAATCATTCATGCATTCATTTATTTATTCAGTCAGTCAGTCAGTCAGTCAGTCAGTCAGTCAGTCAGTCATTTAGTGAGTCATTCAGTCAGCCTGTTTAAATTTGAACAGCATCTTAATGCTTTTCATTGATGAGACCAGAATTCTTTAGCGGTTTCCGTAGTGTAGTGGTTATCACGTCCGCCTAACACGCGGAAGGACGCCGGTTCAAGCCCGGCCGGAAACAGGCTTGTCACATGTTTTTTTATTCAAGCAACTTCTTTTTCATCTTACAACCATGATGCTTTGCTTTACCTGTTTATGGTACTCTTCTGTATTCAACGAATGTATTTTCTAGCAAATTGAAGACGACTTCTAATAAACCCTCCGATAAACGTTCCTTCAGCCACAAAATCACTGGACTACTCTGTATCCTGAGGGCATTTCTCGACTTGAAGAATTCTCTCACTAGGAGGTGTGTTCTAAGGAAGTTCGCAAGATAATATTCGGAGAATTATCTTGCAAATCGCCCTTATTAAACTTGGGTGTAACACATTATCATTGCCTTAGTGTATTGTCTTCTACTTTCAAGGAGGGCGCCGTAGCTCAGTTGGTTAGAGCGCCTGTCTAGTAAACAGGAGGTCATGGGTTCAAATCCCATCGGTGCATTGAATTAATACTTTAGTCGACACCAAAATCTTCTTTTAGTTACAAATTTTACCAACATTTTCATATTTTTGATGTGAGAGGTTTGTAATGGTCAATAGGCCTCGTTCGATATATCAATATTCCAACATGGCCCCGACGCTTTCGGGAAAACGTTTTAAACATTTTAAGTTTCTTTTGTCTCACAATTCCCAAAAGAGACTTTGATACAAAGAAAACACCACCAAATATAGAAGTTTGTAATGAAAGCCTCGGAGGCATGTTAGAATATTGATGTATCGAACGTGGCCTATTCCCTTTGAGCAGCAATCTCAAAAATCCAGAAAACAAAAGAACATAGCCAATCCTCCCCGGCGGGGAATGAAACCCCGGTCTCCCGCGTGACAGGCGGGGATACTCACCACTATACTACCGAGGATACGGCAGTCAAGCAATTCAAAAAAATCATAATTCAATGCATAAAACTTCAGCTGATCTGCGAATGCAGCCGTATACTTTCATTCCTCAGATTAAGTCGGCTGTTTTCGAGTGTATTTCTGTTGAGGCTGATTCCCCTTCCTTTCTTCCTTATAAAAAAATATGGATTCAGTCACTCAGTCAATCATTCCACCATTCATTCAGTCAGTCATTCAGTCAACCATTCAGTCAATCAGTCATTGCACCATTCATTCAAGTATTCATGCATTCATTTATTTATTCAGTCAGTCAGTCAGTCATTTAGTGAGTCATTCAGTCAGCCTGTTTAAATTTGAACAGCATCCCAATGCTTTTCATTGATGAGACCAGAATTCTTTAGTGGTTTCCGTAGTGTAGTGGTTATCACGTCCGCCTAACACGCGGAAGGACGCCGGTTCAAGCCCGGCCGGAAACAGGCTTGTCACATGTTTTTTTTATTGAAGCAACTTCTTTTTCATCTTACAACCATGATGCTTTGCTTTACCTGTTTATGGTACTCTTCTGTATTCAACGAATGTATTTTCTACCAAATTGAAGACGACTTCTAATAAACCCTCCGATAAACGTTCCTTCAGCCACAAAATCACTGGACTACTCTGTATCCTGAGAGCATTTCTCGACTTGAAGAGGTGTGTTCTAAGGAAGCTCGCAAGATAATATTCGGAGAATTATCTTGCAATTCGCCCTTATTAAACGTGGCTGTAACACATTATCATTGCCTTAGTGTATTGTCTTCTACTTTCAAGGAGGGCGCCGTAGCTCAGTTGGTTAGAGCGCCTGTCTAGTAAACAGGAGGTCATGGGTTCAAATCCCATCGGTGCATTGAATTAATACTTCAGTCGACACCAAAATCTTCTTTTAGTTACAAATTTTACCAACATTTTCATATTTTTGATGTCAGAGGTTTGTAATGGTCAATAGGCCTCGTTCGATATATCAATATTCCAACATGGCCCCTTCAGCTGATCTGCGAATGCAGCCGTATACTTTCATTCCTCAGATTAAGTCGGCTGTTTTCGAGTGTATTTCTGTTGAGGCTGATTCCCCTTCCTTTCTTCCTTATAAAAAAATATGGATTCAGTCACTCAGTCAATCATTCCACCATTCATTCAGTCAGTCATTCAGTCAACCATTCAGTCAATCAGTCATTGCACCATTCATTCAAGTATTCATGCATTCATTTATTTATTCAGTCAGTCAGTCAGTCAGTCAGTCAGTCAGTCAGTCAGTCAGTCAGTCAGTCAGTCATTTAGTGAGTCATTCAGTCAGCCTGTTTAAATTTGAACAGCATCCCAATGCTTTTCATTGATGAGACCAGAATTCTTTAGTGGTTTCCGTAGTGTAGTGGTTATCACGTCCGCCTAACACGCGGAAGGACGCCGGTTCAAGCCCGGCCGGAAACAGGCTTGTCACATGTTTTTTTTATTGAAGCAACTTCTTTTTCATCTTACAACCATGATGCTTTGCTTTACCTGTTTATGGTACTCTTCTGTATTCAACGAATGTATTTTCTAGCAAATTGAAGACGACTTCTAATAAACCCTCCGATAAACGTTCCTTCAGCCACAAAATCACTGGACTACTCTGTATCCTGAGGGCATTTCTCGACTTGAAGAATTCTCTCACTGGGAGGTGTGTTCTAAGGAAGTTCGCAAGATAATATTCGGAGAATTATCTTGCAAATCGCCCTTATTAAACTTGGGTGTAACACATTATCATTGCCTTAGTGTATTGTCTTCTACTTTCAAGGAGGGCGCCGTAGCTCAGTTGGTTAGAGCGCCTGTCTAGTAAACAGGAGGTCATGGGTTCAAATCCCATTGGTGCCTTGAATTAATCCTTCAGTCGACACCAAAATCTTCTTTTAGTTACAAATTTTACCAACATTTTCATATTTTTGATGTGAGAGGTTTGTAATGGTCAATAGGCCTCGTTCGATATATCAATATTCCAACATGGCCCCGACGATTTCGGGAAAACGTTTTAAACATTTTAAGTTTCTTTTGTCTCACAATTCCCAAAAGAGACTTGGATACAAGGAAAACACCACCAAATATAGAAGTTTGTAATGAAAGCCTCGGAGGCATGTTAGAATATTGATGTATCGAACGTGGCCTATTCCCTTTGAGCAGCAATCTCAAAAATCCAGAAAAGAAAAGAACATAGCCAATCCTCCCCGGCGGGGAATCAAACCCCGGTCTCCCGCGTGACAGGCGGGGATACTCACCACTATACTACCGAGGATACGGCAGTCAAGCAATTCAAAAAAATCATAATTCAATGCATAAAACTTCAGCTGATCTGCGAATGCAGCCGTATACTTTCATTCCTCAGATTAAGTCGGCTGTTTTCGAGTGTATTTCTGTTGAGGCTGCTTCCCCTTCCTTTCTTCCTTATAAAAAAATATGGATTCAGTCACTCAGTCAATCATTCCACCATTCATTCAGTCAGTCATTCAGTCAACCATTCAGTCAATCAGTCATTCCACCATTCATTCAATCATTCATGCATTCATTTATTTATTCAGTCAGTCAGTCAGTCAGTCATTTAGTGAGTCATTCAGTCAGCCTGTTTAAATTTGAACAGCATCTTAATGCTTTTCATTGATGAGACCAGAATTCTTTAGTGGTTTCCGTAGTGTAGTGGTTATCACGTCCGCCTAACACGCGGAAGGACGCCGGTTCAAGCCCGGCCGGAAACAGGCTTGTCACATGTTTTTTTTATTCAAGCAACTTCTTTTTCATCTTACAACCATGATGCTTTGCTTTACCTGTTTATGGTACTCTTCTGTATTCAACGAATGTATTTTCTAGCAAATTGAAGACGACTTCTAATAAACCCTCCGATAAACGTTCCTTCAGCCACAAAATCACTGGACTACTCTGTATCCTGAGGGCATTTCTCGACTTGAAGAATTCTCTCACTGGGAGGTGTGTTCTAAGGAAGTTCGCAAGATAATATTCGGAGAATTATCTTGCAAATCGCCCTTATTAAACTTGGGTGTAACACATTATCATTACCTTAGTGTATTGTCTTCTACTTTCAAGGAGGGCGCCGTAGCTCAGTTGGTTAGAGCGCCTGTCTAGTAAACAGAAGGTCATGGGTTCAAATCCCATCGGTGCCTTGAATTAATCCTTCAGTCGACACCAAAATCTTCTTTTAGTTACAAATTTTACCAACATTTTCATATTTTTGATGTGAGAGGTTTGTAATGGTCAATAGGCCTCGTTCGATATATCAATATTCCAACATGGCCCCGACGCTTTCGGGAAAACGTTTTAAACATTTTAAGTTTCTTTTGTCTCACAATTCCCAAAAGAGACTTGGATACAAAGAAAACACCACCAAATATAGAAGTTTGTAATGAAAGCCTCGGAGGCATGTTAGAATATTGATGTATCGAACGTGGCCTATTCCCTTTGAGCAGCAATCTCAAAAATCCAGAAAACAAAAGAACATAGCCAATCCTCCCCGGCGGGGAATCAAACCCCGGTCTCCCGCGTGACAGGCGGGGATACTCACCACTATACTACCGAGGATACGGCAGTCAAGCAATTCAAAAAAATCATAATTCAATGCATAAAACTTCAGCTGATCTGCGAATGCAGCCGTATACTTTCATTCCTCAGATCAAGTCGGCTGTTTTCGAGTGTATTTCTGTTGAGGCTGATTCCCCTTCCTTTCTTCCTTATAAAAAAATATGGATTCAGTCACTCAGTCAATCATTCCACCATTCATTCAGTCAGTCATTCAGTCAACCATTCAGTCAATCAGTCATTGCACCATTCACTCAAGCATTCATGCATTCATTTATTTATTCAGTCAGTCAGTCAGTCATTTAGTGAGTCATTCAGTCAGCCTGTTTAAATTTGAACAGCATCCCAATGCTTTTCATTGATGAGACCAGAATTCTTTAGTGGTTTCCGTAGTGTAGTGGTTATCACGTCCGCCTAACACGCGGAAGGACGCCGGTTCAAGCCCGGCCGGAAACAGGCTTGTCACATGTTTTTTTTATTCAAGCAACTTCTTTTTCATCTTACAACCATGATGCTTTGCTTTACCTGTTTATGGTACTCTTCTGTATTCAACGAATGTATTTTCTACCAAATTGAAGACGACTTCTAATAAACCCTCCGATAAACGTTCCTTCAGCCACAAAATCACTGGACTACTCTGTATCCTGAGGGCATTTCTCGACTTGAAGAATTCTCTCACTGGGAGGTGTGTTCTAAGGAAGTTCGCAAGATAATATTCGGAGAATTATCTTGCAACTCGCCCTTATTAAACTTGGGTGTAACACATTATCATTGCCTTAGTGTATTGTCTTCTACTTTCAAGGAGGGCGCCGTAGCTCAGTTGGTTAGAGCGCCTGTCTAGTAAACAGGAGGTCATGGGTTCAAATCCCATCGGTGCATTGAATTAATACTTTAGTCGACACCAAAATCTTCTTTTAGTTACAAATTTTACCAACATTTTCATATTTTTGATGTGAGAGGTTTGTAATGGTCAATAGGCCTCGTTCGATATATCAATATTCCAACATGGCCCCGACGCTTTCGGGAAAACGTTTTAAACATATTAAGTTTCTTTTGTCTCACAATTCCCAAAAGAGACTTGGATACAAAGAAAACACCACCAAATATAGAAGTTTGTAATGAAAGCCTCGGAGGCATGTTAGAATATTGATGTATCGAACGTGGCCTATTCCCTTTGAGCAGCAATCTCAAAAAAACAGAAAACAAAAGAACATAGCCAATCCTCCCCGGCGGGGAATCAAACCCCGGTCTCCCGCGTGACAGGCGGGGATACTCACCACTATACTACCGAGGATACGGCAGTCAAGCAATTCAAAAAAATCATAATTCAATGCATAAAACTTCAGCTGATCTGCGAATGCAGCCGTATATTTTCATTCCTCAGATTAAGTCGGCTGTTTTCGAGTGTATTTCTGTTGAGGCTGATTCCCCTTCCTTTCTTCCTTATAAAAAAATATGGATTCAGTCACTCAGTCAATCATTCCACCATTCATTCAGTCAGTCATTCAGTCAACCATTCAGTCAATCAGTCATTCCACCATTCATTCAATCATTCATGCATTCATTTATTTATTCAGTCAGTCAGTCAGTCAGTCAGTCAGTCAGTCATTTAGTGAGTCATTCAGTCAGCCTGTTTAAATTTGAACAGCATCCCAATGCTTTTCATTGATGAGACCAGAATTCTTTAGTGGTTTCCGTAGTGTAGTGGTTATCACGTCCGCCTAACACGCGGAAGGACGCCGGTTCAAGCCCGGCCGGAAACAGGCTTGTCACATGTTTTTTTTATTTAAGCAACTTCTTTTTCATCTTACAACCATGATGCTTTGCTTTACCTGTTTATGGTACTCTTCTGTATTCAACGAATGTATTTTCTAGCAAATTGAAGACGACTTCTAATAAACCCTCCGATAAACGTTCCTTCAGCCACAAAATCACTGGACTACTCTGTATCCTGAGGGCATTTCTCGACTTGAAGAATTCTCTCACTGGGAGGTGTGTTCTAAGGAAGTTCGCAAGATAATATTCGGAGAATTATCTTGCAAATCGCCCTTATTAAACTTGGCTGTAACACATTATCATTGCCTTAGTGTATTGTCTTCTACTTTCAAGGAGGGCGCCGTAGCTCAGTTGGTTAGAGCGCCTGTATAGTAAACAGCAGGTCATGGGTTCAAATCCCATCGGTGCATTGAATTGATACTTCAGTCGACACCAAAATCTTCTTTCAGTTACAAATTTTACCAACATTTTCATATTCTTGGTGTGAGAGGTTTGTAATGGTCAATAGGCCTCGTTCGATATATCAATATTCCAACATGGCCCCGACGCTTTCGGGAAAACGTTTTAAACATATTAAGTTTCTTTTGTCTCACAATTCCCAAAAGAGACTTGGATACAAAGAAAACACCACCAAATATAGAAGTTTGTAATGAAAGCCTCGGAGGCATGTTAAAATATTGATGTATCGAACGTGGCCTATTCCCTTTGAGCAGCAATCTCAAAAATCCAGAAAACAAAAGAACATAGCCAATCCTCCCCGGCGGAGAATCAAACCCCGGTCTCCCGCGTGACAGGCGGGGATACTCACCACTATACTACCGAGGATACGGCAGTCAAGCAATTCAAAAAAATCATAATTCAATGCATAAAACTTCAGCTGATCTGCGAATGCAGCCGTATACTTTCATTCCTCAGATTAAGTCGGCTGTTTTCGAGTGTATTTCTGTTGAGGCTGATTCCCCTTCCTTTCTTCCTTATAAAAAAATATGGATTCAGTCACTCAGTCAATCATTCCACCATTCATTCAGTCAGTCATTCAGTCAACCATTCAGTCAATCAGTCATTCCACCATTCATTCAAGCATTCATGCATTCATTTATTTATTCAGTCAGTCAGTCAGTCAGTCAGTCAGTCAGTCATTTAGTGAGTCATTCAGTCAGCCTGTTTAAATTTGAACAGCATCCCAATGCTTTTCATTGATGAGACCAGAATTCTTTAGTGGTTTCCGTAGTGTAGTGGTTATCACGTCCGCCTAACACGCGGAAGGACGCCGGTTCAAGCCCGGCCGGAAACAGGCTTGTCACATGTTTTTTTTATTCAAGCAACTTCTTTTTCATCTTACAACCATGATGCTTTGCTTTACCTGTTTATGGTACTCTTCTGTATTCAACGAATGTATTTTCTAGCAAATTGAAGACGACTTCTAATAAACCCTCCGATAAACGTTCCTTCAGCCACAAAATCACTGGACTACTCTGTATCCTGAGGGCATTTCTCGACTTGAAGAATTCTCTCACTGGGAGGTGTGTTCTAAGGAAGTTCGCAAGATAATATTCGGAGAATTATCTTGCAACTCGCCCTTATTAAACTTGGGTGTAACACATTATCATTGCCTTAGTGTATTGTCTTCTACTTTCAAGGAGGGCGCCGTAGCTCAGTTGGTTAGAGCGCCTGTATAGTAAACAGCAGGTCATGGGTTCAAATCCCATCGGTGCATTGAATTGATACTTCAGTCGACACCAAAATCTTCTTTTAGTTACAAATTTTACCAACATTTTCATATTTTTGATGTGAGAGGTTTGTAATGGTCAATAGGCCTCGTTCGATATATCAATATTCCAACATGGCCCCGACGCTTTCGGGAAAACGTTTTAAACATTTTAAGCTTCTTTTGTCTCACAATTCCCAAAAGAGACTTGGATACAAAGAAAACACCACCAAATATAGAAGTTTGTAATGAAAGCCTCGGAGGCATGTTAGAATATTGATGTATCGAACGTGGCCTATTTCCTTTGAGCAGCAATCTCAAAAATCCAGAAAACGAAACAACATAGCCAATCCTCCCCGGCGGGGAATCAAACCCCGGTCTCCCGCGTGACAGGCGGGGATACTCACCACTATACTACCGAGGATACGGCAGTCAAGCAATTCAAAAAAATCATAATTCAATGCATAAAACTTCAGCTGATCTGCGAATGCAGCCGTATACTTTCATTCCTCAGATTAAGTCGGCTGTTTTCGAGTGTATTTCTGTTGAGGCTGCTTCCCCTTCCTTTCTTCCTTATAAAAAAATATGGATTCAGTCACTCAGTCAATCATTCCACCATTCATTCAGTCAGTCATTCAGTCAACCATTCAGTCAATCAGTCATTCCACCATTCATTCAATCATTCATGCATTCATTTATTTATTCAGTCAGTCAGTCAGTCAGTCAGTCAGTCAGTCATTTAGTGAGTCATTCAGTCAGCCTGTTTAAATTTGAACAGCATCTTAATGCTTTTCATTGATGAGACCAGAATTCTTTAGTGGTTTCCGTAGTGTAGTGGTTATCACGTCCGCCTAACACGCGGAAGGACGCCGGTTCAAGCCCGGCCGGAAACAGGCTTGTCACATGTTTTTTTTATTCAAGCAACTTCTTTTTCATCTTACAACCATGATGCTTTGCTTTACCTGTTTATGGTACTCTTCTGTATTCAACGAATGTATTTTCTACCAAATTGAAGACGACTTCTAATAAACCCTCCGATAAACGTTCCTTCAGCCACAAAATCACTGGACTACTCTGTATCCTGAGGGGATTTCTCGACTTGAAGAATTCTCTCACTGGGAGGTGTGTTCTAAGGAAGTTCGCAAGATAATATTCGGAGAATTATCTTGCAAATCGCCCTTATTAAACTTGGGTGTAACACATTATCATTGCCTTAGTGTATTGTCTTCTACTTTCAAGGAGGGCGCCGTAGCTCAGTTGGTTAGAGCGCCTGTCTAGTAAACAGGAGGTCATGGGTTCAAATCCCATCGGTGCCTTGAATTAATCCTTCAGTCGACACCAAAATCTTCTTTTAGTTACAAATTTTACCAACATTTTCATATTTTTTATGTGAGAGGTTTGTAATGGTCAATAGGCCTCGTTCGATATATCAATATTCCAACATGGCCCCGACGCTTTCGGGAAAACGTTTTAAACATTTTAAGTTTCTTTTGTCTCACAATTCCCAAAAGAGACTTGGATACAAAGAAAACACCACCAAATATAGAAGTTTGTAATGAAAGCCTCGGAGGCATGTTAGAATATTGATGTATCGAACGTGGCCTATTCCCTTTGAGCAGCAATCTCAAAAATCCAGAAAACAAAAGAACATAGCCAATCCTCCCCGGCGGGGAATCAAACCCCGGTCTCCCGCGTGACAGGCGGGGATACTCACCACTATACTACCGAGGATACGGCAGTCAAGCAATTCAAAAAAATCATAATTCAATGCATAAAACTTCAGCTGATCTGCGAATGCAGCCGTATACTTTCATTCCTCAGATTAAGTCGGCTGTTTTCGAGTGTATTTCTGTTGAGGCTGATTCCCATTCCTTTCTTCCTTATAAAAAAATATGGATTCAGTCACTCAGTCAATCATTCCACCATTCATTCACTCAGTCATTCAGTCAACCATTCAGTCAATCAGTCATTGCACCATTCATTCAAGCATTCATGCATTCATTTATTTATTCAGTTAGTCAGTCAGTCATTTAGTGAGTCATTCAGTCAGCCTGTTTAAATTTGCTTTTCATTGATGAGACCAGAATTCTTTAGTGGTTTCCGTAGTGTAGTGGTTATCACGTCCGCCTAACACGCGGAAGGACGCCGGTTCAAGCCCGGCCGGAAACAGGCTTGTCACATGTTTTTTTTATTCAAGCAACTTCTTTTTCATCTTACAACCATGATGCTTTGCTTTACCTGTTTATGGTACTCTTCTGTATTCAACGAATGTATTTTCTACCAAATTGAAGACGACTTCTAATAAACCCTCCGATAAACGTTCCTTCAGCCACAAAATCACTGGACTACTCTGTATCCTGAGGGCATTTCTCGACTTGAAGAATTTTCTCACTGGGAGGTGTGTTCTAAGGAAGCTCGCAAGATAATATTCGGAGAATTATCTTGCAACTCGCCCTTATTAAACTTGGGTGTAACACATTATCATTGCCTTAGTGTATTGTCTTCTACTTTCAAGGAGGGCGCCGTAGCTCAGTTGGTTAGAGCGCCTGTCTAGTAAACAGGAGGTCATGGGTTCAAATCCCATCGGTGCATTGAATTAATCCTTCAGTCGACACCAAAATCTTCGTTTAGTTACAAATTTTACCAACATTTTCATATTTTTTATGTGAGAGGTTTGTAATGGTCAATAGGCCTCGTTCGATATATCAATATTCCAACATGGCCCCGACGCTTTCGGGAAAACGTTTTAAACATTTTAAGTTTCTTTTGTCTCACAATTCCCAAAAGAGACTTGGATACAAAGAAAACACCACCAAATATAGAAGTTTGTAATGAAAGCCTCGGAGGCATGTTAGAATATTGATGTATCGAACGTGGCCTATTTCCTTTGAGCAGCAATCTCAAAAATCCAGAAAACAAAAGAACATAGCCAATCCTCCCCGGCGGGGAATCAAACCCCGGTCTCCCGCGTGAGAGGCGGGGATACTCACCACTATACTACCGAGGATACGGCAGTCAAGCAATTCAAAAAAATCATAATTCAATGCATAAAACTTCAGCTGATCTGCGAATGCAGCCGTATACTTTCATTCCTCAGATTAAGTCGGCTGTTTTCGAGTGTATTTCTGTTGAGGCTGATTCCCATTCCTTTCTTCCTTATAAAAAAATATGGATTCAGTCACTCAGTCAATCATTCCACCATTCATTCACTCAGTCATTCAGTCAACCATTCAGTCAATCAGTCATTGCACCATTCATTCAAGCATTCATGCATTCATTTATTTATTCAGTTAGTCAGTCAGTCATTTAGTGAGTCATTCAGTCAGCCTGTTTAAATTTGCTTTTCATTGATGAGACCAGAATTCTTTAGTGGTTTCCGTAGTGTAGTGGTTATCACGTCCGCCTAACACGCGGAAGGACGCCGGTTCAAGCCCGGCCGGAAACAGGCTTGTCACATGTTTTTTTTATTCAAGCAACTTCTTTTTCATCTTACAACCATGATGCTTTGCTTTACCTGTTTATGGTACTCTTCTGTATTCAACGAATGTATTTTCTACCAAATTGAAGACGACTTCTAATAAACCCTCCGATAAACGTTCCTTCAGCCACAAAATCACTGGACTACTCTGTATCCTGAGAGCATTTCTCGACTTGAAGAATTTTCTCACTGGGAGGTGTGTTCTAAGGAAGCTCGCAAGATAATATTCGGAGAATTATCTTGCAACTCGCCCTTATTAAACTTGGGTGTAACACATTATCATTGCCTTAGTGTATTGTCTTCTACTTTCAAGGAGGGCGCCGTAGCTCAGTTGGTTAGAGCGCCTGTCTAGTAAACAGGAGGTCATGGGTTCAAATCCCATCGGTGCATTGAATTAATCCTTCAGTCGACACCAAAATCTTCGTTTAGTTACAAATTTTACCAACATTTTCATATTTTTTATGTGAGAGGTTTGTAATGGTCAATAGGCCTCGTTCGATATATCAATATTCCAACATGGCCCCGACGCTTTCGGGAAAACGTTTTAAACATTTTAAGTTTCTTTTGTCTCACAATTCCCAAAAGAGACTTGGATACAAAGAAAACACCACCAAATATAGAAGTTTGTAATGAAAGCCTCGGAGGCATGTTAGAATATTGATGTATCGAACGTGGCCTATTTCCTTTGAGCAGCAATCTCAAAAATCCAGAAAACAAAAGAACATAGCCAATCCTCCCCGGCGGGGAATCAAACCCCGGTCTCCCGCGTGAGAGGCGGGGATACTCACCACTATACTACCGAGGATACGGCAGTCAAGCAATTCAAAAAAATCATAATTCAATGCATAAAACTTCAGCTGATCTGCGAATGCAGCCGTATACTTTCATTCCTCAGACTAAGTCGGCTGTTTTCGAGTGTATTTCTGTTGAGGCTGATTCCCCTTCCTTTCTTCCTTATAAAAAAATATGGATTCAGTCACTCAGTCAATCATTCCACCATTCATTCAGTCAGTCATTCAGTCAACCATTCAGTCAATCAGTCATTCCACCATTCATTCAATCATTCATGCATTCATTTATTTATTCAGTCAGTCAGTCAGTCAGTCAGTCAGTCAGTCAGTCAGTCATTTAGTGAGTCATTCAGTCAGCCTGTTTAAATTTGAACAGCATCCCAATGCTTTTCATTGATGAGACCAGAATTCTTTAGTGGTTTCCGTAGTGTAGTGGTTATCACGTCCGCCTAACACGCGGAAGGACGCCGGTTCAAGCCCGGCCGGAAACAGGCTTGTCACATGTTTTTTTTATTCAAGCAACTTCTTTTTCATCTTACAACCATGATGCTTTGCTTTACCTGTTTATGGTACTCTTCTGTATTCAACGAATGTATTTTCTACCAAATTGAAGACGACTTCTAATAAACCCTCCGATAAACGTTCCTTCAGCCACAAAATCACTGGACTACTCTGTATCCTGAGAGCATTTCTCGACTTGAAGAATTCTCTCACTGGGAGGTGTGTTCTAAGGAAGCTCGCAAGATAATATTCGGAGAATTATCTTGCAACTCGCCCTTATTAAACTTGGCTGTAACACATTATCATTGCCTTAGTGTATTGTCTTCTACTTTCAAGGAGGGCGCCGTAGCTCAGTTGGTTAGAGCGCCTGTCTAGTAAACAGGAGGTCATGGGTTCAAATCCCATCGGTGCCTTGAATTAATCCTTCAGTCGACACCAAAATCTTCTTTTAGTTACAAATTTTACCAACATTTTCATATTTTTGATGTGAGAGGTTTGTAATGGTCAATAGGCCTCGTTCGATATATCAATATTCCAACATGGCCCCGACGTTTTCGGGAAAACGTTTTAAACATTTTAAGTTTCTTTTGTCTCACAATTCCCAAAAGAGACTTGGATACAAAGAAAACACCACCAAATATAGAAGTTTGTAATGAAAGCCTCGGAGGCATGTTAGAATATTGATGTATCGAACGTGGCCTATTCCCTTTGAGCAGCAATCTCAAAAATCCAGAAAACAAAAGAACATAGCCAATCCTCCCCGGCGGGGAATCAAACCCCGGTCTCCCGCGTGACAGGCGGGAATACTCACCACTATACTACCGAGGATACGGCAGTCAAGCAATTCAAAAAAATCATAATTCAATGCATAAAACTTCAGCTGATCTGCGAATGCAGCCGTATACTTTCATTCCTCAGATTAAGTCGGCTGTTTTCGAGTGTATTTCTGTTGAGGCTGATTCCCCTTCCTTTCTTCCTTATAAAAAAATATGGATTCAGTCACTCAGTCAATCATTCCACCATTCATTCAGTCAGTCATTCAGTCAACCATTCAGTCAATCAGTCATTCCACCATTCATTCAATCATTCATGCATTCATTTATTTATTCAGTCAGTCAGTCAGTCAGTCAGTCAGTCAGTCAGTCAGTCAGTCAGTCAGTCATTTAGTGAGTCATTCAGTCAGCCTGTTTAAATTTGAACAGCATCCCAATGCTTTTCATTGATGAGACCAGAATTCTTTAGTGGTTTCCGTAGTGTAGTGGTTATCACGTCCGCCTAACACGCGGAAGGACGCCGGTTCAAGCCCGGCCGGAAACAGGCTTGTCACATGTTTTTTTTATTCAAGCAACTTCTTTTTCATCTTACAACCATGATGCTTTGCTTTACCTGTTTATGGTACTCTTCTGTATTCAACGAATGTATTTTCTACCAAATTGAAGACGACTTCTAATAAACCCTCCGATAAACGTTCCTTCAGCCACAAAATCACTGGACTACTCTGTATCCTGAGAGCATTTCTCGACTTGAAGAATTCTCTCACTGGGAGGTGTGTTCTAAGGAAGCTCGCAAGATAATATTCGGAGAATTATCTTGCAACTCGCCCTTATTAAACTTGGCTGTAACACATTATCATTGCCTTAGTGTATTGTCTTCTACTTTCAAGGAGGGCGCCGTAGCTCAGTTGGTTAGAGCGCCTGTCTAGTAAACAGGAGGTCATGGGTTCAAATCCCATCGGTGCCTTGAATTAATCCTTCAGTCGACACCAAAATCTTCTTTTAGTTACAAATTTTACCAACATTTTCATATTTTTGATGTGAGAGGTTTGTAATGGTCAATAGGCCTCGTTCGATATATCAATATTCCAACATGGCCCCGACGTTTTCGGGAAAACGTTTTAAACATTTTAAGTTTCTTTTGTCTCACAATTCCCAAAAGAGACTTGGATACAAAGAAAACACCACCAAATATAGAAGTTTGTAATGAAAGCCTCGGAGGCATGTTAGAATATTGATGTATCGAACGTGGCCTATTCCCTTTGAGCAGCAATCTCAAAAATCCAGAAAACAAAAGAACATAGCCAATCCTCCCCGGCGGGGAATCAAACCCCGGTCTCCCGCGTGACAGGCGGGAATACTCACCACTATACTACCGAGGATACGGCAGTCAAGCAATTCAAAAAAATCATAATTCAATGCATAAAACTTCAGCTGATCTGCGAATGCAGCCGTATACTTTCATTCCTCAGATTAAGTCGGCTGTTTTCGAGTGTATTTCTGTTGAGGCTGATTCCCCTTCCTTTCTTCCTTATAAAAAAATATGGATTCAGTCACTCAGTCAATCATTCCACCATTCATTCAGTCAGTCATTCAGTCAACCATTCAGTCAATCAGTCATTCCACCATTCATTCAATCATTCATGCATTCATTTATTTATTCAGTCAGTCAGTCAGTCAGTCAGTCAGTCAGTCAGTCAGTCAGTCAGTCAGTCAGTCATTTAGTGAGTCATTCAGTCAGCCTGTTTAAATTTGAACAGCATCCCAATGCTTTTCATTGATGAGACCAGAATTCTTTAGTGGTTTCCGTAGTGTAGTGGTTATCACGTCCGCCTAACACGCGGAAGGACGCCGGTTCAAGCCCGGCCGGAAACAGGCTTGTCACATGTTTTTTTTATTCAAGCAACTTCTTTTTCATCTTACAACCATGATGCTTTGCTTTACCTGTTTATGGTACTCTTCTGTATTCAACGAATGTATTTTCTACCAAATTGAAGACGACTTCTAATAAACCCTCCGATAAACGTTCCTTCAGCCACAAAATCACTGGACTACTCTGTATCCTGAGAGCATTTCTCGACTTGAAGAATTCTCTCACTGGGAGGTGTGTTCTAAGGAAGCTCGCAAGATAATATTCGGAGAATTATCTTGCAACTCGCCCTTATTAAACTTGGCTGTAACACATTATCATTGCCTTAGTGTATTGTCTTCTACTTTCAAGGAGGGCGCCGTAGCTCAGTTGGTTAGAGCGCCTGTCTAGTAAACAGGAGGTCATGGGTTCAAATCCCATCGGTGCCTTGAATTAATCCTTCAGTCGACACCAAAATCTTCTTTTAGTTACAAATTTTACCAACATTTTCATATTTTTGATGTGAGAGGTTTGTAATGGTCAATAGGCCTCGTTCGATATATCAATATTCCAACATGGCCCCGACGTTTTCGGGAAAACGTTTTAAACATTTTAAGTTTCTTTTGTCTCACAATTCCCAAAAGAGACTTGGATACAAAGAAAACACCACCAAATATAGAAGTTTGTAATGAAAGCCTCGGAGGCATGTTAGAATATTGATGTATCGAACGTGGCCTATTCCCTTTGAGCAGCAATCTCAAAAATCCAGAAAACAAAAGAACATAGCCAATCCTCCCCGGCGGGGAATCAAACCCCGGTCTCCCGCGTGACAGGCGGGAATACTCACCACTATACTACCGAGGATACGGCAGTCAAGCAATTCAAAAAAATCATAATTCAATGCATAAAACTTCAGCTGATCTGCGAATGCAGCCGTATACTTTCATTCCTCAGATTAAGTCGGCTGTTTTCGAGTGTATTTCTGTTGAGGCTGATTCCTCTTCCTTTCTTCCTTATAAAAAAATATGGATTCAGTCACTCAGTCAATCATTCCACCATTCATTCAGTCAGTCATTCAGTCAACCATTCAGTCAATCAGTCATTGCACCATTCATTCAAGCATTCATGCATTCATTTATTTATTCAGTCAGTCAGTCAGTCAGTCATTTAGTGAGTCATTCAGTCAGCCTGTTTAAATTTGAACAGCATCCCAATGCTTTTCATTGATGAGACCAGAATTCTTTAGTGGTTTCCGTAGTGTAGTGGTTATCACGTCCGCCTAACACGCGGAAGGACGCCGGTTCAAGCCCGGCCGGAAACAGGCTTGTCACATGTTTTTTTTATTCAAGCAACTTCTTTTTCATCTTACAACCATGATGCTTTGCTTTACCTGTTTATGGTACTCTTCTGTATTCAACGAATGTATTTTCTACCAAATTGAAGACGACTTCTAATAAACCCTCCGATAAACGTTCCTTCAGCCACAAAATCACTGGACTACTCTGTATCCTGAGAGCATTTCTCGACTTGAAGAATTCTCTCACTGGGAGGTGTGTTCTAAGGAAGCTCGCAAGATAATATTCGGAGAATTATCTTGCAACTCGCCCTTATTAAACTTGGCTGTCACACATTATCATTGCCTTAGTGTATTGTCTTCTACTTTCAAGGAGGGCGCCGTAGCTCAGTTGGTTAGAGCGCCTGTCTAGTAAACAGGAGGTCATGGGTTCAAATCCCATCGGTGCCTTGAATTAATCCTTCAGTCGACACCAAAATCTTCTTTTAGTTACAAATTTTACCAACATTTTCATATTTTTGATGTGAGAGGTTTGTAATGGTCAATAGGCCTCGTTCGATATATCAATATTCCAACATGGCCCCGACGCTTTCGGGAAAACGTTTTAAACATTTTAAGTTTCTTTTGTCTCACAATTCCCAAAAGAGACTTGGATACAAAGAAAACACCACCAAATATAGAAGTTTGTAATGAAAGCCTCGGAGGCATGTTAGAATATTGATGTATCGAACGTGGCCTATTCCCTTTGAGCAGCAATCTCAAAAATCCAGAAAACAAAAGAACATAGCCAATCCTCCCCGGCGGGGAATCAAACCCCGGTCTCCCGCGTGACAGGAGGGGATACTCACCACTATACTACCGAGGATACGGCAGTCAAACAATTCAAAAAAATCATAATTCAATGCATAAAACTTCAGCTGATCTGCGAATGCAGCCGTATACTTTCATTCCTCAGATTAAGTCGGCTGTTTTCGAGTGTATTTCTGTTGAGGCTGATTCCCCTTCCTTTCTTCCTTATAAAAAAATATGGATTCAGTCACTCAGTCAATCATTCCACCATTCATTCAGTCAGTCATTCAGTCAACCATTCAGTCAATCAGTCATTGCACCATTCATTCAAGCATTCATGCATTCATTTATTTATTCAGTCAGTCAGTCAGTCAGTCAGTCATTTAGTGAGTCATTCAGTCAGCCTGTTTAAATTTGAACAGCATCCCAATGCTTTTCATTGATGAGACCAGAATTCTTTAGTGGTTTCCGTAGTGTAGTGGTTATCACGTCCGCCTAACACGCGGAAGGACGCCGGTTCAAGCCCGGCCGGAAACAGGCTTGTCACATGTTTTTTTTATTGAAGCAACTTCTTTTTCATCCTACAACCATGATGCTTTGCTTTACCTGTTTATGGTACTCTTCTGTATTCAACGAATGTATTTTCTACCAAATTGAAGACGACTTCTAATAAACCCTCCGATAAACGTTCCTTCAGCCACAAAATCACTGGACTACTCTGTATCCTGAGAGCATTTCTCGACTTGAAGAATTCTCTCACTGGGAGGTGTGTTCTAAGGAAGCTCGCAAGATAATATTCGGAGAATTATCTTGCAACTCGCCCTTATTAAACTTGGTTGTAACACATTATCATTGCCTTAGTGTATTGTCTTCTACTTTCAAGGAGGGCGCCGTAGCTCAGTTGGTTAGAGCGCCTGTCTAGTAAACAGGAGGTCATGGGTTCAAATCCCATCGGTGCCTTGAATTAATCCTTCAGTCGACACCAAAATCTTCTTTTAGTTACAAATTTTACCAACATTTTCATATTTTTGATGTGAGAGGTTTGTAATGGTCAATAGGCCTCGTTCGATATATCAATATTCCAACATGGCCCCGACGCTTTCGGGAAAACGTTTTAAACATTTTAAGTTTCTTTTGTCTCACAATTCCCAAAAGAGACTTGGATACAAAGAAAACACCACCAAATATAGAAGTTTGTAATGAAAGCCTCGGAGGCATGTTAGAATATTGATGTATCGAACGTGGCCTATTCCCTTTGAGCAGCAATCTCAAAAATCCAGAAAACAAAAGAACATAGCCAATCCTCCCCGGCGGGGAATCAAACCCCGGTCTCCCGCGTGACAGGCGGGGATACTCACCACTATACTACCGAGGATACGGCAGTCAAGCAATTCAAAAAAATCATAATTCAATGCATAAAACTTCAGCTGATCTGCGAATGCAGCCGTATACTTTCATTCCTCAGATTAAGTCGGCTGTTTTCGAGTGTATTTCTGTTGAGGCTGATTCCCCTTCCTTTCTTCCTTATAAAAAAATATGGATTCAGTCACTCAGTCAATCATTCCACCATTCATTCAGTCAGTCATTCAGTCAACCATTCAGTCAATCAGTCATTCCACCATTCATTCAATCATTCATGCATTCATTTATTTATTCAGTCAGTCAGTCAGTCAGTCAGTCAGTCATTTAGTGAGTCATTCAGTCAGCCTGTTTAAATTTGAACAGCATCCCAATGCTTTTCATTGATGAGACCAGAATTCTTTAGTGGTTTCCGTAGTGTAGTGGTTATCACGTCCGCCTAACACGCGGAAGGACGCCGGTTCAAGCCCGGCCGGAAACAGGCTTGTCACATGTTTTTTTTATTCAAGCAACTTCTTTTTCATCTTACAACCATGATGCTTTGCTTTACCTGTTTATGGTACTCTTCTGTATTCAACGAATGTATTTTCTACCAAATTGAAGACGACTTCTAATAAACCCTCCGATAAACGTTCCTTCAGCCACAAAATCACTGGACTACTCTGTATCCTGAGGGCATTTCTCGACTTGAAGAATTCTCTCACTGGGAGGTGTGTTCTAAGGAAGTTCGCAAGATAATATTCGGAGAATTATCTTGCAAATCGCCCTTATTAAACTTGGGTGTAACACATTATCATTGCCTTAGTGTATTGTCTTCTACTTTCAAGGAGGGCGCCGTAGCTCAGTTGGTTAGAGCGCCTGTCTAGTAAACAGGAGGTCATGGGTTCAAATCCCATCGGTGCCTTGAATTAATCCTTCAGTCGACACCAAAATCTTCTTTTAGTTACAAATCCTACCAACATTTTCATATTTTTGATGTGAGAGGTTTGTAATGGTCAATAGGCCTCGTTCGATATATCAATATTCCAACATGGCCCCGACGCTTTCGGGAAAACGTTTTAAACATTTTAAGTTTCTTTTGTCTCACAATTCCCAAAAGAGACTTGGATACAAAGAAAACACCACCAAATATAGAAGTTTGTAATGAAAGCCTCGGAGGCATGTTAGAATATTGATGTATCGAACGTGGCCTATTCCCTTTGAGCAGCAATCTCAAAAATCCAGAAAACAAAAGAACATAGCCAATCCTCCCCGGCGGGGAATCAAACCCCGGTCTCCCGCGTGACAGGCGGGGATACTCACCACTATACTACCGAGGATACGGCAGTCAAGCAATTCAAAAAAATCATAATTCAATGCATAAAACTTCAGCTGATCTGCGAATGCAGCCGTATACTTTCATTCCTCAGATTAAGTCGGCTGTTTTCGAGTGTATTTCTGTTGAGGCTGATTCCCCTTCCTTTCTTCTTTATAAAAAAATATGGATTCAGTCACTCAGTCAATCATTCCACCATTCATTCAGTCAGTCATTCAGTCAACCATTCAGTCAATCAGTCATTCCACCATTCATTCAAGCATTCATGCATTCATTTATTTATTCAGTCAGTCAGTCAGTCAGTCATTTAGTGAGTCATTCAGTCAGCCTGTTTAAATTTGAACAGCATCTTAATGCTTTTCATTGATGAGACCAGAATTCTTTAGTGGTTTCCGTAGTGTAGTGGTTATCACGTCCGCCTAACACGCGGAAGGACGCCGGTTCAAGCCCGGCCGGAAACAGGCTTGTCACATGTTTTTTTTATTCAAGCAACTTCTTTTTCATCTTACAACCATGATGCTTTGCTTTACCTGTTTATGGTACTCTTCTGTATTCAACGAATGTATTTTCTACCAAATTGAAGACGACTTCTAATAAACCCTCCGATAAACGTTCCTTCAGCCACAAAATCACTGGACTACTCTGTATCCTGAGGGGATTTCTCGACTTGAAGAATTCTCTCACTGGGAGGTGTGTTCTAAGGAAGCTCGCAAGATAATATTCGGAGAATTATCTTGCAAATCGCCCTTATTAAACTTGGGTGTAACACATTATCATTGCCTTAGTGTATTGTCTTCTACTTTCAAGGAGGGCGCCGTAGCTCAGTTGGTTAGAGCGCCTGTCTAGTAAACAGGAGGTCATGGGTTCAAATCCCATCGGTGCCTTGAATTAATCTTTCAGTCGACACCAAAATCTTCTTTTAGTTACAAATTTTACCAACATTTTCATATTTTTTATGTGAGAGGTTTGTAATGGTCAATAGGCCTCGTTCGATATATCAATATTCCAACATGGCCCCGACGCTTTCGGGAAAACGTTTTAAACATTTTAAGTTTCTTTTGTCTCACAATTCCCAAAAGAGACTTGGATACAAAGAAAACACCACCAAATATAGAAGTTTGTAATGAAAGCCTCGGAGGCATGTTAGAATATTGATGTATCGAACGTGGCCTATTCCCTTTGAGCAGCAATCTCAAAAATCCAGAAAACAAAAGAACATAGCCAATCCTCCCCGGCGGGGAATCAAACCCCGGTCTCCCGCGTGACAGGCGGGGATACTCACCACTATACTACCGAGGATACGGCAGTCAAGCAATTCAAAAAAATCATAATTCAATGCATAAAACTTCAGCTGATCTGCGAATGCAGCCGTATACTTTCATTCCTCAGATTAAGTCGGCTGTTTTCGAGTGTATTTCTGTTGAGGCTGATTCCCCTTCCTTTCTTCCTTATAAAAAAATATGGATTCAGTCACTCAGTCAATCATTCCACCATTCATTCAGTCAGTCATTCAGTCAACCATTCAGTCAATCAGTCATTGCACCATTCATTCAAGCATTCATGCATTCATTTATTTATTCAGTCAGTCAGTCAGTCATTTAGTGAGTCATTCAGTCAGCCTGTTTAAATTTGAACAGCATCCCAATGCTTTTCATTGATGAGACCAGAATTCTTTAGTGGTTTCCGTAGTGTAGTGGTTATCACGTCCGCCTAACACGCGGAAGGACGCCGGTTCAAGCCCGGCCGGAAACAGGCTTGTCACATGTTTTTTTTATTCAAGCAACTTCTTTTTCATCTTACAACCATGATGCTTTGCTTTACCTGTTTATGGTACTCTTCTGTATTCAACGAATGTATTTTCTAGCAAATTGAAGACGACTTCTAATAAACCCTCCGATAAACGTTCCTTCAGCCACAAAATCACTGGACTACTCTGTATCCTGAGGGCATTTCTCGACTTGAAGAATTCTCTCACTGGGAGGTGTGTTCTAAGGAAGTTCGCAAGATAATATTCGGAGAATTATCTTGCAAATCGCCCTTATTAAACTTGGGTGTAACACATTATCATTGCCTTAGTGTATTGTCTTCTACTTTCAAGGAGGGCGCCGTAGCTCAGTTGGTTAGAGCGCCTGTCTAGTAAACAGGAGGTCATGGGTTCAAATCCCATCGGTGCCTTGAATTAATCCTTCAGTCGACACCAAAATCTTCTTTTAGTTACAAATTTTACCAACATTTTCATATTTTTGATGTGAGAGGTTTGTAATGGTCAATAGGCCTCGTTCGATATATCAATATTCCAACATGGCCCCGACGCTTTCGGGAAAACGTTTTAAACATTTTAAGTTTCTTTTGTCTCACAATTCCCAAAAGAGACTTGGATACAAAGAAAACACCACCAAATATAGAAGTTTGTAATGAAAGCCTCGGAGGCATGTTAGAATATTGATGTATCGAACGTGGCCTATTCCCTTTGAGCAGCAATCTCAAAAATCCAGAAAACAAAAGAACATAGCCAATCCTCCCCGGCGGGGAATCAAACCCCGGTCTCCCGCGTGACAGGCGGGGATACTCACCACTATACTACCGAGGATACGGCAGTCAAGCAATTCAAAAAAATCATAATTCAATGCATAAAACTTCAGCTGATCTGCGAATGCAGCCGTATACTTTCATTCCTCAGATTAAGTCGGCTGTTTTCGAGTGTATTTCTGTTGAGGCTGATTCCCCTTCCTTTCTTCCTTATAAAAAAATATGGATTCAGTCACTCAGTCAATCATTCCACCATTCATTCAGTCAGTCATTCAGTCAACCATTCAGTCAATCAGTCATTGCACCATTCATTCAAGCATTCATGCATTCATTTATTTATTCAGTCAGTCAGTCAGTCATTTAGTGAGTCATTCAGTCAGCCTGTTTAAATTTGCTTTTCATTGATGAGACCAGAATTCTTTAGTGGTTTCCGTAGTGTAGTGGTTATCACGTCCGCCTAACACGCGGAAGGACGCCGGTTCAAGCCCGGCCGGAAACAGGCTTGTCACATGTTTTTTTTATTCAAGCAACTTCTTTTTCATCTTACAACCATGATGCTTTGCTTTACCTGTTTATGGTACTCTTCTGTATTCAACGAATGTATTTTCTACCAAATTGAAGACGACTTCTAATAAACCCTCCGATAAACGTTCCTTCAGCCACAAAATCACTGGACTACTCTGTATCCTGAGGGCATTTCTCGACTTGAAGAATTTTCTCACTGGGAGGTGTGTTCTAAGGAAGCTCGCAAGATAATATTCGGAGAATTATCTTGCAACTCGCCCTTATTAAACTTGGGTGTAACACATTATCATTGCCTTAGTGTATTGTCTTCTACTTTCAAGGAGGGCGCCGTAGCTCAGTTGGTTAGAGCGCCTGTCTAGTAAACAGGAGGTCATGGGTTCAAATCCCATCGGTGCATTGAATTAATCCTTCAGTCGACACCAAAATCTTCGTTTAGTTACAAATTTTACCAACATTTTCATATTTTTGATGTGAGAGGTTTGTAATGGTCAATAGGCCTCGTTCGATATATCAATATTCCAACATGGCCCCGACGCTTTCGGGAAAACGTTTTAAACATTTTAAGTTTCTTTTGTCTCACAATTCCCAAAAGAGACTTGGATACAAAGAAAACACCACCAAATATAGAAGTTTGTAATGAAAGCCTCGGAGGCATGTTAGAATATTGATGTATCGAACGTGGCCTATTCCCTTTGAGCAGCAATCTCAAAAATCCAGAAAACAAAAGAACATAGCCAATCCTCCCCGGCGGGGAATCAAACCCCGGTCTCCCGCGTGAGAGGCGGGGATACTCACCACTATACTACCGAGGATACGGCAGTCAAGCAATTCAAAAAAATCATAATTCAATGCATAAAACTTCAGCTGATCTGCGAATGCAGCCGTATACTTTCATTCCTCAGACTAAGTCGGCTGTTTTCGAGTGTATTTCTGTTGAGGCTGATTCCCCTTCCTTTCTTCCTTATAAAAAAATATGGATTCAGTCACTCAGTCAATCATTCCACCATTCATTCAGTCAGTCATTCAGTCAACCATTCAGTCAATCAGTCATTCCACCATTCATTCAATCATTCATGCATTCATTTATTTATTCAGTCAGTCAGTCAGTCAGTCAGTCATTTAGTGAGTCATTTAGTCAGCCTGTTTAAATTTGAACAGCATCCCAATGCTTTTCATTGATGAGACCAGAATTCTTTAGTGGTTTCCGTAGTGTAGTGGTTATCACGTCCGCCTAACACGCGGAAGGACGCCGGTTCAAGCCCGGCCGGAAACAGGCTTGTCACATGTTTTTTTTATTCAAGCAACTTCTTTTTCATCTTACAACCATGATGCTTTGCTTTACCTGTTTATGGTACTCTTCTGTATTCAACGAATGTATTTTCTACCAAATTGAAGACGACTTCTAATAAACCCTCCGATAAACGTTCCTTCAGCCACAAAATCACTGGACTACTCTGTATCCTGAGAGCATTTCTCGACTTGAAGAATTCTCTCACTGGGAGGTGTGTTCTAAGGAAGCTCGCAAGATAATATTCGGAGAATTATCTTGCAACTCGCCCTTATTAAACTTGGCTGTAACACATTATCATTGCCTTAGTGTATTGTCTTCTACTTTCAAGGAGGGCGCCGTAGCTCAGTTGGTTAGAGCGCCTGTCTAGTAAACAGAAGGTCATGGGTTCAAATCCCATCGGTGCCTTGAATTAATCCTTCAGTCGACACCAAAATCTTCTTTTAGTTACAAATTTTACCAACATTTTCATATTTTTGATGTGAGAGGTTTGTAATGGTCAATAGGCCTCGTTCGATATATCAATATTCCAACATGGCCCCGACGTTTTCGGGAAAACGTTTTAAACATTTTAAGTTTCTTTTGTCTCACAATTCCCAAAAGAGACTTGGATACAAAGAAAACACCACCAAATATAGAAGTTTGTAATGAAAGCCTCGGAGGCATGTTAGAATATTGATGTATCGAACGTGGCCTATTCCCTTTGAGCAGCAATCTCAAAAATCCAGAAAACAAAAGAACATAGCCAATCCTCCCCGGCGGGGAATCAAACCCCGGTCTCCCGCGTGACAGGCGGGAATACTCACCACTATACTACCGAGGATACGGCAGTCAAGCAATTCAAAAAAATCATAATTCAATGCATAAAACTTCAGCTGATCTGCGAATGCAGCCGTATACTTTCATTCCTCAGATTAAGTCGGCTGTTTTCGAGTGTATTTCTGTTGAGGCTGATTCCCCTTCCTTTCTTCCTTATAAAAAAATATGGATTCAGTCACTCAGTCAATCATTCCACCATTCATTCAGTCAGTCATTCAGTCAACCATTCAGTCAATCAGTCATTGCACCATTCATTCAAGCATTCATGCATTCATTTATTTATTCAGTCAGTCAGTCATTTAGTGAGTCATTCAGTCAGCCTGTTTAAATTTGAACAGCATCCCAATGCTTTTCATTGATGAGACCAGAATTCTTTAGTGGTTTCCGTAGTGTAGTGGTTATCACGTCCGCCTAACACGCGGAAGGACGCCGGTTCAAGCCCGGCCGGAAACAGGCTTGTCACATGTTTTTTTTATTCAAGCAACTTCTTTTTCATCTTACAACCATGATGCTTTGCTTTACCTGTTTATGGTACTCTTCTGTATTCAACGAATGTATTTTCTACCAAATTGAAGACGACTTCTAATAAACCCTCCGATAAACGTTCCTTCAGCCACAAAATCACTGGACTACTCTGTATCCTGAGAGCATTTCTCGACTTGAAGAATTCTCTCACTGGGAGGTGTGTTCTAAGGAAGCTCGCAAGATAATATTCGGAGAATTATCTTGCAACTCGCCCTTATTAAACTTGGCTGTAACACATTATCATTGCCTTAGTGTATTGTCTTCTACTTTCAAGGAGGGCGCCGTAGCTCAGTTGGTTAGAGCGCCTGTCTAGTAAACAGGAGGTCATGGGTTCAAATCCCATCGGTGCCTTGAATTAATCCTTCAGTCGACACCAAAATCTTCTTTTAGTTACAAATTTTACCAACATTTTCATATTTTTGATGTGAGAGGTTTGTAATGGTCAATAGGCCTCGTTCGATATATCAATATTCCAACATGGCCCCGACGTTTTCGGGAAAACGTTTTAAACATTTTAAGTTTCTTTTGTCTCACAATTCCCAAAAGAGACTTGGATACAAAGAAAACACCACCAAATATAGAAGTTTGTAATGAAAGCCTCGGAGGCATGTTAGAATATTGATGCATCGAACGTGGCCTATTCCCTTTGAGCAGCAATCTCAAAAATCCAGAAAACAAAAGAACATAGCCAATCCTCCCCGGCGGGGAATCAAACCCCGGTCTCCCGCGTGACAGGCGGGAATACTCACCACTATACTACCGAGGATACGGCAGTCAAGCAATTCAAAAAAATCATAATTCAATGCATAAAACTTCAGCTGATCTGCGAATGCAGCCGTATACTTTCATTCCTCAGATTAAGTCGGCTGTTTTCGAGTGTATTTCTGTTGAGGCTGATTCCCCTTCCTTTCTTCCTTATAAAAAAATATGAATTCAGTCACTCAGTCAATCATTCCACCATTCATTCAGTCAGTCATTCAGTCAACCATTCAGTCAATCAGTCATTCCACCATTCATTCAATCATTCATGCATTCATTTATTTATTCAGTCAGTCAGTCAGTCAGTCAGTCAGTCAGTCAGTCAGTCAGTCATTTAGTGAGTCATTCAGTCAGCCTGTTTAAATTTGAACAGCATCCCAATGCTTTTCATTGATGAGACCAGAATTCTTTAGTGGTTTCCGTAGTGTAGTGGTTATCACGTCCGCCTAACACGCGGAAGGACGCCGGTTCAAGCCCGGCCGGAAACAGGCTTGTCACATGTTTTTTTTATTCAAGCAACTTCTTTTTCATCTTACAACCATGATGCTTTGCTTTACCTGTTTATGGTACTCTTCTGTATTCAACGAATGTATTTTCTACCAAATTGAAGACGACTTCTAATAAACCCTCCGATAAACGTTCCTTCAGCCACAAAATCACTGGACTACTCTGTATCCTGAGAGCATTTCTCGACTTGAAGAATTCTCTCACTGGGAGGTGTGTTCTAAGGAAGCTCGCAAGATAATATTCGGAGAATTATCTTGCAACTCGCCCTTATTAAACTTGGCTGTCACACATTATCATTGCCTTAGTGTATTGTCTTCTACTTTCAAGGAGGGCGCCGTAGCTCAGTTGGTTAGAGCGCCTGTCTAGTAAACAGGAGGTCATGGGTTCAAATCCCATCGGTGCCTTGAATTAATCCTTCAGTCGACACCAAAATCTTCTTTTAGTTACAAATTTTACCAACATTTTCATATTTTTGATGTGAGAGGTTTGTAATGGTCAATAGGCCTCGTTCGATATATCAATATTCCAACATGGCCCCGACGCTTTCGGGAAAACGTTTTAAACATTTTAAGTTTCTTTTGTCTCACAATTCCCAAAAGAGACTTGGATACAAAGAAAACACCACCAAATATAGAAGTTTGTAATGAAAGCCTCGGAGGCATGTTAGAATATTGATGTATCGAACGTGGCCTATTCCCTTTGAGCAGCAATCTCAAAAATCCAGAAAACAAAAGAACATAGCCAATCCTCCCCGGCGGGGAATCAAACCCCGGTCTCCCGCGTGACAGGAGGGGATACTCACCACTATACTACCGAGGATACGGCAGTCAAACAATTCAAAAAAATCATAATTCAATGCATAAAACTTCAGCTGATCTGCGAATGCAGCCGTATACTTTCATTCCTCAGATTAAGTCGGCTGTTTTCGAGTGTATTTCTGTTGAGGCTGATTCCCCTTCCTTTCTTCCTTATAAAAAAATATGGATTCAGTCACTCAGTCAATCATTCCACCATTCATTCAGTCAGTCATTCAGTCAACCATTCAGTCAATCAGTCATTGCACCATTCATTCAAGCATTCATGCATTCATTTATTTATTCAGTCAGTCAGTCAGTCAGTCAGTCAGTCATTTAGTGAGTCATTCAGTCAGCCTGTTTAAATTTGAACAGCATCCCAATGCTTTTCATTGATGAGACCAGAATTCTTTAGTGGTTTCCGTAGTGTAGTGGTTATCACGTCCGCCTAACACGCGGAAGGACGCCGGTTCAAGCCCGGCCGGAAACAGGCTTGTCACATGTTTTTTTTATTGAAGCAACTTCTTTTTCATCCTACAACCATGATGCTTTGCTTTACCTGTTTATGGTACTCTTCTGTATTCAACGAATGTATTTTCTACCAAATTGAAGACGACTTCTAATAAACCCTCCGATAAACGTTCCTTCAGCCACAAAATCACTGGACTACTCTGTATCCTGAGAGCATTTCTCGACTTGAAGAATTCTCTCACTGGGAGGTGTGTTCTAAGGAAGCTCGCAAGATAATATTCGGAGAATTATCTTGCAACTCGCCCTTATTAAACTTGGCTGTAACACATTATCATTGCCTTAGTGTATTGTCTTCTACTTTCAAGGAGGGCGCCGTAGCTCAGTTGGTTAGAGCGCCTGTCTAGTAAACAGGAGGTCATGGGTTCAAATCCCATCGGTGCCTTGAATTAATCCTTCAGTCGACACCAAAATCTTCTTTTAGTTACAAATTTTACCAACATTTTCATATTTTTGATGTGAGAGGTTTGTAATGGTCAATAGGCCTCGTTCGATATATCAATATTCCAACATGGCCCCGACGCTTTCGGGAAAACGTTTTAAACATTTTAAGTTTCTTTTGTCTCACAATTCCCAAAAGAGACTTGGATACAAAGAAAACACCACCAAATATAGAAGTTTGTAATGAAAGCCTCGGAGGCATGTTAGAATATTGATGTATCGAACGTGGCCTATTCCCTTTGAGCAGCAATCTCAAAAATCCAGAAAACAAAAGAACATAGCCAATCCTCCCCGGCGGGGAATCAAACCCCGGTCTCCCGCGTGACAGGCGGGGATACTCACCACTATACTACCGAGGATACGGCAGTCAAGCAATTCAAAAAAATCATAATTCAATGCATAAAACTTCAGCTGATCTGCGAATGCAGCCGTATACTTTCATTCCTCAGATTAAGTCGGCTGTTTTCGAGTGTATTTCTGTTGAGGCTGATTCCCCTTCCTTTCTTCCTTATAAAAAAATATGGATTCAGTCACTCAGTCAATCATTCCACCATTCATTCAGTCAGTCATTCAGTCAACCATTCAGTCAATCAGTCATTCCACCATTCATTCAATCATTCATGCATTCATTTATTTATTCAGTCAGTCAGTCAGTCAGTCAGTCAGTCAGTCAGTCAGTCAGTCAGTCAGTCAGTCAGTCAGTCAGTCAGTCAGTCAGTCATTTAGTGAGTCATTCAGTCAGCCTGTTTAAATTTGAACAGCATCCCAATGCTTTTCATTGATGAGACCAGAATTCTTTAGTGGTTTCCGTAGTGTAGTGGTTATCACGTCCGCCTAACACGCGGAAGGACGCCGGTTCAAGCCCGGCCGGAAACAGGCTTGTCACATGTTTTTTTTATTCAAGCAACTTCTTTTTCATCTTACAACCATGATGCTTTGCTTTACCTGTTTATGGTACTCTTCTGTATTCAACGAATGTATTTTCTACCAAATTGAAGACGACTTCTAATAAACCCTCCGATAAACGTTCCTTCAGCCACAAAATCACTGGACTACTCTGTATCCTGAGGGCATTTATCGACTTAAAGTATTCTCTCACTGGGAGGTGTGTTCTAAGGAAGCTCGCAAGATAATATTCGGAGAATTATCTTGCAAATCGCCCTTATTAAACTTGGCTGTAACACATTATCATTGCCTTAGTGTATTGTCTTCTACTTTCAAGGAGGGCGCCGTAGCTCAGTTGGTTAGAGCGCCTGTCTAGTAAACAGGAGGTCATGGGTTCAAATCCCATCGGTGCATTGAATTAATCCTTCAGTCGACACCAAAATCTTCGTTTAGTTACAAATTTTACCAACATTTTCATATTTTTGATGTGAGAGGTTTGTAATGGTCAATAGGCCTCGTTCGATATATCAATATTCCAACATGGCCCCGACGCTTTCGGGAAAACGTTTTAAACATTTTAAGTTTCTTTTGTCTCACAATTCCCAAAAGAGACTTGGATACAAAGAAAACACCACCAAATATAGAAGTTTGTAATGAAAGCCTCGGAGGCATTTTAGAATATTGATGTATCGAACGTGGCCTATTCCCTTTGAGCAGCAATCTCAAAAATCCAGAAAACAAAAGAACATAGCCAATCCTCCCCGGCGGGGAATCAAACCCCGGTCTCCCGCGTGACAGGCGGGGATACTCACCACTATACTACCGAGGATACGGCAGTCAAGCAATTCAAAAAAATCATAATTCAATGCATAAAACTTCAGCTGATCTGCGAATGCAGCCGTATACTTTCATTCCTCAGATTAAGTCGGCTGTTTTCGAGTGTATTTCTGTTGAGGCTGATTCCCCTTCCTTTCTTCCTTATAAAAAAATATGGATTCAGTCACTCAGTCAATCATTCCACCATTCATTCAGTCAGTCATTCAGTCAACCATTCAGTCAATCAGTCATTCCACCATTCATTCAATCATTCATGCATTCATTTATTTATTCAGTCAGTCAGTCAGTCAGTCAGTCAGTCAGTCAGTCAGTCAGTCAGTCAGTCAGTCAGTCAGTCAGTCATTTAGTGAGTCATTCAGTCAGCCTGTTTAAATTTGAACAGCATCCCAATGCTTTTCATTGATGAGACCAGAATTCTTTAGTGGTTTCCGTAGTGTAGTGGTTATCACGTCCGCCTAACACGCGGAAGGACGCCGGTTCAAGCCCGGCCGGAAACAGGCTTGTCACATGTTTTTTTTATTCAAGCAACTTCTTTTTCATCTTACAACCATGATGCTTTGCTTTACCTGTTTATGGTACTCTTCTGTATTCAACGAATGTATTTTCTACCAAATTGAAGACGACTTCTAATAAACCCTCCGATAAACGTTCCTTCAGCCACAAAATCACTGGACTACTCTGTATCCTGAGGGCATTTATCGACTTAAAGTATTCTCTCACTGGGAGGTGTGTTCTAAGGAAGCTCGCAAGATAATATTCGGAGAATTATCTTGCAAATCGCCCTTATTAAACTTGGCTGTAACACATTATCATTGCCTTAGTGTATTGTCTTCTACTTTCAAGGAGGGCGCCGTAGCTCAGTTGGTTAGAGCGCCTGTCTAGTAAACAGGAGGTCATGGGTTCAAATCCCATCGGTGCATTGAATTAATCCTTCAGTCGACACCAAAATCTTCGTTTAGTTACAAATTTTACCAACATTTTCATATTTTTGATGTGAGAGGTTTGTAATGGTCAATAGGCCTCGTTCGATATATCAATATTCCAACATGGCCCCGACGCTTTCGGGAAAACGTTTTAAACATTTTAAGTTTCTTTTGTCTCACAATTCCCAAAAGAGACTTGGATACAAAGAAAACACCACCAAATATAGAAGTTTGTAATGAAAGCCTCGGAGGCATTTTAGAATATTGATGTATCGAACGTGGCCTATTCCCTTTGAGCAGCAATCTCAAAAATCCAGAAAACAAAAGAACATAGCCAATCCTCCCCGGCGGGGAATCAAACCCCGGTCTCCCGCGTGACAGGCGGGGATACTCACCACTATACTACCGAGGATACGGCAGTCAAGCAATTCAAAAAAATCATAATTCAATGCATAAAACTTCAGCTGATCTGCGAATGCAGCCGTATACTTTCATTCCTCAGATTAAGTCGGCTGTTTTCGAGTGTATTTCTGTTGAGGCTGATTCCCCTTCCTTTCTTCCTTATAAAAAAATATGGATTCAGTCACTCAGTCAATCATTCCACCATTCATTCAGTCAGTCATTCAGTCAACCATTCAGTCAATCAGTCATTCCACCATTCATTCAATCATTCATGCATTCATTTATTTATTCAGTCAGTCAGTCAGTCAGTCAGTCAGTCAGTCAGTCAGTCAGTCAGTCAGTCATTTAGTGAGTCATTCAGTCAGCCTGTTTAAATTTGAACAGCATCCCAATGCTTTTCATTGATGAGACCAGAATTCTTTAGTGGTTTCCGTAGTGTAGTGGTTATCACGTCCGCCTAACACGCGGAAGGACGCCGGTTCAAGCCCGGCCGGAAACAGGCTTGTCACATGTTTTTTTTATTCAAGCAACTTCTTTTTCATCTTACAACCATGATGCTTTGCTTTACCTGTTTATGGTACTCTTCTGTATTCAACGAATGTATTTTCTACCAAATTGAAGACGACTTCTAATAAACCCTCCGATAAACGTTCCTTCAGCCACAAAATCACTGGACTACTCTGTATCCTGAGGGCATTTATCGACTTAAAGTATTCTCTCACTGGGAGGTGTGTTCTAAGGAAGCTCGCAAGATAATATTCGGAGAATTATCTTGCAAATCGCCCTTATTAAACTTGGCTGTAACACATTATCATTGCCTTAGTGTATTGTCTTCTACTTTCAAGGAGGGCGCCGTAGCTCAGTTGGTTAGAGCGCCTGTCTAGTAAACAGGAGGTCATGGGTTCAAATCCCATCGGTGCATTGAATTAATCCTTCAGTCGACACCAAAATCTTCGTTTAGTTACAAATTTTACCAACATTTTCATATTTTTGATGTGAGAGGTTTGTAATGGTCAATAGGCCTCGTTCGATATATCAATATTCCAACATGGCCCCGACGCTTTCGGGAAAACGTTTTAAACATTTTAAGTTTCTTTTGTCTCACAATTCCCAAAAGAGACTTGGATACAAAGAAAACACCACCAAATATAGAAGTTTGTAATGAAAGCCTCGGAGGCATTTTAGAATATTGATGTATCGAACGTGGCCTATTCCCTTTGAGCAGCAATCTCAAAAATCCAGAAAACAAAAGAACATAGCCAATCCTCCCCGGCGGGGAATCAAACCCCGGTCTCCCGCGTGACAGGCGGGGATACTCACCACTATACTACCGAGGATACGGCAGTCAAGCAATTCAAAAAAATCATAATTCAATGCATAAAACTTCAGCTGATCTGCGAATGCAGCCGTATACTTTCATTCCTCAGATTAAGTCGGCTGTTTTCGAGTGTATTTCTGTTGAGGCTGATTCCCCTTCCTTTCTTCCTTATAAAAAAATATGGATTCAGTCACTCAGTCAATCATTCCACCATTCATTCAGTCAGTCATTCAGTCAACCATTCAGTCAATCAGTCATTCCACCATTCATTCAATCATTCATGCATTCATTTATTTATTCAGTCAGTCAGTCAGTCAGTCAGTCAGTCAGTCAGTCAGTCAGTCAGTCAGTCAGTCAGTCAGTCAGTCATTTAGTGAGTCATTCAGTCAGCCTGTTTAAATTTGAACAGCATCCCAATGCTTTTCATTGATGAGACCAGAATTCTTTAGTGGTTTCCGTAGTGTAGTGGTTATCACGTCCGCCTAACACGCGGAAGGACGCCGGTTCAAGCCCGGCCGGAAACAGGCTTGTCACATGTTTTTTTTATTCAAGCAACTTCTTTTTCATCTTACAACCATGATGCTTTGCTTTACCTGTTTATGGTACTCTTCTGTATTCAACGAATGTATTTTCTACCAAATTGAAGACGACTTCTAATAAACCCTCCGATAAACGTTCCTTCAGCCACAAAAGCACTGGACTACTCTGTATCCTGAGGGCATTTATCGACTTAAAGTATTCTCTCACTGGGAGGTGTGTTCTATGGAAGCTCGCAAGATAATATTCGGAGAATTATCTTGCAAATCGCCCTTATTAAACTTGGCTGTAACACATTATCATTGCCTTAGTGTATTGTCTTCTACTTTCAAGGAGGGCGCCGTAGCTCAGTTGGTTAGAGCGCCTGTCTAGTAAACAGGAGGTCATGGGTTCAAATCCCATCGGTGCATTGAATTAATCCTTCAGTCGACACCAAAATCTTCGTTTAGTTACAAATTTTACCAACATTTTCATATTTTTGATGTGAGAGGTTTGTAATGGTCAATAGGCCTCGTTCGATATATCAATATTCCAACATGGCCCCGACGCTTTCGGGAAAACGTTTTAAACATTTTAAGTTTCTTTGGTCTCACAATTCCCAAAAGAGACTTGGATACAAAGAAAACACCACCAAATATAGAAGTTTGTAATGAAAGCCTCGGAGGCATGTTAGAATATTGATGTATCGAACGTGGCCTATTCCCTTTGAGCAGCAATCTCAAAAATCCAGAAAGCAAAACAACATAGCCAATCCTCCCCGGCGGGGAATCAAACCCCGGTCTCCCGCGTGACAGGCGGGGATACTCACCACTATACTACCGAGGATACGGCAGTCAAGCAATTCAAAAAAATCATAATTCAATGCATAAAACTTCAGCTGATCTGCGAATGCAGCCGTATACTTTCATTCCTCAGACTAAGTCGGCTGTTTTCGAGTGTATTTCTGTTGAGGCTGATTCCCCTTCCTTTCTTCCTTATAAAAAAATATGGATTCAGTCACTCAGTCAATCATTCCACCATTCATTCAGTCAGTCATTCAGTCAACCATTCAGTCAATCAGTCATTCCACCATTCATTCAATCATTCATGCATTCATTTATTTATTCAGTCAGTCAGTCAGTCAGTCAGTCAGTCAGTCATTTAGTGAGTCATTTAGTCAGCCTGTTTAAATTTGAACAGCATCCCAATGCTTTTCATTGATGAGACCAGAATTCTTTAGTGGTTTCCGTAGTGTAGTGGTTATCACGTCCGCCTAACACGCGGAAGGACGCCGGTTCAAGCCCGGCCGGAAACAGGCTTGTCACATGTTTTTTTTATTCAAGCAACTTCTTTTTCATCTTACAACCATGATGCTTTGCTTTACCTGTTTATGGTACTCTTCTGTATTCAACGAATGTATTTTCTACCAAATTGAAGACGACTTCTAATAAACCCTCCGATAAACGTTCCTTCAGCCACAAAATCACTGGACTACTCTGTATCCTGAGAGCATTTCTCGACTTGAAGAATTCTCTCACTGGGAGGTGTGTTCTAAGGAAGCTCGCAAGATAATATTCGGAGAATTATCTTGCAACTCGCCCTTATTAAACTTGGCTGTAACACATTATCATTGCCTTAGTGTATTGTCTTCTACTTTCAAGGAGGGCGCCGTAGCTCAGTTGGTTAGAGCGCCTGTCTAGTAAACAGGAGGTCATGGGTTCAAATCCCATCGGTGCCTTGAATTAATCCTTCAGTCGACACCAAAATCTTCTTTTAGTTACAAATTTTACCAACATTTTCATATTTTTGATGTGAGAGGTTTGTAATGGTCAATAGGCCTCGTTCGATATATCAATATTCCAACATGGCCCCGACGTTTTCGGGAAAACGTTTTAAACATTTTAAGTTTCTTTTGTCTCACAATTCCCAAAAGAGACTTGGATACAAAGAAAACACCACCAAATATAGAAGTTTGTAATGAAAGCCTCGGAGGCATGTTAGAATATTGATGTATCGAACGTGGCCTATTCCCTTTGAGCAGCAATCTCAAAAATCCAGAAAACAAAAGAACATAGCCAATCCTCCCCGGCGGGGAATCAAACCCCGGTCTCCCGCGTGACAGGCGGGAATACTCACCACTATACTACCGAGGATACGGCAGTCAAGCAATTCAAAAAAATCATAATTCAATGCATAAAACTTCAGCTGATCTGCGAATGCAGCCGTATACTTTCATTCCTCAGATTAAGTCGGCTGTTTTCGAGTGTATTTCTGTTGAGGCTGATTCCCCTTCCTTTCTTCCTTATAAAAAAATATGGATTCAGTCACTCAGTCAATCATTCCACCATTCATTCAGTCAGTCATTCAGTCAACCATTCAGTCAATCAGTCATTGCACCATTCATTCAAGCATTCATGCATTCATTTATTTATTCAGTCAGTCAGTCATTTAGTGAGTCATTCAGTCAGCCTGTTTAAATTTGAACAGCATCCCAATGCTTTTCATTGATGAGACCAGAATTCTTTAGTGGTTTCCGTAGTGTAGTGGTTATCACGTCCGCCTAACACGCGGAAGGACGCCGGTTCAAGCCCGGCCGGAAACAGGCTTGTCACATGTTTTTTTTATTCAAGCAACTTCTTTTTCATCTTACAACCATGATGCTTTGCTTTACCTGTTTATGGTACTCTTCTGTATTCAACGAATGTATTTTCTACCAAATTGAAGACGACTTCTAATAAACCCTCCGATAAACGTTCCTTCAGCCACAAAATCACTGGACTACTCTGTATCCTGAGAGCATTTCTCGACTTGAAGAATTCTCTCACTGGGAGGTGTGTTCTAAGGAAGCTCGCAAGATAATATTCGGAGAATTATCTTGCAACTCGCCCTTATTAAACTTGGCTGTAACACATTATCATTGCCTTAGTGTATTGTCTTCTACTTTCAAGGAGGGCGCCGTAGCTCAGTTGGTTAGAGCGCCTGTCTAGTAAACAGGAGGTCATGGGTTCAAATCCCATCGGTGCCTTGAATTAATCCTTCAGTCGACACCAAAATCTTCTTTTAGTTACAAATTTTACCAACATTTTCATATTTTTGATGTGAGAGGTTTGTAATGGTCAATAGGCCTCGTTCGATATATCAATATTCCAACATGGCCCCGACGTTTTCGGGAAAACGTTTTAAACATTTTAAGTTTCTTTTGTCTCACAATTCCCAAAAGAGACTTGGATACAAAGAAAACACCACCAAATATAGAAGTTTGTAATGAAAGCCTCGGAGGCATGTTAGAATATTGATGTATCGAACGTGGCCTATTCCCTTTGAGCAGCAATCTCAAAAATCCAGAAAACAAAAGAACATAGCCAATCCTCCCCGGCGGGGAATCAAACCCCGGTCTCCCGCGTGACAGGCGGGAATACTCACCACTATACTACCGAGGATACGGCAGTCAAGCAATTCAAAAAAATCATAATTCAATGCATAAAACTTCAGCTGATCTGCGAATGCAGCCGTATACTTTCATTCCTCAGATTAAGTCGGCTGTTTTCGAGTGTATTTCTGTTGAGGCTGATTCCCCTTCCTTTCTTCCTTATAAAAAAATATGAATTCAGTCACTCAGTCAATCATTCCACCATTCATTCAGTCAGTCATTCAGTCAACCATTCAGTCAATCAGTCATTCCACCATTCATTCAATCATTCATGCATTCATTTATTTATTCAGTCAGTCAGTCAGTCAGTCAGTCAGTCAGTCAGTCAGTCAGTCAGTCAGTCAGTCAGTCAGTCATTTAGTGAGTCATTCAGTCAGCCTGTTTAAATTTGAACAGCATCCCAATGCTTTTCATTGATGAGACCAGAATTCTTTAGTGGTTTCCGTAGTGTAGTGGTTATCACGTCCGCCTAACACGCGGAAGGACGCCGGTTCAAGCCCGGCCGGAAACAGGCTTGTCACATGTTTTTTTTATTCAAGCAACTTCTTTTTCATCTTACAACCATGATGCTTTGCTTTACCTGTTTATGGTACTCTTCTGTATTCAACGAATGTATTTTCTACCAAATTGAAGACGACTTCTAATAAACCCTCCGATAAACGTTCCTTCAGCCACAAAATCACTGGACTACTCTGTATCCTGAGAGCATTTCTCGACTTGAAGAATTCTCTCACTGGGAGGTGTGTTCTAAGGAAGCTCGCAAGATAATATTCGGAGAATTATCTTGCAACTCGCCCTTATTAAACTTGGCTGTAACACATTATCATTGCCTTAGTGTATTGTCTTCTACTTTCAAGGAGGGCGCCGTAGCTCAGTTGGTTAGAGCGCCTGTCTAGTAAACAGGAGGTCATGGGTTCAAATCCCATCGGTGCCTTGAATTAATCCTTCAGTCGACACCAAAATCTTCTTTTAGTTACAAATTTTACCAACATTTTCATATTTTTGATGTGAGAGGTTTGTAATGGTCAATAGGCCTCGTTCGATATATCAATATTCCAACATGGCCCCGACGTTTTCGGGAAAACGTTTTAAACATTTTAAGTTTCTTTTGTCTCACAATTCCCAAAAGAGACTTGGATACAAAGAAAACACCACCAAATATAGAAGTTTGTAATGAAAGCCTCGGAGGCATGTTAGAATATTGATGTATCGAACGTGGCCTATTCCCTTTGAGCAGCAATCTCAAAAATCCAGAAAACAAAAGAACATAGCCAATCCTCCCCGGCGGGGAATCAAACCCCGGTCTCCCGCGTGACAGGCGGGAATACTCACCACTATACTACCGAGGATACGGCAGTCAAGCAATTCAAAAAAATCATAATTCAATGCATAAAACTTCAGCTGATCTGCGAATGCAGCCGTATACTTTCATTCCTCAGATTAAGTCGGCTGTTTTCGAGTGTATTTCTGTTGAGGCTGATTCCCCTTCCTTTCTTCCTTATAAAAAAATATGGATTCAGTCACTCAGTCAATCATTCCACCATTCATTCAGTCAGTCATTCAGTCAACCATTCAGTCAATCAGTCATTGCACCATTCATTCAAGCATTCATGCATTCATTTATTTATTCAGTCAGTCAGTCAGTCAGTCATTTAGTGAGTCATTCAGTCAGCCTGTTTAAATTTGAACAGCATCCCAATGCTTTTCATTGATGAGACCAGAATTCTTTAGTGGTTTCCGTAGTGTAGTGGTTATCACGTCCGCCTAACACGCGGAAGGACGCCGGTTCAAGCCCGGCCGGAAACAGGCTTGTCACATGTTTTTTTTATTCAAGCAACTTCTTTTTCATCTTACAACCATGATGCTTTGCTTTACCTGTTTATGGTACTCTTCTGTATTCAACGAATGTATTTTCTAGCAAATTGAAGACGACTTCTAATAAACCCTCCGATAAACGTTCCTTCAGCCACAAAATCACTGGACTACTCTGTATCCTGAGAGCATTTCTCGACTTGAAGAATTCTCTCACTGGGAGGTGTGTTCTAAGGAAGCTCGCAAGATAATATTCGGAGAATTATCTTGCAACTCGCCCTTATTAAACTTGGCTGTCACACATTATCATTGCCTTAGTGTATTGTCTTCTACTTTCAAGGAGGGCGCCGTAGCTCAGTTGGTTAGAGCGCCTGTCTAGTAAACAGGAGGTCATGGGTTCAAATCCCATCGGTGCCTTGAATTAATCCTTCAGTCGACACCAAAATCTTCTTTTAGTTACAAATTTTACCAACATTTTCATATTTTTGATGTGAGAGGTTTGTAATGGTCAATAGGCCTCGTTCGATATATCAATATTCCAACATGGCCCCGACGCTTTCGGGAAAACGTTTTAAACATTTTAAGTTTCTTTTGTCTCACAATTCCCAAAAGAGACTTGGATACAAAGAAAACACCACCAAATATAGAAGTTTGTAATGAAAGCCTCGGAGGCATGTTAGAATATTGATGTATCGAACGTGGCCTATTCCCTTTGAGCAGCAATCTCAAAAATCCAGAAAACAAAAGAACATAGCCAATCCTCCCCGGCGGGGAATCAAACCCCGGTCTCCCGCGTGACAGGAGGGGATACTCACCACTATACTACCGAGGATACGGCAGTCAAACAATTCAAAAAAATCATAATTCAATGCATAAAACTTCAGCTGATCTGCGAATGCAGCCGTATACTTTCATTCCTCAGATTAAGTCGGCTGTTTTCGAGTGTATTTCTGTTGAGGCTGATTCCCCTTCCTTTCTTCCTTATAAAAAAATATGGATTCAGTCACTCAGTCAATCATTCCACCATTCATTCAGTCAGTCATTCAGTCAACCATTCAGTCAATCAGTCATTGCACCATTCATTCAAGCATTCATGCATTCATTTATTTATTCAGTCAGTCAGTCAGTCAGTCAGTCAGTCATTTAGTGAGTCATTCAGTCAGCCTGTTTAAATTTGAACAGCATCCCAATGCTTTTCATTGATGAGACCAGAATTCTTTAGTGGTTTCCGTAGTGTAGTGGTTATCACGTCCGCCTAACACGCGGAAGGACGCCGGTTCAAGCCCGGCCGGAAACAGGCTTGTCACATGTTTTTTTTATTGAAGCAACTTCTTTTTCATCCTACAACCATGATGCTTTGCTTTACCTGTTTATGGTACTCTTCTGTATTCAACGAATGTATTTTCTACCAAATTGAAGACGACTTCTAATAAACCCTCCGATAAACGTTCCTTCAGCCACAAAATCACTGGACTACTCTGTATCCTGAGAGCATTTCTCGACTTGAAGAATTCTCTCACTGGGAGGTGTGTTCTAAGGAAGCTCGCAAGATAATATTCGGAGAATTATCTTGCAACTCGCCCTTATTAAACTTGGCTGTAACACATTATCATTGCCTTAGTGTATTGTCTTCTACTTTCAAGGAGGGCGCCGTAGCTCAGTTGGTTAGAGCGCCTGTCTAGTAAACAGGAGGTCATGGGTTCAAATCCCATCGGTGCCTTGAATTAATCCTTCAGTCGACACCAAAATCTTCTTTTAGTTACAAATTTTACCAACATTTTCATATTTTTGATGTGAGAGGTTTGTAATGGTCAATAGGCCTCGTTCGATATATCAATATTCCAACATGGCCCCGACGCTTTCGGGAAAACGTTTTAAACATTTTAAGTTTCTTTTGTCTCACAATTCCCAAAAGAGACTTGGATACAAAGAAAACACCACCAAATATAGAAGTTTGTAATGAAAGCCTCGGAGGCATTTTAGAATATTGATGTATCGAACGTGGCCTATTCCCTTTGAGCAGCAATCTCAAAAATCCAGAAAACAAAAGAACATAGCCAATCCTCCCCGGCGGGGAATCAAACCCCGGTCTCCCGCGTGACAGGCGGGGATACTCACCACTATACTACCGAGGATACGGCAGTCAAGCAATTCAAAAAAATCATAATTCAATGCATAAAACTTCAGCTGATCTGCGAATGCAGCCGTATACTTTCATTCCTCAGATTAAGTCGGCTGTTTTCGAGTGTATTTCTGTTGAGGCTGATTCCCCTTCCTTTCTTCCTTATAAAAAAATATGGATTCAGTCACTCAGTCAATCATTCCACCATTCATTCAGTCAGTCATTCAGTCAACCATTCAGTCAATCAGTCATTCCACCATTCATTCAATCATTCATGCATTCATTTATTTATTCAGTCAGTCAGTCAGTCAGTCAGTCAGTCAGTCAGTCAGTCAGTCAGTCAGTCAGTCAGTCAGTCAGTCAGTCAGTCAGTCAGTCATTTAGTGAGTCATTCAGTCAGCCTGTTTAAATTTGAACAGCATCCCAATGCTTTTCATTGATGAGACCAGAATTCTTTAGTGGTTTCCGTAGTGTAGTGGTTATCACGTCCGCCTAACACGCGGAAGGACGCCGGTTCAAGCCCGGCCGGAAACAGGCTTGTCACATGTTTTTTTTATTCAAGCAACTTCTTTTTCATCTTACAACCATGATGCTTTGCTTTACCTGTTTATGGTACTCTTCTGTATTCAACGAATGTATTTTCTACCAAATTGAAGACGACTTCTAATAAACCCTCCGATAAACGTTCCTTCAGCCACAAAATCACTGGACTACTCTGTATCCTGAGGGCATTTATCGACTTAAAGTATTCTCTCACTGGGAGGTGTGTTCTAAGGAAGCTCGCAAGATAATATTCGGAGAATTATCTTGCAAATCGCCCTTATTAAACTTGGCTGTAACACATTATCATTGCCTTAGTGTATTGTCTTCTACTTTCAAGGAGGGCGCCGTAGCTCAGTTGGTTAGAGCGCCTGTCTAGTAAACAGGAGGTCATGGGTTCAAATCCCATCGGTGCATTGAATTAATCCTTCAGTCGACACCAAAATCTTCGTTTAGTTACAAATTTTACCAACATTTTCATATTTTTGATGTGAGAGGTTTGTAATGGTCAATAGGCCTCGTTCGATATATCAATATTCCAACATGGCCCCGACGCTTTCGGGAAAACGTTTTAAACATTTTAAGTTTCTTTTGTCTCACAATTCCCAAAAGAGACTTGGATACAAAGAAAACACCACCAAATATAGAAGTTTGTAATGAAAGCCTCGGAGGCATTTTAGAATATTGATGTATCGAACGTGGCCTATTCCCTTTGAGCAGCAATCTCAAAAATCCAGAAAACAAAAGAACATAGCCAATCCTCCCCGGCGGGGAATCAAACCCCGGTCTCCCGCGTGACAGGCGGGGATACTCACCACTATACTACCGAGGATACGGCAGTCAAGCAATTCAAAAAAATCATAATTCAATGCATAAAACTTCAGCTGATCTGCGAATGCAGCCGTATACTTTCATTCCTCAGATTAAGTCGGCTGTTTTCGAGTGTATTTCTGTTGAGGCTGATTCCCCTTCCTTTCTTCCTTATAAAAAAATATGGATTCAGTCACTCAGTCAATCATTCCACCATTCATTCAGTCAGTCATTCAGTCAACCATTCAGTCAATCAGTCATTCCACCATTCATTCAATCATTCATGCATTCATTTATTTATTCAGTCAGTCAGTCAGTCAGTCAGTCAGTCAGTCAGTCAGTCAGTCAGTCAGTCAGTCAGTCAGTCAGTCAGTCAGTCATTTAGTGAGTCATTCAGTCAGCCTGTTTAAATTTGAACAGCATCCCAATGCTTTTCATTGATGAGACCAGAATTCTTTAGTGGTTTCCGTAGTGTAGTGGTTATCACGTCCGCCTAACACGCGGAAGGACGCCGGTTCAAGCCCGGCCGGAAACAGGCTTGTCACATGTTTTTTTTATTCAAGCAACTTCTTTTTCATCTTACAACCATGATGCTTTGCTTTACCTGTTTATGGTACTCTTCTGTATTCAACGAATGTATTTTCTACCAAATTGAAGACGACTTCTAATAAACCCTCCGATAAACGTTCCTTCAGCCACAAAATCACTGGACTACTCTGTATCCTGAGGGCATTTATCGACTTAAAGTATTCTCTCACTGGGAGGTGTGTTCTAAGGAAGCTCGCAAGATAATATTCGGAGAATTATCTTGCAAATCGCCCTTATTAAACTTGGCTGTAACACATTATCATTGCCTTAGTGTATTGTCTTCTACTTTCAAGGAGGGCGCCGTAGCTCAGTTGGTTAGAGCGCCTGTCTAGTAAACAGGAGGTCATGGGTTCAAATCCCATCGGTGCCTTGAATTAATCCTTCAGTCGACACCAAAATCTTCTTTTAGTTACAAATTTTACCAACATTTTCATATTTTTGATGTGAGAGGTTTGTAATGGTCAATAGGCCTCGTTCGATATATCAATATTCCAACATGGCCCCGACGTTTTCGGGAAAACGTTTTAAACATTTTAAGTTTCTTTTGTCTCACAATTCCCAAAAGAGACTTGGATACAAAGAAAACACCACCAAATATAGAAGTTTGTAATGAAAGCCTCGGAGGCATGTTAGAATATTGATGTATCGAACGTGGCCTATTCCCTTTGAGCAGCAATCTCAAAAATCCAGAAAACAAAAGAACATAGCCAATCCTCCCCGGCGGGGAATCAAACCCCGGTCTCCCGCGTGACAGGCGGGAATACTCACCACTATACTACCGAGGATACGGCAGTCAAGCAATTCAAAAAAATCATAATTCAATGCATAAAACTTCAGCTGATCTGCGAATGCAGCCGTATACTTTCATTCCTCAGATTAAGTCGGCTGTTTTCGAGTGTATTTCTGTTGAGGCTGATTCCCCTTCCTTTCTTCCTTATAAAAAAATATGGATTCAGTCACTCAGTCAATCATTCCACCATTCATTCAGTCAGTCATTCAGTCAACCATTCAGTCAATCAGTCATTGCACCATTCATTCAAGCATTCATGCATTCATTTATTTATTCAGTCAGTCAGTCAGTCAGTCATTTAGTGAGTCATTCAGTCAGCCTGTTTAAATTTGAACAGCATCCCAATGCTTTTCATTGATGAGACCAGAATTCTTTAGTGGTTTCCGTAGTGTAGTGGTTATCACGTCCGCCTAACACGCGGAAGGACGCCGGTTCAAGCCCGGCCGGAAACAGGCTTGTCACATGTTTTTTTTATTCAAGCAACTTCTTTTTCATCTTACAACCATGATGCTTTGCTTTACCTGTTTATGGTACTCTTCTGTATTCAACGAATGTATTTTCTAGCAAATTGAAGACGACTTCTAATAAACCCTCCGATAAACGTTCCTTCAGCCACAAAATCACTGGACTACTCTGTATCCTGAGAGCATTTCTCGACTTGAAGAATTCTCTCACTGGGAGGTGTGTTCTAAGGAAGCTCGCAAGATAATATTCGGAGAATTATCTTGCAACTCGCCCTTATTAAACTTGGCTGTCACACATTATCATTGCCTTAGTGTATTGTCTTCTACTTTCAAGGAGGGCGCCGTAGCTCAGTTGGTTAGAGCGCCTGTCTAGTAAACAGGAGGTCATGGGTTCAAATCCCATCGGTGCCTTGAATTAATCCTTCAGTCGACACCAAAATCTTCTTTTAGTTACAAATTTTACCAACATTTTCATATTTTTGATGTGAGAGGTTTGTAATGGTCAATAGGCCTCGTTCGATATATCAATATTCCAACATGGCCCCGACGCTTTCGGGAAAACGTTTTAAACATTTTAAGTTTCTTTTGTCTCACAATTCCCAAAAGAGACTTGGATACAAAGAAAACACCACCAAATATAGAAGTTTGTAATGAAAGCCTCGGAGGCATGTTAGAATATTGATGTATCGAACGTGGCCTATTCCCTTTGAGCAGCAATCTCAAAAATCCAGAAAACAAAAGAACATAGCCAATCCTCCCCGGCGGGGAATCAAACCCCGGTCTCCCGCGTGACAGGAGGGGATACTCACCACTATACTACCGAGGATACGGCAGTCAAACAATTCAAAAAAATCATAATTCAATGCATAAAACTTCAGCTGATCTGCGAATGCAGCCGTATACTTTCATTCCTCAGATTAAGTCGGCTGTTTTCGAGTGTATTTCTGTTGAGGCTGATTCCCCTTCCTTTCTTCCTTATAAAAAAATATGGATTCAGTCACTCAGTCAATCATTCCACCATTCATTCAGTCAGTCATTCAGTCAACCATTCAGTCAATCAGTCATTGCACCATTCATTCAAGCATTCATGCATTCATTTATTTATTCAGTCAGTCAGTCAGTCAGTCAGTCAGTCATTTAGTGAGTCATTCAGTCAGCCTGTTTAAATTTGAACAGCATCCCAATGCTTTTCATTGATGAGACCAGAATTCTTTAGTGGTTTCCGTAGTGTAGTGGTTATCACGTCCGCCTAACACGCGGAAGGACGCCGGTTCAAGCCCGGCCGGAAACAGGCTTGTCACATGTTTTTTTTATTGAAGCAACTTCTTTTTCATCCTACAACCATGATGCTTTGCTTTACCTGTTTATGGTACTCTTCTGTATTCAACGAATGTATTTTCTACCAAATTGAAGACGACTTCTAATAAACCCTCCGATAAACGTTCCTTCAGCCACAAAATCACTGGACTACTCTGTATCCTGAGAGCATTTCTCGACTTGAAGAATTCTCTCACTGGGAGGTGTGTTCTAAGGAAGCTCGCAAGATAATATTCGGAGAATTATCTTGCAACTCGCCCTTATTAAACTTGGCTGTAACACATTATCATTGCCTTAGTGTATTGTCTTCTACTTTCAAGGAGGGCGCCGTAGCTCAGTTGGTTAGAGCGCCTGTCTAGTAAACAGGAGGTCATGGGTTCAAATCCCATCGGTGCCTTGAATTAATCCTTCAGTCGACACCAAAATCTTCTTTTAGTTACAAATTTTACCAACATTTTCATATTTTTGATGTGAGAGGTTTGTAATGGTCAATAGGCCTCGTTCGATATATCAATATTCCAACATGGCCCCGACGCTTTCGGGAAAACGTTTTAAACATTTTAAGTTTCTTTTGTCTCACAATTCCCAAAAGAGACTTGGATACAAAGAAAACACCACCAAATATAGAAGTTTGTAATGAAAGCCTCGGAGGCATTTTAGAATATTGATGTATCGAACGTGGCCTATTCCCTTTGAGCAGCAATCTCAAAAATCCAGAAAACAAAAGAACATAGCCAATCCTCCCCGGCGGGGAATCAAACCCCGGTCTCCCGCGTGACAGGCGGGGATACTCACCACTATACTACCGAGGATACGGCAGTCAAGCAATTCAAAAAAATCATAATTCAATGCATAAAACTTCAGCTGATCTGCGAATGCAGCCGTATACTTTCATTCCTCAGATTAAGTCGGCTGTTTTCGAGTGTATTTCTGTTGAGGCTGATTCCCCTTCCTTTCTTCCTTATAAAAAAATATGGATTCAGTCACTCAGTCAATCATTCCACCATTCATTCAGTCAGTCATTCAGTCAACCATTCAGTCAATCAGTCATTCCACCATTCATTCAATCATTCATGCATTCATTTATTTATTCAGTCAGTCAGTCAGTCAGTCAGTCAGTCAGTCAGTCAGTCAGTCAGTCAGTCAGTCAGTCAGTCAGTCAGTCAGTCAGTCAGTCATTTAGTGAGTCATTCAGTCAGCCTGTTTAAATTTGAACAGCATCCCAATGCTTTTCATTGATGAGACCAGAATTCTTTAGTGGTTTCCGTAGTGTAGTGGTTATCACGTCCGCCTAACACGCGGAAGGACGCCGGTTCAAGCCCGGCCGGAAACAGGCTTGTCACATGTTTTTTTTATTCAAGCAACTTCTTTTTCATCTTACAACCATGATGCTTTGCTTTACCTGTTTATGGTACTCTTCTGTATTCAACGAATGTATTTTCTACCAAATTGAAGACGACTTCTAATAAACCCTCCGATAAACGTTCCTTCAGCCACAAAATCACTGGACTACTCTGTATCCTGAGGGCATTTATCGACTTAAAGTATTCTCTCACTGGGAGGTGTGTTCTAAGGAAGCTCGCAAGATAATATTCGGAGAATTATCTTGCAAATCGCCCTTATTAAACTTGGCTGTAACACATTATCATTGCCTTAGTGTATTGTCTTCTACTTTCAAGGAGGGCGCCGTAGCTCAGTTGGTTAGAGCGCCTGTCTAGTAAACAGGAGGTCATGGGTTCAAATCCCATCGGTGCATTGAATTAATCCTTCAGTCGACACCAAAATCTTCGTTTAGTTACAAATTTTACCAACATTTTCATATTTTTGATGTGAGAGGTTTGTAATGGTCAATAGGCCTCGTTCGATATATCAATATTCCAACATGGCCCCGACGCTTTCGGGAAAACGTTTTAAACATTTTAAGTTTCTTTTGTCTCACAATTCCCAAAAGAGACTTGGATACAAAGAAAACACCACCAAATATAGAAGTTTGTAATGAAAGCCTCGGAGGCATTTTAGAATATTGATGTATCGAACGTGGCCTATTCCCTTTGAGCAGCAATCTCAAAAATCCAGAAAACAAAAGAACATAGCCAATCCTCCCCGGCGGGGAATCAAACCCCGGTCTCCCGCGTGACAGGCGGGGATACTCACCACTATACTACCGAGGATACGGCAGTCAAGCAATTCAAAAAAATCATAATTCAATGCATAAAACTTCAGCTGATCTGCGAATGCAGCCGTATACTTTCATTCCTCAGATTAAGTCGGCTGTTTTCGAGTGTATTTCTGTTGAGGCTGATTCCCCTTCCTTTCTTCCTTATAAAAAAATATGGATTCAGTCACTCAGTCAATCATTCCACCATTCATTCAGTCAGTCATTCAGTCAACCATTCAGTCAATCAGTCATTCCACCATTCATTCAATCATTCATGCATTCATTTATTTATTCAGTCAGTCAGTCAGTCAGTCAGTCAGTCAGTCAGTCAGTCAGTCAGTCAGTCAGTCAGTCAGTCAGTCAGTCAGTCAGTCATTTAGTGAGTCATTCAGTCAGCCTGTTTAAATTTGAACAGCATCCCAATGCTTTTCATTGATGAGACCAGAATTCTTTAGTGGTTTCCGTAGTGTAGTGGTTATCACGTCCGCCTAACACGCGGAAGGACGCCGGTTCAAGCCCGGCCGGAAACAGGCTTGTCACATGTTTTTTTTATTCAAGCAACTTCTTTTTCATCTTACAACCATGATGCTTTGCTTTACCTGTTTATGGTACTCTTCTGTATTCAACGAATGTATTTTCTACCAAATTGAAGACGACTTCTAATAAACCCTCCGATAAACGTTCCTTCAGCCACAAAATCACTGGACTACTCTGTATCCTGAGGGCATTTATCGACTTAAAGTATTCTCTCACTGGGAGGTGTGTTCTAAGGAAGCTCGCAAGATAATATTCGGAGAATTATCTTGCAAATCGCCCTTATTAAACTTGGCTGTAACACATTATCATTGCCTTAGTGTATTGTCTTCTACTTTCAAGGAGGGCGCCGTAGCTCAGTTGGTTAGAGCGCCTGTCTAGTAAACAGGAGGTCATGGGTTCAAATCCCATCGGTGCATTGAATTAATCCTTCAGTCGACACCAAAATCTTCGTTTAGTTACAAATTTTACCAACATTTTCATATTTTTGATGTGAGAGGTTTGTAATGGTCAATAGGCCTCGTTCGATATATCAATATTCCAACATGGCCCCGACGCTTTCGGGAAAACGTTTTAAACATTTTAAGTTTCTTTTGTCTCACAATTCCCAAAAGAGACTTGGATACAAAGAAAACACCACCAAATATAGAAGTTTGTAATGAAAGCCTCGGAGGCATTTTAGAATATTGATGTATCGAACGTGGCCTATTCCCTTTGAGCAGCAATCTCAAAAATCCAGAAAACAAAAGAACATAGCCAATCCTCCCCGGCGGGGAATCAAACCCCGGTCTCCCGCGTGACAGGCGGGGATACTCACCACTATACTACCGAGGATACGGCAGTCAAGCAATTCAAAAAAATCATAATTCAATGCATAAAACTTCAGCTGATCTGCGAATGCAGCCGTATACTTTCATTCCTCAGATTAAGTCGGCTGTTTTCGAGTGTATTTCTGTTGAGGCTGATTCCCCTTCCTTTCTTCCTTATAAAAAAATATGGATTCAGTCACTCAGTCAATCATTCCACCATTCATTCAGTCAGTCATTCAGTCAACCATTCAGTCAATCAGTCATTCCACCATTCATTCAATCATTCATGCATTCATTTATTTATTCAGTCAGTCAGTCAGTCAGTCAGTCAGTCAGTCAGTCAGTCAGTCAGTCAGTCAGTCAGTCAGTCAGTCATTTAGTGAGTCATTCAGTCAGCCTGTTTAAATTTGAACAGCATCCCAATGCTTTTCATTGATGAGACCAGAATTCTTTAGTGGTTTCCGTAGTGTAGTGGTTATCACGTCCGCCTAACACGCGGAAGGACGCCGGTTCAAGCCCGGCCGGAAACAGGCTTGTCACATGTTTTTTTTATTCAAGCAACTTCTTTTTCATCTTACAACCATGATGCTTTGCTTTACCTGTTTATGGTACTCTTCTGTATTCAACGAATGTATTTTCTACCAAATTGAAGACGACTTCTAATAAACCCTCCGATAAACGTTCCTTCAGCCACAAAAGCACTGGACTACTCTGTATCCTGAGGGCATTTATCGACTTAAAGTATTCTCTCACTGGGAGGTGTGTTCTATGGAAGCTCGCAAGATAATATTCGGAGAATTATCTTGCAAATCGCCCTTATTAAACTTGGCTGTAACACATTATCATTGCCTTAGTGTATTGTCTTCTACTTTCAAGGAGGGCGCCGTAGCTCAGTTGGTTAGAGCGCCTGTCTAGTAAACAGGAGGTCATGGGTTCAAATCCCATCGGTGCATTGAATTAATCCTTCAGTCGACACCAAAATCTTCGTTTAGTTACAAATTTTACCAACATTTTCATATTTTTGATGTGAGAGGTTTGTAATGGTCAATAGGCCTCGTTCGATATATCAATATTCCAACATGGCCCCGACGCTTTCGGGAAAACGTTTTAAACATTTTAAGTTTCTTTGGTCTCACAATTCCCAAAAGAGACTTGGATACAAAGAAAACACCACCAAATATAGAAGTTTGTAATGAAAGCCTCGGAGGCATGTTAGAATATTGATGTATCGAACGTGGCCTATTCCCTTTGAGCAGCAATCTCAAAAATCCAGAAAGCAAAACAACATAGCCAATCCTCCCCGGCGGGGAATCAAACCCCGGTCTCCCGCGTGACAGGCGGGGATACTCACCACTATACTACCGAGGATACGGCAGTCAAGCAATTCAAAAAAATCTTAATTCAATGCATAAAACTTCAGCTGATCTGCGAATGCAGCCGTATACTTTCATTCCTCAGATTAAGTCGGCTGTTTTCGAGTGTATTTCTGTTGAGGCTGATTCCCCTTCCTTTCTTCCTTATAAAAAAATATGGATTCAGTCACTCAGTCAATCATTCCACCATTCATTCAGTCAGTCATTCAGTCAACCATTCAGTCAATCAGTCATTCCACCATTCATTCAATCATTCATGCATTCATTTATTTATTCAGTCAGTCAGTCAGTCAGTCAGTCATTTAGTGAGTCATTCAGTCAGCCTGTTTAAATTTGAACAGCATCTTAATGCTTTTCATTGATGAGACCAGAATTCTTTAGTGGTTTCCGTAGTGTAGTGGTTATCACGTCCGCCTAACACGCGGAAGGACGCCGGTTCAAGCCCGGCCGGAAACAGGCTTGTCACATGTTTTTTTTATTGAAGCAACTTCTTTTTCATCTTACAACCATGATGCTTTGCTTTACCTGTTTATGGTACTCTTCTGTATTCAACGAATGTATTTTCTACCAAATTGAAGACGACTTCTAATAAACCCTCCGATAAACGTTCCTTCAGCCACAAAATCACTGGACTACTCTGTATCCTGAGAGCATTTCTCGACTTGAAGAATTCTCTCACTGGGAGGTGTGTTCTAAGGAAGCTCGCAAGATAATATTCGGAGAATTATCTTGCAACTCGCCCTTATTAAACTTGGCTGTAACACATTATCATTGCCTTAGTGTATTGTCTTCTACTTTCAAGGAGGGCGCCGTAGCTCAGTTGGTTAGAGCGCCTGTCTAGTAAACAGGAGGTCATGGGTTCAAATCCCATCGGTGCCTTGAATTAATCCTTCAGTCGACACCAAAATCTTCTTTTAGTTACAAATTTTACCAACATTTTCATATTTTTGATGTGAGAGGTTTGTAATGGTCAATAGGCCTCGTTCGATATATCAATATTCCAACATGGCCCCGACGCTTTCGGGAAAACGTTTTAAACATTTTAAGTTTCTTTTGTCTCACAATTCCCAAAAGAGACTTGGATACAAAGAAAACACCACCAAATATAGAAGTTTGTAATGAAAGCCTCGGAGGCATGTTAGAATATTGATGTATCGAACGTGGCCTATTCGCTTTGAGCAGCAATCTCAAAAATCCAGAAAACAAAAGAACATAGCCAATCCTCCCCGGCGGGGAATCAAATCCCGGTCTCCCGCGTGACAGGCGGGGATACTCACCACTATACTACCGAGGATACGGCAGTCAAGCAATTCAAAAAAATCATAATTCAATGCATAAAACTTCAGCTGATCTGCGAATGCAGCCGTATACTTTCATTCCTCAGATTAAGTCGGCTGTTTTCGAGTGTATTTCTGTTGAGGCTGATTCCCCTTCCTTTCTTCCTTATAAAAAAATATGGATTCAGTCACTCAGTCAATCATTCCACCATTCATTCAGTCAGTCATTCAGTCAACCATTCAGTCAATCAGTCATTCCACCATTCATTCAAGCATTCATGCATTCATTTATTTATTCAGTCAGTCAGTCAGTCAGTCAGTCAGTCAGTCATTTAGTGAGTCATTCAGTCAGCCTGTTTAAATTTGAACAGCATCCCAATGCTTTTCATTGATGAGACCAGAATTCTTTAGTGGTTTCCGTAGTGTAGTGGTTATCACGTCCGCCTAACACGCGGAAGGACGCCGGTTCAAGCCCGGCCGGAAACAGGCTTGTCACATGTTTTTTTTATTCAAGCAACTTCTTTTTCATCTTACAACCATGATGCTTTGCTTTACCTGTTTATGGTACTCTTCTGTATTCAACGAATGTATTTTCTACCAAATTGAAGACGACTTCTAATAAACCCTCCGATAAACGTTCCTTCAGCCACAAAATCACTGGACTACTCTGTATCCTGAGGGCATTTCTCGACTTGAAGAATTCTCTCACTGGGAGGTGTGTTCTAAAGAAGTTCGCAAGATAATATTCGGAGAATTATCTTGCAACTCGCCCTTATTAAACTTGGGTGTAACACATTATCATTGCCTTAGTGTATTGTCTTCTACTTTCAAGGAGGGCGCCGTAGCTCAGTTGGTTAGAGCGCCTGTCTAGTAAACAGGAGGTCATGGGTTCAAATCCCATCGGTGCATTGAATTAATACTTCAGTCGACACCAAAATCTTCTTTTAGTTACAAATTTTACCAACATTTTCATATTTTTGATGTGAGAGGTTTGTAATGGTCAATAGGCCTCGTTCGATATATCAGTGGGAGAAAACTGTCACCCTCCTCCCTGGTAACAGGCTTAGGTCTAAGCCTTGTCGTGAGGTTATCATTGATATTGTCTCGGCCTTTGAACCCTGCCATGTCGACTCTGTGCAGTTTGGCTATGATAATATTCGTGTTGCTTTCGAGACCCCACAGGGTCGGACTGAGGCTCTCAAAAAACCTTCCATTGAGGTGTGTAAGGAGAAAATTAAAATTGATGGTGGTGGCTCCCCCATCCTTACTGTCGTTCTCTTTGATTATCCTTTTGAAGGCCCGATGGACCCTGTTATTGAAGCTCTGGATGTTTTTGGCGATTTTAAAAGCTTTCGCTTTCAAAAACATCCCTATGAGGATATGGATATTTACACGGGGTCGCGCCTCGTTCGCATGACCTTACATGAGGAAGTTGATGAATTGCCCCGGTACATCACAATTAGTGGCTACCACTGTCGCCTCTGGCTTAGAGGTCAGACCATACGATGCAACATCTGTAACGAAGGTGGTCATAAGGCGGCTTCCTGTCCCTATAAAGGGAACTGTTTAAGGTGTAAAGGAGAGGGGCACATTGCTCGCAATTGCCCCATTCGTGATCGTGCTTTTGTTGATGCCCAGGACCCCCCGGTGGGCGACCCTCCGGGTGAGGATCCTGTGCATGGTGTCCAAAATGAAGCCCAAAGTGAGGTCCAAAATGTTATTGTGGTCCAAAATGAGGTCCAAAATGAGGCTGAAAAAGGGGCCCAAAAGGAGGTCCAAAACTGTGATCCTGGGGCTGAGTTGGGCCCTGCCTCTATTTCCGATTCTGTTCTTTTGGATGCTGATCCCCAAGATTCTGTTGTTACTGGCGACTCCCTTGATATTAGGGATAACGAGCTTAGTGAGCCTAGTCAGCTGTCGCAGAGTATTTTGAGTGGTTTGGGCGTTGCTGATGATAGCGATAGCATTCCAGACTCCCTTGCGGATGTAGATATAGGTACTGTCAACCCTCGGAAGCGTTCGCTTTCTGAAGGGTCCTCGTCTGGCTCTGCCCCTTCGGATGGTGCTGGGGCGGTTTCCTACGCCTCTGTGGTTAAAGTCCAGATCTCGCCTCCCCCTTCTCAGCGGAGAAGGAGAATCACTCCTGCTGTGAATATTGAGCGTTCACGCTCTCGGTCTGTCTCCCGTGCAATTGTTTTGGATTCTGATGACAGTCTTGTTTCTCCCAACAATGTCTAATTATGGCTGTGTCTATAGCCACAATCAATGTTAACGGGCTACGTGATTGCAACAAGAGGATGGGGTTTCTGCATTGGCTCAGCCATCTCTCTCTTGACATAGTCTGCCTCCAAGAGGTCCATGTCTTGACTTCGGCTGAGGGTTCTTCTTGGTTTGATTCTTTTGGGTATCGTTCCTTTGTTTCTCCTGGCTCCAATCATGCTAGAGGGACTGTCATTCTTTTCAGGCCCACCTTTTCGCTTTCTGGGTCTTTCTGTGACACTGAGGGCCGTTTTGTTCTCTGTGACTTCACTTTCCGTGGCAAATTTTTCCGTGTTGCGTCTTTGTATGCCCCTAATGTTAATCCGGACCGGGATAATTTCTTTTCTTTTGTTCTGGCCAAAATTGATCCCTCTGTGCACACATTTTTGTGCGGGGACTTTAATTCTGTTTTTGACCGTACTTTGGATCGATGGGGCTCTTGCCCTTTCGACTACAGTAGAGAGAGTTCTGCTCTTTTGTCCGGGCTTTTTCGCGACTGCTGTGTCCTGGATGCTTGGCGCCTCTGTCACCCGACTGCTAAATCTTTTACCTGGTCTAAACCTGATGGTTCCATCAAGTCCAGGATTGACCTTATTGGCGTGCCTTTTGCTTGGGCTCCATTTATCTCGTCCTGCCTTATATGTCCTTGCCCCTTTTCGGACCACTCGATTGTCTCCCTTTCACTCCCGATTCCTGAGGTTATTGCTAGAGGCCCTGGTCGCTGGAAGTTGAATACTTCCCTCTTAGCTGACAGTTTATTTTGTGCTGAAGTCCGTAACTTCTGGAAGTCATGGCAGTGGAGGAAGGGTTTTTTTTCCTCCCTTTCAAAATGGTGGGATATTGGGAAGCGGAAAATTAAGCGTATTGCGATTCATTTTGGCTCTATCAAAAAGCGAGACAGGGAGACCTCCCGGTCCCTTCTCACTGCCCTTGCCACTCATCTTAAAAAGCGCATTGATGATGGCTTGATGTCTTGTTTTGACGTTTACCAGTCTACGCTTCTTAAACTGGCTGAGCTTGAACAGGCCGAGGCCCTTTCGGCCAAGGTGCGCTCCCGCGTACGTTGGGCAGAGGAGGGAGAAACTTCCTCCTCCTTTTTCTTCCGTTTGGAGAAGAAACATGGTTCTACTGGTTGGATCTCTGCCATCCGGGCTGATGACGATGTGATCGCCGTTGACAAAGATGGTATTTCTGCTGCTTGGCTCTCTTTTTACTCCGCCCTCTTTACGGCGGAGCCCACTGACTCTGTGGTTCAGGCTGAAATGCTTAACATGCTTAGGTCTTTCCTTCCATCCTCTGAGGTTTCTCAATGTGAAGGGGTTTTTTCGACTCATGAAGTATTTACGGCCCTTCAGGGTATGGCCAAGAACAAGTCTCCTGGGTCTGATGGCCTCCCTGTTGAATTCTACTGGGCATTCTGGGATGTTCTTGGTGAGGATTTGGTGTCCGTCCTCAACGCCTCTTATAAAACTGGGTGCCTCCCTTCCTCTTTGCGCAAGGGCCTCATTTCCCTGAGCTTCAAGAAGGGGGACAGACTTGATCGTAAAAACTGGAGACCGATTACTCTACTCAACGCAGACTACAAGCTCTGCGCAAGATCCCTGGCTGGCAGATTGCTTCGTGTAATTCATCACGTTGTTGATGTTAATCAGACCTGTGGGGTTCCAGGCCGCTTTATTGGAGAGAACGTCTCGTTGCTTCGTGATCTGGTGAGCTACACCAGCGAGTCTAACATTCCGGCTGCCATCCTCTCCCTGGACCAAGAGAAGGCGTTTGATCGAGTCGATTGGGCATTTATGTTTCACACCCTTCAGCGCATGGGTTTCGGCCCCTCTTTCATTAGATGGGTGCGTCTTTTGTACTCCAATGTCCGTAGTAGCATTTTGTTTAATGGCTACAGCACGCCCGTGTTCTTTCCTTCTAGGGGTGTTAGGCAGGGCTGTCCGCTCTCTCCCCTTTTGTACATTCTAACTATGGAGGTTCTTGCTGTCAATCTCAGAGGACATCCTCATATTTGTGGGATCTTTTTGCCCGGCGTCCCGTCCCCTCTCCCTGTTGTCTCTCTTTATGCTGATGATACATCTGCCATTGTGAATTCAGACAGTGGTATCAAGGCTGTTTTTGAGGTCTACAGCCGTTTTGAGAAGGCTTCTGGCTCGAAATTAAATCTGGAGAAGTGTAAAGGTCTTTGGCTTGGCGCCTGGCGTGCTCGCCCTGACTCTCCAGTCAACATTGACTGGTCGGAGCTAATGATCAAGGTCCTTGGTGTTTTTATCGGGTTTGGCGATCTCGACTCGGCCAACTGGCGACCCCGCATTGATTCGGTTACCAAATGTCTGGCCTCCTGGAGCATCCGTTCCTTGTCTTTTTCTGGCCGTGCGCTTGTGGCCAACGCCCTGGCGCTTTCGCGTATATGGTACGTGGCCTCGCTCGTTCACATGCCGCATTGGGTACTTCGTGAGCTTAACACTCTGCTTTTTAACTTTTTCTGGGCTGGTAAAAAGGACAAAGTTAGTCGAAAAGTTGTTGTTCAGCCTAGGGATTGTGGTGGCTTTGCCGTTGTTGCCATTGATCTTAAAGTCCAAGCCCTTTTGATTCAGTGGGTCAAGCGCTTTGCTGCTTCTCCCAGCGCCTGGGTCTCCCTGTTGACCTACTGGTGTTTTGATCGGTTTGGCGTGGACCCTGTCACCCTGCTGCTCCACCCCTTTTAATTTTGCTCTTCGCCGACTTCCCCCCTTCTATGCTGCTGTGCTCCGGGCCTGGTGTGCCGTTGGTGGCTCTGTTGCCCCTTCTGGCACTCCCTCCATCAGTGGCCTCTCTGGTGTTAGGGTTTTGGTTTCCGCTGTAACTTGTAAATCCACCTACACGCGTCTTCTTGACCTCTCACATGTTGTTCCGCACTGTGTTGGCAAGTTTCGTCCTGTTTTTGGCGACTTGTACTGGTCCTCTACGTGGACCCAACTATTTCTTATGCCACTGGACCGCAAGGCGATTGATTTGGCTTGGAAAGTGTCCCATGGTGCTCTCCTCACCATGGACCGCCTTCTTTCCTTTGGTTATAGCCTCCCCGCTGCTTGTTTCTGTGGCTTTCATCTCGAGTCAGCCGAGCACCTGTTTTTTCACTGCCCTCTCGCTAAGAGCGGCATCGACTGGATCCAATCCCTTCTCTTTCGTGCTGCCCCTCTCTCCCCTCCTATTGTGCTGCGTCATGTCCTTTTTGGTTTTAGTCCGGACGAGGTGCTTGTCGTTCCCCGGGTTTTTGTCTATCTGCTCCATTCACTCAAATTTCTGGTTTGGTCTCAGCGGAATGACTGCCGTTTTCGGTCCTCGCGACCTGGGGCTGTAGCCCTTCTCGCCGCTCTCAAAGCCCGTTTACGTTTTTACCTACCTTTGTTCTTCAAGCGTTTTGTCTCGTCTCGTCGTAAGCGCTATTTTTTGCGCCAGTGGGGCGCCTCCGGTGTTGTTTGTTCTATTGGTCGTGGGGAACTTGTCTTCCATCTTTGAGCCTTTTCTTCATACTAGCTGTATTCTGGGGCGTTTCGCTAAGTTGTTACCCTGGTTCCGTTGTACATGCTCGGTGTTGAGTTCGGTCTGAAGCTGGTTTCGTGTCTTTAATTTTTGAGTGTTTTGGTGAGGCGGGGTTCGATTCCCCGGCGAAGTTGGCGAGATGGCTGCGTTTAGTGGGGTCTCTCTCACCTTGGCTGCCTAGTCACTTGGATTGCACACCCCTCCTTGTTGACTAGTGCTTATCTATGGGTGGTGAGCATTGCACTCCCCGCTCACTACTCCGCCAAAATATAAAAAAAAAAAACTTATAAGCAGTCGATAGAGCATGAGACTTTGAACGGACGTGTTTGAAGAGCTCCGCGATCCGTTTTTCCCGTTAGCGCCTTTGAGGTTTGTTCTCTGGTTTCCTGGTTTTGTTAGATTGTAACAGGCCTTTTGGCCACTTTTTGCTTCGAGATTATAAGTGGCATCGCTTCTTCGTAGCCGTTTAATTTCGAAGTTTGGATAATGGAAAGTTCTGTTGAAAGTGAAGTCGTTACGAATTTGAATATGGAAAGTTCTGTTGGCGCCAAAACTGTCCCGGAGGGTACTGATGGTGCTGTGGATAATGTCCCTGGAGAGAGTCTTGAGAGTGTTAATGATGTAAACACGACTTCCACTGACGATAATGGGGCTTCACAATTTGCTGATGGTCCGAATGAACTTCGATCGTATGTAAATGCAGATTCCTATGCCTCGAGAGCGGCCAGAACGGCTGGTCGTGTTTCTTCTGATAAACCAACCTGGCGGCGTCCGACTCATTCCGCGGCTAATGATATGCCAAAACGCCCCAGAACAGCTTTATTTACGCCATCACGTTCCACATCAGCGAGATCTGTCTTTGAAGCCTTGAGTATGGCACATATTGACGCATCGGATATTCAGTGCATGCAACGAAAGATGAACAGTGAGGTTGTAATTATTTTCAAGTCAGTGGATGTTAAGGAAAAATTTCTTCGTTTAAACGCTCTCACCGTTGGAGAGTACAGCTACGCGACGCAAGACATTGATCGCCCTATGACCTTTTTGACAATATACGACGCTCCATTTGAACTGAGCGATTTGGCCATTATCAGGCGGCTTGCTCCCTTTTGCGAGGTTGTACATTATCGTCGGGGCAAATTCGATTTTATGCCAGGAGTCTACAATGGCCTACGTCATTACCGCGTGAGGGTAACAAGGCCTGTTCCAAGTTTTATCCGGTTTGGTAAATACCAGATTTTTTTGAAGCATGACGGCCAGGTACCAACCTGTCGGCGCTGTAACCTCGCTGGTCATTTTAGTAATGATTGCAACCTGAAGGTTTGTTTTAATTGCGAAAACATCGGGCATGAGACTGGTTCGTGTCCGGCGCCACCTTTATGCCATTTTTGCAAAGAAGCTGGCCATACTAGCCGCGAATGCGGTTATTCTTGGGTTTCGTCATTAATCAGGGGTACCACAACAGATGAGTCAACCCCTGTTAATGTGGATCGTTCCGATGGGGAAGATAGTGAGGCCTCCTTCAAGACCCGCTCGGGAGACTCATTTAAATGGGCCGATGATTCGGACCTTTCCGATGAGGGTGAAGAGGATGATGATTTTCGAGATGCCGAGGCGCAACCTCTTGCTGCGGCTTTGCCCGTGAGTACGTTGCCCGCTGATCCGTCCTTCTTTGAGCCATCTGAAAATGAGCCAGCTGCCACTGAACCATCGACCGCTGAGTCGACAGCTGTTGGGCCGTCTGTATTAGCTGCTGTACTGCCTACAGAATCTCTGCCTGATGCCCAACCAAATCAAACTGCCGAGAACCAGGCCTCCCCGGCCGACCATGGCACCGATGTATTAGCTGCTGTACTGCTTACAGAATCTTTGCCTGATGCCCAGCCAAATCAGACTGCCGAAAACCAGGTCTCCCCGGCCGACCATCAGCCTGATGGAGTACTAGATTCCCAGGGCTTCATAAAGCCCCCAGTCGTAGTAATTGATGACCTAAGTCAACCAGCTGATCCTTCAAGTGCGCTTCATTCTTCAGCTAGTAAAAGCCGGGTTCCCGTCCGTGTTCCTAGACTTACCCGCCGTACCTTCGCTGTGGCTCCTACAGCTCTAGAAGCAGCCGCCCTCCGCAAGAAGAATCACCCTTTTGTCTCTGGAGAGTCGCAGACTCCCGCTGCCTCTTCTACGCCCATGGAGACTACGGTAGACCTAAAACGCAAGGCTCAAGCCCAGGCCGACGCTCCCCCCAAGGAGCTGAGAGGCGGGAGAAGAAAAAAGGCAGGAAGTAGATAGTTTTACCTTTTTTCCCAGTTTTTCGAGTCCTTTTTCCAAGACATTTTCAAGGTTTTGACTATTAATGCGAGGGGTTTGGGGAGTCCCCTTAATAATAACCTCCTCTTTGATCTCATTGAGAAATCTGCATGTGATATTTGTTTCGTTCAGGAAACTTTAGTTAGTTCTGAGGCAAAGATCAAAGTTCTTTCTCGTAGATGGCTGGGCCGTAGTTATTGGTCCCCCTCAATTGGCAAACAGGGAGGTGTTGCCGTTTTAATATCTCCCAAGTGCTCCGATGAAGTAGTGTCTTGGAAAAAGGACTCTAATGGGCGTATAATTAGTATTCTGGTTAGAATCGACGGTGTAGATCTTAACTTCGTCAATATTTATGCTCCCACCAATCGTACTGATCGAAAATTGTTTTACGAATCCCTTCATGAATACTTTGTTCCTGCGTCCGCTCTCGTGATCGGTGGCGATTTCAATTGTTATGAAAATGCACTCGATAAATTTGGCGGGAATGTTTCAGTCGGTGGTGAATGTAAATCTCTAAAATCTGATTTTGTTTTGGTTGATGCGTGGCGTAAGTTACACCCTAGCGCGCGCGAATTCACCTGGTTCAACCATGATTATTCAATTGCTAGTCGCTTAGACAAGTTCTTTGTCTCAAAGGAGTTGTTTACATCTGATTGCCAATGTGAAATCTCACCTTGTCCGCTATCTGATCACGATTTTGTTTCTTTTGTTTTTGATATCCCTGACGCCGCTAAACGCGGCCCAGGCGTGTGGAAATTAAATAACTCGCTCCTTGATGACAAAAACTTCTGTGGTATTATTCGTAATTTAGTTCAAAGTCACGTTTTGTATTTTGCTTCATTTCCGTCTCCTCAAGATTGGTGGGAGTTTTTAAAAGTTTCCATCAAGGAAGAATCGATTTCGTTTTCCCGCCAAAAGCGCCGGCAATTGTGTCGAGATCGTGTTTTTCTAACGAATAAATTAATTAGTCTTCGTCAACGCCTGGTCAATGGTGACAATTTCGTTGTTGATTCTATTCAAGATATAGAATGCCGCTTAAAGGTCATCTACACTAAAGAAATCGAAGGAATTTTAGTCCGCAGTCGAGCGGAATGGCTCGAGGAGGGCGAACGCCCAACTCGTTATTTTTTTCAGCTGCACTCTTCTAATGCGCAGAGAAGCAAAATATCATCGATATATAATTCATCCGGCGTTGAGGTTTCGTCACAAGATGAAATTGAGCAGGCACATTTTGATTTCTATTCTTCCTTGTTTTCGGAAGAACCGGTTGATATGGTTTTCCAGGATGATCTTTTGTCTTCACTTTCTCGCCAGCTGTCGCCTCATCAGTCGTCATTGTGCGAGGGCACAATGACGATTGATGAAATTTCCTTTGCAGTTAAGAACATGAATACGAACAAATCTCCCGGGCCCGATGGTTTAACCGTTGAATTTTATCGTAAATTTTGGGATATATTAGCTCCTCATTTAGTTCTTGTTTTCAACTCCTGTTTTCAAGCTGGTGAGATGTGTGAATCCATGAAAACAAGTAATACTCGCGTGATCTATAAAAAGGGGGATCGGAAATCTCTTAAAAATTGGAGACCGATCTCCCTTCTCAATGTTGATTACAAAATCTGCTCTAAGGCTATCTCTATTCGCCTTTCTAAAGTCCTGGAATTCATTGTTGATCCTGACCAAACATGCTCTGTTCCTGGGCGGAAGATTTCAGTGAATCTTCATACTCTTAGGGATATTTTAGATTACCTTGACCGCACAGGGGAAGCTGGTATTTTAGTAAGTCTTGATCAGGAGAAAGCCTTTGATCGCGTAAACCGTTCTTTTCTACAGAGTTTGCTAACTCGTTTTGGTTTTGGCCCCTCTTTTTGTAACTGGATTAACACGTTTTATAAAGGTGCTAATATGCGCGTTATTGTGAATGAATGGCTCACAGAGCCGATCCCTTTGTCTCGCGGCGTTCGCCAGGGGGATTCCCTTTCCCCAATGCTATATATTCTTTGCGTTGAAACTCTTGCATGTCAAATTCGTTCATGCTCCCAAATTGAAGGCTTTCTCTTACCTGGTGCTAACGGGTCTCAATATAAAGTAAGTATTTATGCTGATGACACGACTAGTCTAGTCAAATCTGTTTATTCTCTTGCAGCCCTCTTTCGCGTAATCAACGTGTACGAGAGGGGATCCGGAGCGAAACTCAATGTATCCAAAACAGAGGCCATGTGGCTGGGCGCGTGGCGCTCTCGCGCTGACCAGCCGTTTGGCCTCACATGGGTAACAAAAATGAAAATTCTAGGGGTTGTTTTCGGACAGAACGCAGAGTCTGACAATTGGCGGCCAAAGCTTAAGAAGTTAGAAAATCATCTTAATTTTTGGAAATCTCGTTCTTTATCCCTGGTGGGCAAGTCCCTGATTGTGAATATAATAGGAATTAGCAAACTCCTGTATCTAGCTACTATTCTTCCTGTCCCTCAATGGGTTATTTCGGAGGTAAATAATTTGATTTGGCCTTTCCTATGGGGTTGCCGAATGGAGACCGTCAGCCGACAGTCGTGTCATCAGCCCTTCCTAAAGGGCGGTCTAGGCATCATTAACTTTAAGATCAAGGCAGATGCCTTAAAGTTAGCATCCGTAGTTTCTAATTGCTCCAATGCCGATTCAAAGTCTTTTTATCTCATTAAGTATTTTTTCGGGGCTAAGCTATCTCCAATTCGACCGGAGTGGCGTTTCCTTCGGGATAACTCCTCTCCGAGTGCTCAACTTCTAACACCCTTTTATTCGAATTGCCTTTCTGTTTTGAGCAGTCTCCGCAAGATCTTGTCTTGCCAAGACTGGCGCAATTTTGCTTTTACTTCAAAGAAATGTTATTACACTCTACTTAAGGAAGAGTCATCCTAACCCGTTATTCACCGACATTGGGTCTCGTTTTTAACTATTGGTTTTGACCTGGATCGGCATTGGTCACTTGTTCGTGATGAGTTTTGTGAGAATTTCAAAAATGATTTACTTTGGTTAATTGTATTACGCGCGGTTAAGGTTCGCGATGCATTGAAAAATTGGGGCTACATTAACTCCGATTGCTGTGCGTCGTGCTCTCGAAAGGAAACAATCGACCACTGTTTCCTTAATTGCTCCCGCGTGAAGGCCGTTTGGTCACACTTCTCGCCTTTATTGTCTTCTCTTCTTGGTGTGACATTTTTACCTAACTGCATTTCCGTCTTCTTTTTCCAATGGCCCCGTGCAGACGCTAAGAGTGCACACTTGGCCAGATTTCTGATTAAAACGACTCTTTACGGAATTTGGAAATTCCGAAATAAAGCCACTTTTCATAATGGTCACGAGGATTCCCAGGCTATTATTCGTTACATTAAAACAGATATCCGGAAAAGAATTTCTTTAGATCACTTTCGCTTGTCGCAGTCCGATTTTGCATCCGCCTGGGAATCTACACTTTGTAAAGTTGCCGACTCTTCTTTTCATGTTCTTCTCTAGTGTAGTCAATTTTATAGTTGGACAGAGACATTCTTGAACAGTGTGAAGCTGAAGTAATACTTTAGGTTTTTATTTTAATACGGAATTTCTATGTGAGGGGCCAGGCCCATGTGCTTTGCACTTTTTATTATGTACATTAGTGGTTTATTGTGAATAAACTCATTTCAAAAGCTAAAAAATATCAATATTCCAACATGACCCCGACGCTTTCGGGAAAACGTTTTAAACATTTTAAGTTTCTTTTGTCTCACAATTCCCAAAAGAGACTTGGATACAAAGAAAACACCACCAAATAAAGAAGTTTGCAATGAAAGCCTCGGAGGCATGTTAGAATATTGATGTATCGAACGTGGCCTATTCCCTTTGAGCAGCAATCTCAAAAATCCAGAAAACAAAAGAACATAGCCAATGCTCCCCGGCGGGGAATCGAACCCCGGTCTCCCGCGTGACAGGCGGGGATACTCACCACTATACTACCGAGGATACGGCAGTCAGTCAGTCAGTCAGTCAGTCAGTCAGTCAGTCAGTCAGTCAGTCATTTAGTGAGTCATTCAGTCAGCCTGTTTAAATTTGAACAGCATCTTAATGCTTTTCATTGATGAGACCAGAATTCTTTAGTGGTTTCCGTAGTGTAGTGGTTATCACGTCCGCCTAATACGCGGAAGGACGCCGGTTAAAGCCCGGCCGGAAACAGGCTTGTCAGATATTTTTTTTATTCAAGCAACTTCTTTTTCATCTTACAACCATGATGCTTTGCTTTACCTGTTTATGGTACTCTTCTGTATTCAACGAATGTATTTTCTAGCAAATTGAAGACGACTTCTAATAAACCCTCCGATAAACGTTCCTTCAGCCACAAAATCACTGGACTACTCTGTATCCTGAGGGCATTTCTCGACTTGAAGAATTCTCTCACTGGGAGGTGTGTTCTAAGGAAGTTCGCAAGATAATATTCGGAGAATTATCTTGCAACTCGCCCTGATTAAACTTGGGTGTAACACATTATCATTGCCTTAGTGTATTGTCTTCTACTTTCAAGGAGGGCGCCGTAGCTCAGTTGGTTAGAGCGCCTGTCTAGTAAACAGGAGGTCATGGTTTCAAATCCCATCGGTGCCTTGAATTAATCCTTCAGTGGACACCAAAATCTACTTTTAGTTACAAATTTTACCAACATTTTCATATTTTTGATGTGAGAGGTTTGTAATGGTCAATAGTCCTCGTTCGATATATCAATATTCCAACATGGCCCTGACGCTTTCGGGAAAACGTTTTAAACATTTTAAGTTTCTTTTGTCTCACAATTCCCAAAAGAGACTTGGATACAAAGAAAACACCACCAAATATAGAAGTTTGTAATGAAAGCCTCGGAGGCATGTTAGAATATTGATGTATCGAACGTGGCCTATTCCCTTTGAGCAGCAATCTCAAAAATGCAGAAAACAAAAGAACATGGCCAATCCTCCCCGGCGGGGAATCAAACCCCGGTCTCTCGCGTGACAGGCGGGGATACTCACCACTATACTACCGAGGATACGGCAGTCAAGCAATTCAAAAAAATCATAATTTAATGCCTAAAACTTCAGCTGATCTGCGAATGCAGCCGTATACTTTCATTCCTCAGATTAAGTCGGCTGTTTTCGAGTGTATTTCTGTTGAGGCTGATTCCCCTTCCTTTCTTCCTTATAAAAAAGTATGGATTCAGTCACTCAGTCCATCATTGCACCATTCATTCAATCAGTCATTCAGTCAACCATTCAGTCAATCAGTCATTCCACCATTCATTCAATCATTCATTCATGCATTCATTTATTTATTCAGTCAGTCAGTCAGTCATTTAGTGAGTCATTCAGTCAGCCTGTTTAAATTTGAACAGCATCCCAATGCTTTTCATTGATGAGACCAGAATTCTTTAGTGGTTTCCGTAGTGTAGTGGTTATCACGTCCGCCTAACACGCGGAAGGACGCCGATTCAAGCCCGGCCGGAAACAGGCTTGTCACATGTTTTTTTTATTGAAGCAACTTCTTTTTCATCTTACAACCATGATGCTTTGCTTTACCTGTTTATGGTACTCTTCTGTATTCAACGAATGTATTTTCTACCAAATTGAAGACGACTTCTAATAAACCCTCCGATAAACGTTCCTTCAGCCACAAAATCACTGGACTACTCTGTATCCTGAGGGCATTTCTCGACTTGAAGTATTCTCTCACTGGGAGGTGTGTTCTAAGGAAGTTCGCAAGATAATATTCGGAGAATTATCTTGCAAATCGCCCTTATTAAACTTGGGTGTAACACATTATCATTGCCTTAGTGTATTGTCTTCTACTTTCAAGGAGGGCGCTGTAGCTCAGTTGGTTAGAGCGCCTGTCTAGTAAACAGGAGGTCATGGGTTCAAATCCCATCGGTGCCTTGAATTAATCCTTCAGTCGACACCAAAATCTTCTTTTAGTTACAAATTTTACCAACATTTTCATATTTTTGATGTGAGAGGTTTGTAATGGTCAATAGGCCTCGTTCGATATATCAATATTCCAACATGGCCCCGACGCTTTCGGGAAAACGTTTTAAACATTTTAAGTTTCTTTTGTCTCACAATTCTCAAAAGAGACTTGGATACAAAGAAAACACCACCAAATATAGAAGTTTGTAATGAAAGCCTCGGAGGCATGTTAGAATATTGATGTATCGAACGCGGCCTATTTCCTTTGAGCAGCAATCTAAAAAATCCAGAAAACAAAAAAAACATAGCCAATCCTCCCCGGCGGGGAATCGAACCCTGGTCTTCCGCGTGACAGGCGGGGATACTCACCACTATACTACCGAGGATACGGCAGTCAAGCAATTCAAAAAAATCATAATCCAATGCCTAAAACTTCAGCTGATTTGCGAATGCAGCTGTATACTTTCATTCCTCAGATTAAGTCGGCTGTTTTCGAGTGTATTTCTGTTGAGGCTGATTCCCCTTCCTTTCTTCCTTATAAAAAAATATGGATTCAGTCACTCAGTCAATCATTGCACCATTCATTCAGTCAGTCATTCAGTCAACCATTCAGTCAATCGGTCATTCCACCATTCATTCAATCATTCATGCATTCATTTATTTATTCAGTCAGTCAGTCAGTCAGTCAGTCAGTCATTTAGTGAGTCATTCAGTCAGCCTGTTTAAATTTGAACAGCATCTTAATGCTTTTCATTGATGAGACCAGAATTCTTTAGTGGTTTCCGTAGTGTAGTGGTTATCACGTCCGCCTAACACGCGGAAGGACGCCGGTTCAAGCCCGGCCGGAAACAGGCTTGTCACATATTTTTTTTATTCAAGCAACTTCTTTTTCATCTTACAACCATGATGCTTTGCTTTACCTGTTTATGGTACTCTTCTGTATTCAACGAATGTATTTTCTAGCAAATTGAAGACGACTTCTAATAAACCCTCCGATAAACGTTCCTTCAGCCACAAAATCACTGGACTTCTCTGTATCCTGAGGGCATTTCTCGACTTGAAGAATTCTCTCACTGGGAGGTGTGTTCTAAGGAAGCTCGCAAGATAATATTCGGAGAATTATCTTGCAACACGCCCTTATTGTGCTTGGGTGTAACACATTATCATTGCCTCAGTGTATTGTCTTCTACTTTCAAGGAGGGCGCCGTAACTCAGTTGGTTAGAGCGCTTGTCTAGTAAACAGGTCATGGGTTCAAATCCCATCGGTGCCTTGAATTAATCCTTCAGTCGACACCAAAATCTTCTTTTAGTTACAAATTTTACCAACATTTTCATATTTTTGATGTGAGAGGTTTGTAATGGTCAATAGTCCTCGTTCGATATATCAATATTCCAACATGGCCCCGACGCTTTCGGGAAAACGTTTTAAACAGTTTAAGTTTCTTTTGTCTCACAATTCCCAAAAGAGACTTGGATACAAAGAAAACACCACCAAATATAGAAGTTTGTAATGAAAGCCTCGGAGGCATGTTAGAATATTGATGTATCGAACGTGGCCTATTCCCTTTGAGCAGCAATCTTAAAAATGCAGAAAACAAAAGAACATGGCCAATCCTCCCCGGCGGGGAATCAAACCCCGGTCTCCCACGTGACAGGCGGGGATACTCACCACTATACTACCGAGGATACGGCAGTCAAGCAATTCAAAAAAATCATAATTCAATGCCTAAAACTTCAGCTGATCTGCGAATGCAGCCGTATACTTTCATTCCTCAGATTAAGTCGGCTGTTTTCGAGTGTATTTCTGTTGAGGCTGATTCCCCTTCCTTTCTTCCTTATAAAAAAGTATGGATTCAGTCACTCAGTCAATCATTGCACCATTCATTCAATCAGTCATTCAGTCAACCATTCAGTCAATCAGTCATTCCACCATTCATTCAATCATTCATTCATGCATTCATTTATTTATTCAGTCAGTCAGTCAGTCATTTAGTGAGTCATTCAGTCAGCCTGTTTAAATTTGAACAGCATCCCAATGCTTTTCATTGATGAGACCAGAATTCTTTAGTGGTTTCCGTAGTGTAGTGGTTATCACGTCCGCCTAACACGCGGAAGGACGCCGGTTCAAGCCCGGCCGGAAACAGGCTTCTCACATGTTTTTTTTATTCAAGCAACTTCTTTTTCATCTTACAACCATGATGCTTTGCTTTACCTGTTTATGGTACTCTTCTGTATTCAACGAATGTATTTTCTACCAAATTGAACACGACTTCTAATAAACCCTCCGATAAACGTTCCTTCAGCCACAAAATCACTGGACTACTCTGTATCCTGAGAGCATTTCTCAACTTGAAGAATTCTCTCACTGGGAGGTGTGTTCTAAGGAAGTTCGCAAGATAATATTCGGAGAATTATCTTGCAACTCGCCCTTATTAAACTTGGGTGTAACACATTATCATTGCCTTAGTGTATTGTCTTCTACTTTCAAGGAGGGCGCCGTAGCTCAGTTGGTTAGAGCGCCTGTCTAGTAAACAGGAGGTCATGGGTTCAAATCCCATCGGTGCCTTGAATTAATCCTTCAGTCGACACCAAAATCTTCTTTTAGTTACAAATTTTACCAACATTTTCATATTTTTGATGTGAGAGGTTTGTAATGGTCAATAGGCCTCGTTCGATATATCAATATTCCAACATGGCCCCGACGCTTTCGGGAAAACGTTTTAAACATTTTAAGTTTCTTTTGTCTCACAATTCTCAAAAGAGACTTGGATACAAAGAAAACACCACCAAATATAGAAGTTTGTAATGAAAGCCTCGGAGGCATGTTAGAATATTGATGTATCGAACGCGGCCTATTTCCTTTGAGCAGCAATCTAAAAAATCCAGAAAACAAAAAAAACATAGCCAATCCTCCCCGGCGGGGAATCGAACCCTGGTCTTCCGCGTGACAGGCGGGGATACTCACCACTATACTACCGAGGATACGGCAGTCAAGCAATTCAAAAAAATCATAATCCAATGCCTAAAACTTCAGCTGATCTGCGAATGCAGCTGTATACTTTCATTCCTCAGATTAAGTCGGCTGTTTTCGAGTGTATTTCTGTTGAGGCTGATTCCCCTTCCTTTCTTCCTTATAAAAAAATATGGATTCAGTCACTCAGTCAATCATTGCACCATTCATTCAGTCAGTCATTCAGTCAACCATTCAGTCAATCGGTCATTCCACCATTCATTCAATCATTCATGCATTCATTTATTTATTCAGTCAGTCAGTCAGTCAGTCATTTAGTGAGTAATTCAGTCAGCCTGTTTAAATTTGAACAGCATCTTAATGCTTTTCATTGATGAGACCAGAATTCTTTAGTGGTTTCCGTAGTTTCCGGAAGGACGCCGTTTCAAGCCCGGCTGGAAACAGGCTTGTCACATGTTTTTTTTATTCAAGCAACTTCTTTTTCATCTTACAACCATGATGCTTTGCTTTACCTGTTTATGGTACTCTTCTGTATTCAACGAATGTATTTTCTAGCAAATTGAAGACGACTTCTAATAAACCCTCCGATAAACGTTCCTTCAGCCACAAAATCACTGGACTTCTCTGTATCCTGAGGGCATTTCTCGACTTGAAGAATTCTCTCACTGGGAGGTGTGTTCTAAGGAAGCTCGCAAGATAATATTCGGAGAATTATCTTGCAACACGCCCTTATTGTGCTTGGGTGTAACACATTATCATTGCCTCAGTGTATTGTCTTCTACTTTCAAGGAGGGCGCCGTAACTCAGTTGGTTAGAGCGCTTGTCTAGTAAACAGGTCATGGGTTCAAATCCCATCGGTGCCTTGAATTAATCCTTCAGTCGACACCATAATCTTCTTTTAGTTACAAATTTGACCAACATTTTCAGTTTTTTTTTTCTTGCGCACTCTTTTATTCGACATCACATCACTTACAAGAAACGATACAGTTACTTACGTTAGGTACAGTACAACTTCTTGAATTACTAATGATACGGATATTTACATTACTAACAGTACACTAAGTAATATGTACTTATTGACTGAGTGGGAGGGCCGGATGGGAAAATATTTGGCTCGAGGTCAGGGCGTACGGACCGAGCGCAGCGAGGTCCGTACGTTCTGACCGAGAGCCAAATATTTTCCCGTCCGGCCCGACCTTACTCAGTCAATAAGCATTTTATCATATGACCACTTGCTGTTGAAAATTTTGAAAATTCTGTTCGAGCCTAAATAGGACGCGATTACATAAGATCAGACGGCTGCGCGCGCGGAACAATTACATGAAAGTTTCTACAACAAAACTTTGTCATTTATCAGTTCCTTCGCGTCGAACAAGAAACTCACAATTCATCGAAAAACACAATTCACGTTCTCATTTTTGTTCATGCTAAAAAGCCAACAGAAAGTTGACGTAAAGCTGTCAAAAATATGTCAAGCCATCAAAAACTTAGCGAGTGACAAAAGGTCGCTTCACGCTTCACTGAAATTGTTTACAAATCTTCATCTGAACACTCACGAAAATGTCGGCGTCGTTTCAAGCTATTTGTCGACCTCTTGGATTCTCTAAAACAAGGGAGAACCGGGCAACTGGATATTTATGACACATGTTGGCTCCTGCAAACAGTGCCTGGGTTTGCTGACTTTGCTGGTGTAGTGGAAATTACACGGTTAAACACAAGCGAGTTTTTAAATTTATCTGGATGAACCGTGCGGTAATTAATGAACTTGTATTCGCATTCAGTTTTGTCTCTTCAAATAACACTGACGTAGAAACTACAGAGCAGTTTATCCTACTGCACACAAGGTACGTTTGTGATTTTTCTGGTTCAACCAACTTCTCCCAGAAACTCTGAAACTCGAATTGGCGAAGAAAACATTTATATCGTACTTTGTTTACTTCTTCAGTTTTCTTTCTTTTGACCCACGATGAATTATTCGATGCCTTTGAAGTAAAGAAGTTTCGCCGAATGCTTGCTTATTTGAAAGGTTAATTATTCTTCATTTGCGAGGAGTGTTAAATTTCTTTCTTTGCTTTCGGAGTGAGTTGGCGACTGAAGTAGTTCTGCATGGGACAATTCGCCTGGATAGTAAAATTCGCTCTCAGAATGTTTACTTTCATGACTCATTGTGGAGAGAACAAACTTTGGCAGCAACAAAATATTGCTTTTGCCATTAACACGCATCGATTTTGCCGCACTCGTTTCTAGTAGGGCCGTACGCATTTCTAGTAGGGCCGTACGTGTTTTTCCGGCCCTATCACTTCGACGCGTACGGCCCTCATACGCGACCTTTTCTCTTATGGTTTTGCAAGGAAATTGCGCGCGGGGCCGTACGGGTCATGTGATAACATTACTTACGATACAGCTATTAACATTTCTTACAGTAACTTATGATATATACAGGTCTACAACGTCATTAACTAAGTACATCGACAGCTGCGTCCACATTTACATAATTGTTCTCATACAAACAGCTTACATAACTTAGTACTTCTAATTTAGCGAAGAATATTTCAGTGCAAAATTAAACGTAAACGTTAAAATGACTGAAAGACAAAATATTTATCCTGCATACTTATATTAATGGTACATGTAAGAGTAATAGTAAAGTTAAAGAAAGCAATTTGCCCATTTCGATTGTAGAAATTTTATATTATTGCCTTTTCGTGCAATATATGCTTCTGTTTCATACTTGAGTTCAATTTTAGCCTTAAATCCAACGATATTTGGCAAAGTTTGGTTTCTTCTACAGTCCCACAAGTAAATCTTTGCAATCAGTAAAAAGTACTTTAGTAAGGGGCATGGTCTTGTTATGACGCCCACTATGATATCCTCTAATGCTAGATGAATTTGCTCATCTTTTACCACTGACCAGTACCATTCCAAATCCTTCCAAAATGCTATCGAGAAGGGACAGTGGTACAACAAATGGGTTAAAGCTTCTGATGCGCTTTTACAAAAGGTACAATCTTTGTGTGAAATAAAACCAATTTTGTAGAGCTTCTCATTTGTATAAAGGATTCTATTAAGTACCTTATACTGAAAAGCTCTGACGTAAGGTTCAAGAGCAACTATATGTGGGAGTGAAAAGGCTTGTTGCAGTTGCTTTTCTGATAGATTGAAATCCCTATGAAGAATAGTGATTGCATTAGGTAGTTTGGCTTTTTTGCTAATAAGTAGTAAATAATAATCCCTTGACTTTTTTTTGTTCACACAAAATACCTCGTCACCATTGCCTGTGGGGAAAGATGGAATAGTAGAAGACGGAGATGTACTTGTGTTATTGTCCTTCAGGTGAAAAGATTTTCATATTTTTGATGTGAGAGGTTTGTAATGGTCAATAGGCCTCGTTCGATATATCAATATTCCAACATGGCCCCGACGCTTTCGGGAAAACGTTTTAAACATTTTAAGTTTCTTTTGTCTCACAATTCCCAAAAGAGACTTGGATACAAAGAAAACACCACCAAATATAGAAGTTTGTAATGAAAGCCTCGGAGGCATGTTAGAATATTGATGTATCGAACGTGGCCTATTCCCTTTGAGCAGCAATCTCAAAAATCCAGAAAACAAAAGAACATAGCCAATGCTCCCCGGCGGGGAATCGAACCCCGGTCTCCCGCGTGACAGGCGGGGATACTCACCACTATACTACCGAGGATACGGCAATCTAGCAATTCAAAAAAATCATAATTCAATGCCTAAAACTTCAGCTGATCTGCGAATGCAGCCGCATACTTATATTCCTCAGATTAAGTCGGCTGTTTTCGAGTGTATTTCTGTTGAGGCTGATTCCCCGTCCTTTCTTCCTTATAAACAAATATGGATTCAGTCACTCAGTCAATCATTCCACCATTCATTCAATCATTCATTCAGTCAATCATTCAGTCAGTCAGTCATTCCACCGTTCATTCAATCATTCTTTCATTCATGCATTCATTCACTAAATTCTAGGCTCGATTTTCGCCGCTCTCTGCTACAGCGGCTGGTAATCGAGCCTAACTAAATTCTCGAGCTCAGTGCTATCCTTATAGTTTACCTTGCTATAAGCCTTTAGTGCTGTTCAAGAACACGATGTTTCTGCACGGCGTTTCCCTTCCATTTATAATAATAATAATAATAATAATAATAATAATAATAATAATAATAATAATAATAATAATAATAATAATGATGACTTTATTTTAAGAAGGTGCGCAACTTTGCACCCTCCCACCTTTTGGTTTAAACAAAAGATCTGAATTTAATTCCAGGAATAGAATACGAAACAATTAATAATAGACCTTTTTACCGATACGGCGGCCATCTTGAATTCCGAGGAAATGATGGGATGCCCAGGGGGCAGATGAGAAATAATTAAAAAGAATACTGTGGCGTGATAACTTTTAACAATAATTTTTCGATAACCATAGGAACAACTGCCAAATATCGTGACGGAAAGATGTAACGCTTGTAATATTTGTTATGGAATATGAGAGACAAGCAGTAAAAATTTATCCTGAAAGCTGTGTATACGATAAATTTTCCAGCGATTGCCCTCTCGGCAGCCCATAATTTCTCAGTCAAAACAATAGAATTCAAGATGGCCGCCGTATCGGTAAAAAGGTCTAATTGACGACGCTTTCTTATTTCTTTTTTATTTTCTCTTTCATTCTTCTCACAAGTGTTCCTGTTACGTAATACTACTGCAATACTACAAATTTATCACTCAAGGGCCTGATCAGGGAGTTTGTTATGAGGCTGTGATTATAGCGCTTTTTTATACATGCGTTCAGGGGGCTCATTTAGAGATTTTGTTATTTTTTATTCAAAGGCCCTATTTTTGTATCCTGTTTCCTTGTCTTTTGTGCGCTGGAAAACGCATTATTCAAGTGCCCTGGTTTTGGATCTTGTTTGCTATATTTTGTTAATTTCCTTAGTTTATTGCGTACCACTCAAGGGACAGTTGCCGCCTAATTATCACTTTTTTTTAAAAGACATTTTAAAAGACATTTTTACCTTACTTTTTATGTAATTGTTTACTCTTCATTATTTTACTTGTAAATTATTTTTCTTTGTAAATTTTTCATATTTAAGATCTTGATTGTAAATAATTTTTATTCCAAGTATTTTAAATATAGTAGCCCACTACTGATGAAGCCCGCAGGGCGAAAATTTACTAAGTAAATTGTTTATAACTTTCTTTTTCAAAGCTTTGGCATTCTTTAGTTCTTTAAGGTGTTTATCCAGGTTATTCCATTCTTTGATTGATTTTTTTTTTACGACTCTTTATTTTTGATGATTATTTTACAAATAGAGACATTACTTACAATATTAACTTACTACTACATACAATACTAACACTACTTACTCCACTAATGCTTGTTACAGTACTAGAATGACTTACAATACTAGTATCTCTTGCATCGAAATAAAAAAAAAACGAACTAATAAAGAGTAGGAGTGGCACATCCCCTGAGACAAAGATATTTGGCGCAGCTCATGCACATAGTATTCCCCATTTTGCTCTGAAATTCTTCAGTGTGTTATTTTTAAAAGCAATTGTACGTTCACAAAGAATCTTTTCATTAAGTAAAAAGCTGAAAATTTCAAAGCTGGGAGAGGTTTTATTTAATCATGAGAGAAAGATGTGATATTTTGCAATGATAACATAATGATTGAGGGCTTGAAAATTATTTGTTTCAGGCTTATAGCCGTATAAAATATCCAAAGCGCTTAGGGTGACATTTTCTGATCTCTTTTCGTTCCACCAGCTAATTGCTCTCTGCCAAAAAAAATTTATACAAGGGCATTCATATAGAAGGTGAAATAAATTTTCATGAGGGTGGCTACAACGATCACAGCTCGGAGATGTTCTCAACTTCATTTTATAAAGATTGCTGTTAGTAGGTAGAATGTTATGTATCACCTTATATTGAAAACATCTAAGTTTGTTCTCTGTTGTTACCTTGAAGGGTAATTCATAGACTGCTTTAGTCGAGAAATTTTGTTCGACTAGTTTTCTTTCTACATTCGGGGGTTTAAGCATTTTCAGCACAAACATTTTACGAGCAGCTTTGGCCAACGTTCACATCAATGATTTATTCTACCATATTAAGCGGGCAAACCTGAATGCCTATGCCGATGATGAACAGTTGTACTCGTCTGACAAGGACCTCGAAACACTAAACACACGACTGGAACACGAACTTGGAATTGCTAACAATTGGTACAAGCGAAATGGCATGATTGTAAATCCAGAGAAACACCAGGCAATGGTGCTTGGTGCGAACAGTAATTATGATTTCTCTTTTCCCGTTAAGAATTCAATTGATTTATTGGGTGTAACTATTGACAAGGATTTGAGTTTCAATCGTCACATCTCACAGATATGTGAGAAGGTCAACAAACAATTTATTGTTCTCAAGAGATTTAAGAATATCATTACTGGTAATGTCATGCTACGTCTATACAAGGCTTTTATCCTACCACACTTTCAATATTGCTCTCTTATTTGGCATTTTTCTGGCACTAGAAATTGTGATAAATTGGAGTCTTTGAACAAACGTATTTTACGATTTATTTTTAACGATCCATTGTCTGGCTATGATGAACTGTTAAAGAAAGCAAAGACAGCATCCTTATACACTGGAAGACTTCAAAAAATTCTTATGATAGTTTTCAAGTGCTTGTTTGTTACTACGTATCCTAGATATCTAAAAGAACTATTCGTTTTCCGTAGCTCCAGTTATTTAATAAGAGGAAAGTATATTCTGACCTTACCTATAGCAAAGATATCAGTGACGTCACCTATTGTTATTAATATGCCAACCAGAGAACGATTGGCTGGTGAAACAAAGAGCTCTTTTGTTTAACGCTTTGAACATTTAAATAACAAAAACAATGTTTGTAAACAAATATCTTCCCTATACCAAGAACTACAAATTATGGACTTGAGTGCATCCAATATCAAGCTGCTAAAATTTGAAATTCGCTCCCAGACAGTATGAAAACAATGACGTCATTTAAAGATTTTAAGAAAGCCATAAAGGAAATAAATTTTTAGTTATAGTTTTAGTTTTTGTATTGTAGTAGTTTTAATTATAATTTAACTGATTTATGTATTTTTCTTTCTCGAAGACATTAGCTCAATAGAGCTACTCTGATAATTCGAGTGGAAATAAAGTGTATGTATTTTGTCTCCACTTCACAACGAATGAAAACGCAGCTGATAGGCAAATAAGTTTATTTGGGGAGGGCCTGGCAAGAACCAACCCGAACACTACATGGATAATAATTTACATAAC
>OZ026603.1:17249486-17301986 GCA_964020085.1 Micromussa lordhowensis
GCGAAGATCTTCTGCTCGCGGCATATAAGCTGCTTCTTTTCTTTATCAGGGAGGACAAAGTCGCTCGAGCGCGCCGCTCGGCACTGAAAATCCGCTTCTCGTCGTCAGAATTTTCCGCTAGATCATGCTTCTTCTATGAAAACCACATTTGTGATAGAGTTTTCCTGATTAAACATTGTTATTTATTTATTCTTGTATTCGTCTACGGTAAACCAACCTGACTCCGATTTATCAGCTAGAAGAATGTGCTTTTGGCGCTCGAGCAGTAACTTCTCACCTTCATCCAATTCTGATTTAACTTTTTCAAGCTGCGATCTCTGTGCGGCGGATTTGGCGTTGTCGAGTGTCTCTCCTAACTTCAGATTGAACTTGTATTGATCTTCGTTGGCTTTCCGTTTGAGCTTATGGGGCTCGCTGTGTTTCAGCTTCTTGATCTCCCTCATTTGGAGGTCTGCGGCGTCCTCGTTGACCCGTTTGATTTGACCCACGGTGTCTTGCAACAAGACCTTAAAAGAATCCATCATCTGTTGGTTGTTGAGTTTAATCAGATCCGAAATCTCGTCCTTGGTGATTGACATGGCGGACATAAACAATGACTAACGCGGGAGAATTAACGAAAGCTCGAAGACAAATTAAACGGAGCTCTGAACAGGGTTGATTCAGAGGCCTAGATGACTATCACGTGCTATGCTTCCCCTTATATACCCTTTTCTCTCTACCCATGATGCACCGGCCTGGAACCCAGGCCACGTTGTTACCCGTGCCGAGAAAATAGTTATTTCGGCCTTCTTTGCATGCTCATTCGTCAGAAATAACATATGTATGTATGTATGTATGTATGCCGTGACGATCGCGGCAGTGAGGTTGTGTTCCTCACTGTTATTAAGAGGTTCTGAATTAAGAATTGATTTTTTCCATACATCAGGGATCGCAGCAAGGATACCATTATAAGTTAGGAAGTCCACTGACAAACCATATTTTCTTTGAAAATCGGGTCTTGATAAAAAGTTTCCTTTTTCGTTTAAAAGATGGTGAATTTTAGTGACCCCTTTTCTATACCATGACGAGTAAAATACTGGTTTTCCATCTAGTCTTATGAAACGGTTGTTCCAAATAGTTTCATGTAGATATTCCATAGCCGTGGAGGGGTTGTTAGAGTGCAACTCCTGCCAAACAGTTAGTACATTTCTGTAAAAGCTTGGTACATGTGAGGTCAAATTTATGTCGCGTGTGTCAAAATTGCATTCGAAGATAAATCGACCCCCGTATTGAGCTAAAGCAGAGGAGAAGGCGGAGCACCATTTACTACCATCGGCTTCATAAAAGCGTTTGACCCAGGCTGCTTTAAGGGATTTATCCAATATCGTGAAGTCGACCACATTAAGACCGCCTTTGTCCACAGGAAGTACTATTGTTTGTCGTTTTACCTTATCGGGCTTGAAGTTCCAGATGAATTTGAAGCAAATATCATTAACTTTTTCAGCGAAGTTCTGAGGCACTTTGAGAACGGACGTATTATAAACCAACTTAGAAATTGCGAGTGTCTTAACAATACAAATTCTTCCTATGAGAGTTAAGTTTCTAGTCGTCCATAGATTTAAAACGTTCTTTAGCGTTACAAGCCTCTCTTCGAAATTGATTTTGTAGCTAGTGGTGGAGTCATAGGCGAAAGCGACACCTAGCGCAAATACATGTTCTTTCGGCCATGCAATGTTGAATGGAGCGAGTTTGCCTAAGTGGCATTTTAGGCTTCCAAGCCACATTCCTTCTGTTTTGGAGAAATTTATTTTCAGACCTGAGCAGGTACCAAAATCATTTAAAAGACTGAATAAGTGACTAGCCGAACGGTCATCCTTTATAAACGCTGTAAGGTCATCTGCATTCTGCATACATACTTAGTTTTAATTCAGTGTCATTGATTTTTAAACCGTGGATGTTTTCATTTTCTCTGATCGCTTGGGCAAGTACCTCAATTGCTAGTACAAAAAGAAGCCCTGACAATGGGTAACCTTGTCGAACGCCTCTGTAGAGCTGGAAAAAGTCTGACGCATGACCATTGTTCATAACACAGCTTGTGATGTTAGAGTAAAACGTATGGATCCATTTTCGAAACATCGGGCCAAAGTTCATAACCTCGAGTACTTTGAACAAGAAATTCCATTCTAAAGAATCAAAAGCTTTTTCAAAATCGATAAAGAGCAACATGCCTGGCAAGTTGTTTTCCTCATACGATTTAATCACATCAGAAATCAACCGAATATTTTCTCCAATGAATCGATTTTGACATAGCCTGTTTGATCTCTGTCGATCAACCTTGGCAAGACTTTCTCTAGCCGCTTTGCAATACATTTCGTGGCAATTTTATAGGCGATGTTCAACAAGGTAATCGGCCGCCAATTTTTTAAGAGGAGAGTGTCTTTGTTTTTTTTTGGCAACAAGGAAATCACTCCTTCTTTGTGAGATCGACATTTCGCCACACTGGTAGGCGTCGCTGATTTCCCTTTCGTAAACGGTCTATGCCATTTTTAACGGTCGATGCCATTTTCGTAAACGGTTTATGCCATTTTTAACGGTCGATGCCATTTTCGTAATTGGTTGATGCCATATCTGCTTTAGTTTAGGCCTGGACAAGGTAGAAACTGGTATAATTTGTTGAAGGAATAAAATGCACTCACCAAATGCTTAATTGTTCATATTCACACTGGTTTGCTTGCGGTTAGCTCTTATTTGATGTTTGGGACAACTCTATTATTAATGTTTAAGAATGTCTCGTTTTATAATTAAATTTTGGGGAAATTTGGCGGGCCAACCTAGTAGTGTAGTGGTATAAGAGGGATGTCAGGAAAAAGAGGTTCCGGGTTCTTTAATTTAGTAGAGAAAAATTCGTGTAAAATTTTCTAATTGTCGCGAAAATGGCAAAGACCGTTTATGAAACGGACAACTGCGTAGGCGTCGTTTAAACAGTCTTTTAAAGGTATTGCAACATAATCCCAAAAACACAAATAAAATTCCGCAGTGAGCCCGTCAGAACCTGGGGTTTTATTTTTCGAAAACTGTTTAAGAGCGGATAGGCATTCTTCTTCGGTAATGAGTCCTTCGCAGGTTTTTTGATGTTCACCATCAAGTCTTTTTATGTTGTTGCAATTTAGAAAATGCGGTGCTGAAGTATAAAAAGTATCTTCTGATATCTGAAAAGAATACAAAGTCTTATAAAAGTTTTCCATTTGGCACAAGATCTTATTCGGCTCGTCTTAATATGTATTTTCTTTTGTCTTCAATTTGACTATGTGTTTTCTTTCATAAGCACGCTTTTCTAAATTCACGAAATATTTGCTGTTTCTTTCACCATGTTCATACCACCTAGCTCTGCTTATTATTATCGCACCTTTTGTTTTTTGTTCAGAGATTTTTTGTAGTTCGAGTCTGACGCGCTCAGCTTCTGCTACTAAATTTGTGTCCTGATGGTTTTGATCGAGACGCTCATTCAGTTGTTTTAACTTACAGAGTAGATCTATTTCTCTTTTCCTCTTTGCTTTGGAAAGCCGCTTAGAAAAACAAGTACAAAAGTCTCTGATCTCCATTTTAATCATTTCCCAATAAAGTCTTTTGTCTTTGGTGTCGCGGTGTTTTTCTTTTGATTGATCGTACTGTAAATGTTCGCCCACCTTCTGTTTCAGTTTTGTAACGGAGACAATTAAAATTTAAGTCACTAAAACGGGTACTTCTATTGTGGGTGTCAGAGTTCAACTTTAGCATTTGCTTCAGGTAGACTGGCGTCTTTCCTAAGATTCTCTTAAGGAGTAAAGAACATCTAATTGCATAAGATTCATGGTAAAATGGTACCCAGTTTAATGAATTGAACAGTGGATCTGAACGAGAGCGGGGTTCGGCGTCCAAGATGATTCTTGCTGCTCTTTTCTGCTGCTGCTGTTTATATTTCCTTTTGATGTTGATGTCCATATATTTGCACCATAGAGAATAACAGGCTTGATCACTGCTTTATAGTAAATTTCTCTTTGGTTTCTCTTCAAATATGCGCTAATATGTTTCAGCAGGCCAATTCGTTTGGAGATCTAGCTTTTTTAAAATACTTGGAAATCGTAAGGTAAAATATCTTCTTCAGTAGCTTGGAAAAAACAAAAACAAAAATGACACCTCTGAAGGGACTCGAACCCGCAATCTTCGGCTTAGGAGGCCGACGCGTTATCCATTACGCTACAGAGGCCGGTGTTGACATTTCACAATAACTACAATGCCCTACTTTTGTGATCTACAGTGTATTGGAAACTTTGCAGGTTTCGCCGAGCCTGAACTTCGATTTGAGTGCTATCAGAAGTTTTTCTAGAGAAGGACGCGATGTTTCTGCACGTTTCCCTTTCAATTAGCTTTAATAAAATACTTGAAAATCGTTAGGTAATATATCTCCTTCAGTAGCTTAAAAAAAAAGAACCAAAGTATACACCACGGACGGGACTCGAACCCACAATCTTCGCCCAACGCGTTATCCAACTAGGCTACAGAGGGTGCTGTTGCTAATAGCCAATGATTAAAAAGTACTGATCTAGGTCGTGTTCTATTGGGATCAATCGTTCCTGGTTGGTTGGAGTTTTTTTTTTTCGTGTTTTAATGGGTAAAAACTGTTCAACCGGCCTCAAACCAGATGGGTTAAGTCGCGTAATTGTAGCTCGCGTAAGGACTATTCCCAGGAGTTTCCGCGTTTTAACCAAAAACAGTTGGAAAAGTGTTATTCTGAGAAGCGACAACTGCATCAACCCAAACCGGTTGCAGTTGAAACGGTTGATCTCAATAGGAGACGACCTTAGCGATCTGTTGGAAACCTTACAGGTTTAAGAGAGCAGTTATTTCTCGAGTTACAAATTCTAACTTTTTTTTTTTTCAGATGTTTGCTATTCTATAAAAGGTATTAAGCAAATATACTTTCTCCAAAAGGAAGGGAGAAAAATCTAAAAGTACACCTCCGACGGGACTCGAACCCGCAATCTTCGGCTTAGGAGGCCGACGTGTTATCCATTACGCTACAGAGGCTGATGTCGTTACTCCGTAAGCAAAAAGTAGTTAAAAAGTACTGCTTTAGCAATCTATTGGAATGCTGGCATTGTTTTCTGTAGTTATCAATTCTCGTCTACTTATTGCTTTTTCAGATTTTGTTTTTCAGTTAAGATCATAGCACCGGTCATGCAAACTGTTAGGTGGCATAACCGTGTTTAATCCAAGCCGACGTATTATGTCGGCTACATTTCCTGTGAGCCTTTTTTGTTCTTATTGCCAGATTAGTCCATTCAAGGAAGTGATTATTAGTGATTTTCTGCCTCGCTAATTGGTCAGTGCACTTGTGTGTAATTTGAACTCAGCTCAAATGACACGGTGGCCTCATGGTTGGTGCACCGGACTCCGGAGCGAGCGCTCCGGTTCGAGCCCTTGCTGGGGCCATTGTGTTGTGTTCTTGGGGAATACTCTTTACTCTCACAGGTGTTTTCTTCCCCCCAGGTGTATAAATGGGTATCAGCGAATTTAATGCTGGGAGTAACACTGCGATGGACTAGCATCCCATCCATGGGTGGAATAGAAATAACTCCTAGTCGTTTCATGCTACAGAAACTGGGATAAGCTCCGCCCTCATCAGCCACTTGGCTCGTTTCCAGACCTTTCCTACCTCAAATGACACTGATAAAGATGACTCGATCATATGGTGACCGCATTTGTCATGGCATACCAAAAAAAGGAGACATCTTCCAATATAAAGCAGTTCATACCAGTCAAGGTTGCCTTCTCTAAATTTTAAATATACACCTTATCCGATGGTTTAGCATATAAAACGCGCCGATATTTAATATATAATAAGCGCCGATATTTGCTGCGCAGCGAGCGTAGCGAGCAAGCAGCAACATAAATAGGATTTAAGAAGAATATATAGAAGGGGATACGAATTCTTAAATTCATCACTTTTTACCTAAATGCATTGCATTTAACCAGAATGTACAGCGTCACTTTTTACCAGAGTTTATTACGCCACGAACAACACAAGGATGTCACACCGTCGAGCTGTCGTCTCAATTCGCGTAGATTTCAATGAGAAAGATTAGTGGTTTGTTTTGCTCTGGTTCACTGCTCTGATTTATTGCTCTGTGAAGGAGATCGTGCTTGACTTTCACAACTCTTGCTTTTGTCCTTAATGCAGTAAGTGAAAGTTTGTAAATCTGGCTGATTAATTGTGACATCTTAGTTTTAACTTAGTATGTCATTTCTTAGCAGTCTCGCCTCCTTGGTCGAATTCGTAAATGAAGAGAAATCGTCGTTACTAAAGCTTGTAGAATAATTAAAAATACGAAAACCGTATAACAAGGTAATTTAAAAAATGCTGCGATCTATTTATCCAAACATGAATTTAAGCTGAAGCATTAGCATTTTCACACATCGCGATGGACACGTCCTCGGCACAGTCTGTCAACATTCTTGTAAATCTGGATGATTAATCTTAACTTTAGTATATCATTTCTTAGCAGTCTCGCCTCCTTGGTCGAAGATAAATCGTCATTACTAAAGCTTGTAGAATAACTAAACAACAAAAACCGTACAACACGCTGATTTCATACATGCTGCGATCTATTCCTTTTCATCCAAACATGAATTTAAGCTAAGGCGATAGCATTTTCACACATCGCGATGGACGCGTCCTCCGCACAGTCTGTCAACATTCTAGAGATATTTAATGCGTACCAGTACAGAATTTATAACTTAGAGTTCTGCTCCTACAATTTCCACGTCTATCGATTTTTGCGATCTGATAAAGGGGAGGTTGATGTGTATCGTTTTATGTCCAAACATAGTTCAGATCACTATGTGCTTTTTTGTCACGATCCCTTTTCACACCTCGCCATCGATGCGTCATCATGCATGGAGTTGATGCATAGAAGGACAGATTTTAAGTTACGCAGCACAATTTGACGCTACTTTCAGAAATAAAGGTCTTGGAACGCGCAGATAGATAAATCATTGCGTAAAATATGTCAGTATCAACAGAATGTGCCGCAGCATTACTATCTTTTAGATACCCTAGTTAACATATAATACGCGCCGATATTTTTCGAGTTGCGTAGTATTTCGGGGGAAAAATACAAGCAATCAAAACTAGATACCACGTGTACGACTGTCTTGGCGCCTTATAATTTTTTAGCTTCAAATTTCGAAACAAGATTCCCTGAAGCCCGCGTCCCTGCGTGGCATTTCCGCGCAGGATTTTGTACGAAGAACGGGAGACAGGATTGTAAATTATGAGTCTTACTTGGAAAAGAGGCCCCATTTAAAATCTGTAAGGGGAAACGAGACCGAGCTTGTATACGCTAGCTAGAATTGTTAATAAGTATGCAAGTAACATTTATAACTTTCTTCGAAGGAACCTTAGTCACAAAAATAAAATATATACATGTAATGAAGTAGGCCACACATAGTGGTCAAAGGTAAACAGAGTCTTCTTTGAAAGGAATGTATTGCAGAATCCAATTTTGCAGATTTTGTTTACGTGCACAGCCAAAGCGCCTTACTCGCAATTCATCTCTTGCAAAAACAACCATGCAAAGCGCGAGGTAGTTCTCAAGCCCGGGTTGTTCCAAAGCTGGATAACACTATCCACCGGATAAATCACTATCCAGTGGATAGCGTGGTAAGTACGTCCGGCGGACCGCAAATTTTGGTTAAAAGTCAAATGGAACAGTAATTTTACGAAAAATCTGTTCGGAAATTGTGCACTACCTCTAGCAGACTCCTCCTTTTGAAAATTTCTTTGCCATTTGCTGATTGTTCCCCAGTTTCCAGTCTCTCGTCGACAGACTGAACAACACTGAAAACCAATAGAATATGATCTGGATCATAATATCTTGTGGAAACCGAATTGTAAATGGTAAGCGCCATCTTGTCCGGCTGATAACCTTTACCATTACTCAATGGTCATCCCAACTGATTTATTCCGACAAATGGTAAGCAGCCCTGGATAAGATGCGTATAAATAACTTAAGAGAGATTACTTAGGGAATATAATGTTTAAATGGGGGATTAGCTATTTTTTTTTCTTCATCCTCTCTTATATAAAGGGATTGATGGTCCGCCATATTTCCAAAAATGGAATAAAGATGCTAAATATTGGGGAAGATAGACACACATTACAAAGTCCAGAACTTGGAATACTTAGGCCAATTAATTTTTGAATCGGATTTTTGAAGATGCGCCATCGTTAACCTAAGTAATAATACCGGCATTGACACTGAATACCGGCATTCATTCATTCAGATAATAAATTCTCGATCTTATAGTTTATAATGCTGATGATTTTTAGTGCTGTTCAAGAACGCGATGTTTCTGCACGTTTCCCTTCCATTTAGCTTTTTTAAAATACTTGAAAATCGTTAGGTGATATACCTTCTTCAGTAGCTTAGAATAAGGAACCAAAAACACACCTCTGACCGGAGTCGAACCCGCAAACTTTGCCTTAGGAAGCCGACGCGTTATCCATTACGCTACAGAGGCCGGTGTTTATAATACACAGTGATTACAATGCACTGTTTTAATGATCGACAGTGTTTCGGAAACTTGGCAGGTTTCGGCGAGCAAGCTTAATTCTCGATTTGAGTGCTATCAGAAGTTTATAAAGCTGTGAACTTCTGGTGTTGTAAAAGAACGCAGTCTTTCTGCACGTTTCCCTTTCATTTAGCTTTCATAAAATACTTGAAAATCATAAGATATATTTTCTTCAGTAGCTTGGAAAAAAAGAACCAACATAATTATACAACCCCGACGGGACTCGAACCCGCAATCTTCGGCTTAGGAGGCCGACCCGTTGTCCAATTACGCTACAGAGGCTGCTGTTGATAACGGGTAATAATGAAAAAGTACTGATATTTAGGTCTTGTTCTATTGGGATCAACCGTTTCTGGTTGGTTGTTTTTTTTTGTGTTTTAATGGGTAAAATCTGCTTTCGGTTGGTTTGCTGACCAACTTTATCAACCGGCCTCAAACCAGATTGGTTAAGTCGCTTGATTGTAGCTCTCGTAAGTTTTCCGTTTCTTAAATGACACTGATAGATATAACTCGATCACATGGTGACCGCATCATTCATAGCGTACCAGAAAAAGAGACATCTTCCAATATAAAGCAGTTCATACCAGTCAAGCTTGCCTTCTCTAAATTTAAAATATACACCTTATGCGATGGTTTAGCATATAAAATGCGCCGATATTTAACATACAATACGCGCCGCTATTTTTCGAGTTGCGTAGTATTTCGGGGCGAGGAAAATTATCAGCAATCAAAACAAGATACCACGCGTATGACTGTCTTGGTGCCTTATAATTTTTTAGCTTCAAATTTCAAAACGAGATTCCCTCAAGCCGGCTGCGTGCCTGAGTGGTATTTCCGCGAAGGATTTTGTTGGAAGAACGGAAGACAGGATTGCAAATTATGAGTCCTACATGGAAAAGAGGCTTCATTTATAATCTGTAAGGGAAAACGAGGCCGAGCTTGTATACGCTACCTAGTGTTATTAATAAGCATGCAAATAACATTTTCGCTTTCTTCGTAGGATCCTAAGTCACAAAAATAAAATATATACATCTAATAAAGTAGGCCACGCATAGTGGCCAAGTGGGAATATAGTCTTGGAAAGGAATGCATTGTTGAATCTAGTTTTGCAGATTTTGTTCACCAGGACAGCGCAAGCGCCTTACCCGCATTTTATCTCTTGCAAAAACATCCATGCAAAGTGCGAGGTAGTTTTCACTCCGGGTTGTTCCAAAGGTGGAAAGCACGTCCGGCGAACCGCAAATTTTGGTTAAAAGTCAAATGGAACAGTAATTTTATGTAAAATCCGTTCGGAAATTGTGCACTACCTCTAGCAGACTCCTCCTTTTGAAAATTTTCTTGCCATTTGCTGATTGTTCCCCAGTTTCCAGTCTCTTGTCGACAGACTGAATAACACTGGAAACCAAGAGAATATCATCTGGATTATAATAACTTGTGCTGAAACCGAATTGTAAATGGGTAGCGCCATCTTGTTCGGCTGATGACCTTTACCATTACTCAATGGTCATCCCAACTGATTTATTCCGACAAATGGCAAGCAGCCAGTTGTTTGAGTGAATAAAAGATTGTTGTGTTGTTGTTGCAGCCCTGGATAAGATGCGTATAAATAACTTAAGAGAGATTACCTAGTGAATATAATGTTCATATGGGGGTATTAGCTATCTTTCTCTTCATCCTCTCTTATAAAAAGGGATTGATGGTCCGCCATATTCCCAAAAATGGAACAAGGATGCTAAATATTTGGGAAGATAGACACCCATTACAAAGTCCAGAACTTGGAATATTTAGGCTAATTACTTTTTGAACCGGATTTTTGAAGATGCGCCATCGTTAACATAAGTCATAATACCGGCATTGACACTGAATACCGGCATTCATTCATTCAGATACTAAATTCTCGATCTTATAGTTTATAATGCTGTAGATTTTAAGTACTGTTTAAAACACGAGCAGCAGTGTTTTATCGGGTTTAAAAACACGAGGCGTAGCCGAGTGTTTTTAAACCCGATAAAACACGTGCTGCGAGTGTTTTGAACAGCTTCAAAAATAGCTTCAAAAATCCGCGATTACACCTACCTGCGAATTTTTCTATTGTTACAAAAACCCGAGAAAACACGTGCATGCGAATTCTTCTGCGGCTCCGAAAACCCGAGAAAAGGCGTGCATTGAGAACAATTGATTGAGATCTTTTTATAAAGATCACACGGAGATCTTTATATAAAGATTACGTGTGATCTTTATATAAAGATCATGGTAGTCGTTCTCATTTTTACCAGGTATAAAGGTTCATGCACGTGATCAATTTGACGTCTCTGATAGGCTCATGTGCTTATGAATTATTAATTAGTTTTTGAAGTGCTGTTCAAGAACACGATGTTTCTGCACGTTCTGTAAGACTGGTACCGAGTTTTGTAGTAGTGGTTACCAAGCTAGTCGCGGTAGCCAAGTGTGAGTTCTCTTGAACTGTTGTACGGTGTTTCGAGGCGGTTGGTCTGTAGTAAAGTCGTCGTTTCTTTTAGAGGTTTCGTCACTCGTTCTTTACACTGGTGGCAGCGGTGGGATCGCATCGAGTAGTCCTTCCGGAATCGGTTCTCCGGTGAAGAGAATGTGCGAGAATTTTTTCGGGACTTTGAAATGTACGTAGCGGTAAACGAGTGGTTGGACGAAAAAGCAGGCCAGTACTTGGCTGTGTTTTTGAAGGACGACGCGAGAGCATTTTTCCACCAACAGTCGGAGACAGTGAAGAAAAGTTTCAGCGAATTATCAAAGGCTCTGAAGCAGAGATATGAGGGAGGTCTGGCTTTGTTGAAGTACAAGAGAGACTTTAATTCACGAAGCCGCAAAGATGGTGAACCATTACATTCGTATCTGGCGGATCTCCGAATGGCTTATGACAGAGCCTACGCTCCTCCTGTAGTCGATGAATTACCAGATAGCCCCAGTGCTGCACAGAAGAAGAAAAACAACGAGCAAATCGGCGCTCTTGTTTTTTACGAGTCTAGGAAAGCTGAGGATGTGTTATGCCAGTTTGTTAATGGGCTCAAGAAGGATCTAAGAGAGTTATTGATTAGACAGGATGATCTCCTGAAGACTCCAGTTGAGACTGTTGTCAAGAGAATTGCTACATTGGAGGAGGAGTGTGGAGGAGTGCTTAAGGTTAACAGGTGCTCTGTTAGTGAGCCAAGTGGAAAAGTCAATCCAACAGGTGCAGACAAACAGGTCAGTGAAATTGAATAAATGGTAAATAAGACGGTGGAACTAAAGCTAGAAGAGTTCAGAAGCTCCCAAGGCCCCTTTTCTGCAGCCGTACGTAGGGGAGGAAAACGGACAGGTAGGCAAAGACCTGGTCCGGCCGACTAATGTTTGCAGAGCTTGCAATGGTCGTGGCCGCTGGGCTCGCAGTTGCCCGACATTAAACGGGAGCGGGGCTGGCCAAGGACCCCGACACCAGCCTTGAACTCATGTGAAGGGGTCAACTACCCATACCTTCTTCAGTAAGAGCCCGTTATTAACACTGTACACAGAGGTAAGGCTGTAAGTAGGAAGAGTTACTACGTTGAGGGAACTGTGAATAAAGAGAAAACAATCTTCCTGGTTGATACCGGTGTAGAGGTGAGCCTGACATCTTCAAGTACTCCTGGTTTGGTGATCAGCAATTTGGTGATCAAGTCTCTCCTGTTTCAATAACTCACCAGCCCATTACTGTTCGTGGAATTTCCTCGTGGTTGATGATCTCAGGGAGTCCGTATTAGGAGAAGATTTCATTGAAAGTCACCATGAGAGTTTTTGGGGAATCCGTGATGGTGCCCTGTGGTTGGATGATTGGAAAATACCCCTAGAGGATCATTGCAAATGCAGTAGTGTTTGGGTCGAAAATTACTCTACAATAGTTACCAGGTGCACAGTGGAACGCCTGCAAGAAATCAGGTCCTGATTCCTATGCGAACTAAGGATAGAGACTGTATGGTTGGTTTGTTTGAGTCTACGAGAACCCCAGGTGGGGTGTTGATGACTAAGACTGTTGTTGATAGTGATTAGAGTGGATGGTTTTGGGTGAAAGCCGTAAGCCCATCTGATAAAACTGTGACGCTCTTCAAGAACCAGAAAGTGGGGATTATTACTGACATTGTTGACTGTTCTGACCCCTTAACCTGTCTCCAGAAAAGGATGGTCCTACTGTGTCTTGCATCACTAATGATATATCTGAAGGACATGTGAAGGAACTTGGCATCGATTTGTCTGACAGTGACCTGAGTGGCATTCAAAGAGGACAGCTGGAAGATTTGCTTCTCTCTTATGCTGATGTCTTTTCGAGGGGTAAGCGTGACAGTGGCAAATATACGGCTGGAGTTTAGCACCATATTCCCCTGAAAGCAGGGGCAACTCTAGTTAAACAACAGCTTCGCAGAGTTCCATTTGCCTATCAAGAAGGTGTAAAGTCGGATTTGAAAGATATGCTGGAAGATGGGGTTATCGAGAGGTCCACTTCTGAGTGGGCTAGCCCTCTGGTCATTGTGAGGAAACTCTCTGGGGACCTGAGAATTTGTGTAGAGTGGAGGTGCGGTGGCCTCATGGTTAGTGCGCTCGACTCCGGAACGAGCGCTCCGGATTCGAGCCCTTGCCAGGGACACTGTGTTGTGTTCTTAGGCAAGTCACTTTACTCTCATGGTGCCTCTCTCCAAGCAGGTGTATAAATGGGTACCGGCGAATTTAATGCTGGGGGTAACCCTGCGATGGACTAGCATCCCTTCCAGGGGGGAGTAGAAAATATTCCTAGTCGCTTCATGCTACGGAAACCGGGATAAGCTCCGGCCTGATGAGCCACTTGGCTCGTATGCAGACTTTACCCTTACAGGAAATTGAACGAAGCGACAAGGGTAGCTAGTTGCCCTCTTCCAAACATGACTGAAACTTTGGACCGGTTAGCTGACGCAAAGTTTTTCACTACATTCGACATGGTCTCGGCCTACCATCAGATTGAGGTGGCCCCTTAGGACCTGCACAAGACTGCCTTTGTGTCTCCATTTGTTTTGCTTCAGTATTGTCGGTTGCCTTTTGGGCTTGCGGTGGCCCCAGGAACGTTCCAGGCAGTGATCGAGGACATGCTGCAAGTGTTGGATGCCGAGGATGTTATGGCTTACCAGGATGATGTGATTTGTTTCCACTCTGGCTTTGAGGAACATTTAAAAGGCATTAGGAGATTATTACAGACGATCAGGAAAGCTGGTTTCAAGTTATCAGGCAAGAAATGCCAGTTTGCAACAAGGTCTGTCAAGTTCCTTGGTCATGTAATTGACAAGGATGGTATAAGACCACTACCAGAGAAGCTGGACATAATCCGAGAGTGGAAAGTTCCTAAAGATGAAGCTGATCTTTGTCGTTTTCTGGGTGTTTTTACATTCTAGAGGAGATTTGTGAAAGATTTTTACCTATATTAAAGTCCCACTTCATGATCTCCTCAACAAATCGGAATTTGTGTGGACACCTCAATGTCACAGTGCTTTCAAACAACTGCAGGACTTTTCCGTGCTCTTCAGTGACTTTGAAACTCCCGGATAGACAGGGATGCTTCATTGTGTCTTGTGATGCCTCTGATAAAGCAGTGGGTTTCGTTCTAGAGCAGTCTGATGCCAGTGGGAGAAGAAGACCAGTGGCTTTTGGTGGACGGAAACTCAACAAGTCCGAATGCAATTATTCGACTACGGAAAAGGAATACCTTGCGGTGATTGAGGCTTTAAAAGCCTATCGTCCATATTTGGTTGGACGCGAGTTTGACTTGTTCACTGATCACGAATCTCTTATGGGGCTTCTGACCCGAACCAAGGAACACAGTGGTCGATTGTGGAGATGGGTCGACAAATTCAGAGAGTTCCAGTGCAAAGTTCATCACATCGCAGGAAATAAGAATACAGTTGCAGATGCCTTAAGTAGAGTCCAAGAAGTGAAGGCTGCTGCACAGAAAGCATGGTCCCTCGCTCAGGACAGATAATTGTTCCTCGAAATCTTACTCCGAGAGTTCTTCAGATGTTGTACAATGACCTGGGCCATTTTTGTACTGCCAAGACTTCTTCTAGGGTCAAGGAGAGGTTTTTCTGGCCGCATATGTCTCTGGACATAGACGAATGGTGCGGAAACTGCTTGCCATGCTAGAGGAGGAAAACCCAGTTCCTGCCAGAAGAGCTCCGCTGCAACCAATCATCAGTAGTCGTCCTGGGGAATTGGTAACGATCGATATTGTGGAATACCCATTAAGCTCTCGGGGTTACCGGTACTGTTTAGTTGTGGTCGACCATTTCACCAAGTGGCTAGAATTATTCCCACTTAGGGATCAGAAGTCTGAGACCATCGCTAAGAGAGTGATCGATTGCTGGATTCCCCAGCACGGCGCTCCAGAACAGATTCATCATGATCAGGGAAAGAACTTGACAGGTGATATGATCCAGGAAATATGTTCTTTTTTTGAGATTTTGAACACGCGAACAACACCACTTCACCCCCAGTCAGATGGGGCTTCTTAGCGAAGTATTCGTACAGTGAACAGTATGCTGGCAAAGATTGGTAAAGAGGATCAAAGGAACTGGGATTTGTACATCCCATCCACATGTCTGGCCTACAACACCTCTGTTCACAGTAGTACTGGTTTTGCACCCAGTTTCTTACGGTTTGGTAGGAGCTCCGTTTGCCTAGTGATTGGCTTCAGCCAGACTCCCGCCTTCCTTCACACGAGCGTCATTCTGATTACGCTACCGAGCTCAAGTCAAGGCTGATGCAGCCTTTCCAGACTGCTAGTGAAACTCTGAAGGTGTCGCATCGTACTCAGAAGGCTTACTATGACCGCTGGGCAAGAGCCAATGCTTATGAAGTAGGAGACCAAGTCCTCTGGTTAGACAAGAAATCCCGGAGAAGTAGATGTATGAAACTGAATAGACCTTGGACTGGCCCTTGGGTAATCATCAAGCGTCTAAGTGAAGTGGTTTACAGGATCAAGTACTGTGGGTCTGTTGGCAGTTACTCCAGGATCAAAAGGAGAGTGGTGCACTTTAATCAGTTGAAACCCTTCAACGGAGTCAGCAACAAGGGTCAAGGTTGGGTTGTGGTTGAGTCAGGAGCTACTGAGGTCTTGTGTCCTTCTTCAACTCAAGCGGGCAGTGATGCGGGGGTGATCGTGTTGGAAGATGACATTTTCCGGAAGCTGTCGTAGAAGCACCTTCTGAGGATACGGTGCCTGTTCAACACCCTTCCCAAGCAGAGGAACCGGTTAGAAGATCTCAAAGAGAGAGGCGTTCACCCTTCTGGACACGTGACTATCAAATGGACACTTAGAGGGCTATTTGAAATTCTCATGATGAATTGGATTTGACATTTGTTTTTGGTTTCAGATTTTCTTTGTCCTTTCCTAGAAGGGGATAGTGTAAGACTGGTACCGAGTTTTGTAGTAGTGGTTACCAGGCTAGGCGCGGTAGCCAAGTGTGAATTCCCTTGAACTGTTGTACGGTGTTTCGACATGGTTGGTCTGCAGTAAAGTTGTCGTTTCTTCTAGAGGTTTCGTCTCTTGTTCTTTTCATTTCCCTTCCATTAAGCTTTTTGAAATACTTGGAAATCGTTCGGTAAAATATCTTAGCTTGGAAAAAAGAACAAAAACCACATCCCTGACGGGACTCAAACCTCGAATTTTCGGCTTAGGAGGTCGACGCGTTATCCATTACGCTACAGAGGCCAGTTGTTGACAGTTCACGGTAATTCCAATGCCCTAGTTCAGCGACTGGAAACTTTGCAGGTTTCGTCGAGCAAACTTCGATTTGAGCGCTATCACAAGTTTATAACGCTGTGAACTTCTAGTGCTGATTAAGAACGCGATGTTTCTGCACATTTCCCTTTCATTTAGCTTTTATAAAATACTTGAAAATCGTTAGGTAATATATCTCCTTCAGTAGCTTGGAAAAAAAGGAACCAAAGTATACACCCCCGACGGGACTCAAACCCGCAATCTTCGGCTTAGGAGGCCGACGCGTTATCCAATTATGCTACAGAGGCTGCTGTTGGTAATAGACAATGATTAAAAAGCATTGATCTAAGTCGTGTTCTCTTGAGATCAACCGTTCCTAGATCGTTGGAGTTCGGTTGGTTTGGCTGACCAACTTTTTCAACCGGCCTCAAAGCAAGTTAGTTATGTCGCGTTATTGTGGCTCGCGTAAGGACGTTTCCGCGTTTCAACCAAAAACGGTTGCAGAAGTGTAATTTTCAGAAGCGTCAACTGCACCAACCCAAAACCGGTTGCAGTTCAAACGGTTGATCTCAATAGGCCGGACGACCTTAGCGATCTATTGGAAACCTTACTTAACTTAAGCGAGCAGTTATTTCTCGAGTTACAAATTCTAAACTACGAATTGCTTTTTTCAGATGTTTGTTATTCTATAAAGAAAGGTATTAAGCAAATATGCTTTCTCCAATAGGAAGGGAAAAAAAACTAAAAGTACACCTCCGACGGGACTCGAACCCGCAATCTTCGGCTTAGGAGGCCGACGCGTTATCCATTACGCTACAGAGGCTCATGTTGTGATCACGCAAGTAAAAAGTAATTAAAAAGTATTGATTTAGTGATCTTTTGGAGTGCTGGCAGGTTTCGGCGAGCATTATTTTCTCTAGTTATAAATTCTCGTCTACTCACTGGCTTTTCAGGATGTTTGTTACTCAGTTAAGATCATAGCACCGGCCATGCAAACTGTTAGGTGGCATAACCGTGTTTAATCCAAGCCGGCGTATTATGTCAGCTACATTTCCTGTGTGTCTTTTTTGTTCTTATTGGCAGATCAGTCCATTCAAGGAAGTGATTATTAGTGATTTTCCTGCCTCGCTAATTGGTCAGTGCAATTTGTGTGTAATTTGAACTCAGCTCAAATGACACGGCGGCCTCATGGTTAGTGCGCCGGACTCCGGAGCGAGAGCTCCGGGTTCGAGCCTTTGCTGGGGCCATTGTTGTGTTCTTGGGCAATACACTTTACTCTCACAGAGGGTCTCTTCCCCCAGGTGTATAAATGGGTACCGGCGAATTTAGTGCTGGGAGTAACACTGCGATGGACTAGCATCCCACCCATGGTGGGAACAGAAATAACTCCTAGTAGTTTCATGCTACAGAAACTGGGATAAGCTCCGCCCTGATGAGCCACTTGGCTCGTTTTTGCAGACTTTACCTACCTCAAATGACACTGATAGATATGACTCGATCACGTGGTGACCGCATCATTCATGGGGCACCAGAAAAAAGAGACATCTTCCAATATAAAGCAGTCCATACCAGTCAAGCTTGCCTCCTCTAAATTTAAAATATTCACCTTATCCGATGGCTCATCGTTAAAATAAGTACTTTTTAAAATTTCGTATTACACGGACATAATCCATTTTCTGCATGGGACTCTTCGTGATCGCCCACAATCTCTTGTCCCTTGAGAGGTATTGACTAAAATTAAGCCAAATACCGCCATTGGCACTATAAAGTATTTCATTCATTAATTCATTCATTCGTTCATTCGTTCATTCATTCATTCATTCATTCATTCATTCATTCATTCATTCATTCATTCACCGCTCACTCATTCATTCATTCATTCATTCATTCATTCATTCATTCATTCATTCATTCATTCAGTCATTCAGTCAGTCAGTCATTCCACCATTCATTCAATAACTCAGGCATTGTTTTATTTATTCAGTCAGTCAGTCATTCATTAAACCTGTTTAAATTTTAACAACATCCTAAACCTTTCATTTATGAGAACAGAATTCTTTAGTGGTTTCCGTAGTGGTTTCACGTCCGCCTAACACGCAGAAAGACGCCGGTTCAAGCCCGGCCGGAAACAGGCTTGTTACACGTATTTTTTATTCAAGCAACTTCTTTTTTATCTTAAAACCATGATGCTTTGCTTTACCTGTTTATAGTACTCTTCTGTATTTAACGAATGTATTTTCTACCAAATTGAAGACGACTTCTAATAAACCGTCAGATAAACGTTCCTTCAGCCACAAAATGACTGGGCTACTCTGTTTAAGGGTCGTAAAAGCATTCCTCGACAGGAAGAATTCTCTCACTCGGAGGTGTGTTCTAAGGAAGCTTGCAAGATAATATTCGGAGAATTATCTTGCAACTCGCCCTTATTATACTTGGGTGTAACACATTATCATTGCCTTAGTGTATTGTCTTCTCCTTTCGGAGGGCGCCGTAGCTCAGTTGGTTAGAGCGCCTGTCTAGTAAACAGGAGGTCATGGGTTCAAATCCCATCGGTGCGTGGAATTAATCCTTCAGTCGACACCAATATCTTCTTTTAGATACAAATTTTACCAACATTTTCATATTTTTGATGGTCAATAGGCCTCGTTCGATATATCACTTCCAACATGGCCCCGACGCTTTCTGGAAAACGTTTTAACATTTTAAGTTTCTTTTGTCTTACAATTCCCAAAAGAGACTTGGATACAAAGAAAACACCACCAAATACAGAAGTTTGCAATGAAAGCCTCGGAGGCATGTTAGAATATTGATGTATCGAACGTGGCCTATTCCCTTTGAGCAGCAATCTGAAAAATCCAGAAAACAAAAGAACATAGCCAATCCTCCCCTGCGTGGAATCGAACGCCGGTCTCCAGCGTGACAGGCGGGGATACTCACCACTATACTACCGAGGATACGGCAGTCAAGCAATTCAAAAAAATCATAATTCAATGCCTAAAACTTCAGCTGATCTGCGAATGCAGCCGTATACTTTCATTCCTCAGATTAAGTCGGCTGTTTTCGAGTGTATTTCTGTTGAGGCTGATTCCCCTCCCTTTCTTCCTTATAAAAAAATATGGATTCAGTCACTCAGTCAATCATTCCACCATTTATTCAATAAGTCATTCAGTCAACCATTCAATCGGTCATTCCACCATTCATGCAATCATTCATGCATTCATTTATTTATTCAGTCAGTCATTCAGTCAGTCATTCAGTCAGTCATTCAGTCAGCCTGTTTAAATTTGAACAGCATCCCAATACTTTTCATTTATATGAACAGAATTTTTTAGTGGTTTCCGTAGTGTAGTGGTTATCACGTCCGCCTAACACGCGGAAGGACGCCGGTTCAAGCCCGGCCGTAACCTGCGATCATGCCCTTCTTCCCTGTATTCAGACGCGGCGAAGGAGGGCATGATACATTTACTTGACGGATCGTATGTTCAAAAACCAGATTCTGTTTTTTTCTCTGATTGGTCGAGAAACAATACCCCTGTAACACTGCGTTCTTATTGGCTGTCATATTTCAACGAAACTTCCGGTCTAAGAGTCGGCTAGAAGAAAACAAATGGCGGATGCGGTGCGAGGTTTTAGCGAGGACGAATTTTCTACTGCATTAGCTGAAGCCCTGAGATATTTTAAATATGATTCCCTGAAAGTAGAGCAGACAGACTGCATACGGCGGGTAATTTGTTTACGGGAAGATGTTCTGGCGGTTCTACCTACGGGTTTCGGGAAGAGCTTAATCTACCAAATAATTCCGAAGATGTTGTAGTGTTTGAAAAATGAAAGCGACGACACACAAAAGTTCATCGTCTGCGTTGTCAGCCCACTAGAATACATTAGAAAACAACAAGTGGCAAGTATCAACAAGTTGCATGAGTTATCCGCAGCTGCCGTTTGCGACAATGAGGAAACTGACAAAGATATTGAAATGCTTGCAGTCTTGGCTATCAAAATACCCTTTAGTTCGTGAAAAAGAGTCGAACAATCGACAATTGTCCTTGCACACTTTTTGCAAGTTGCTCTAGGACTCGAACTTGTATTTGCAACAAAGCTTATGTCTAATCCTACGCTCTTGAGCAATTCTAGCAACACGATGCCATCAGAAGTGAAACAGATCTTGCCGGTAAATTCCTTGTTTTTGGTTACCGTAAATAAGGGGATGGTAGCTCCTCCTGGTAAATTGTCATTGCAGAAATAGCAATACTTGTTTGTTTTAATCGTGAGCGCCATCTCACCTTGTTTTCAAATGCATTTAAGCTATAAGTTACACGCAAGCACTATTTTCCTGGGTATTTTGCCGAAAACTCTGCAGACGTTATTCGCGCCAATTGGAAATCCGAGTCTCGAATTCCCACGAACTACAAGTAAGTCGTTACTTCCAGTGAGTGCTGATTGGCTCATAAAATGACAGCTAGACCACAACTTAGTTTATTCAAATTCGGGGGCGGTTGGCATCTCATTCAATAAATGTACCAGGCGTAATTTTTTTCCCTCTCCCTTTTCCCTTCGTCTTTCCCAAAAAAAATACGCCTGATCGCAGGTTAGGCCGGCCGGAAACAGGCTTGTTACATGTTTTTTTTTATTCAAGCAAGTACTTCTTTTTTATCTTACAACCATGATGCTTTGCTTTACCTGTTTATGGTACCCATCTGTATTCAACGAATGTATTTTCTACCAAATTGAAGACGACTTCTAATAAACCGTCAGATAAACGTTCCTTCAGCCACAAAATGACTGGGCTACTCTGTTTAAGGGTCGTGAGAGCATTTCTCGACAGGAAGAATTCTCTCACTGGGAGGTGTGTTCTAAGGAAGCTCGCAAGATAATATTCGGAGAATTATCTTGCAACTCGTCCATATTATACTTGGGTGTAACACATTATCATTGCCTTAGTGTATTGTCTTCTACTTTCAAAGAGGGCGCCGTAGCCACTCAGTTGGTTAGAGCGCCTGTCTAGTAAACAGGAGGTCATGGGTTCAAATCCCATCGGTGCCTTGAATTAATCCTTCAGTCGACACCAATATCTTCTTTTAGTTACAAATTTTACCAACATTTTCATATTTATGATGTGAGAGGTTTGTAATGGTTAATAGGCCGCGTTCGATATATCACTTCCAACATGGCCCCGACGCTTTCGGGAAAACGTTTTAACATTTTAAGTTTCTTTTGTCACGCAATTCCCAAAAGAGACTTGGATACAAAGAAAACACCACCAAATATAGAAGTTTGTAATGAAAGCTTCGGAGGCATGTTAGAATATTGATGTATCGAACGTGGCCTATTCCCTTTGAGCAGCAATCTCAAAAATCCAGAAAACAAAAGAAAATAGTCAATCCCACCCCGGCGGGGAATCGAACCCGGTCTCCCGCGTGATAGGCGGGGATACTCACCACTATACTACCGAGGATACGGCAGTCAAGCAATTCAAAAAAATCATAATTCAATGCCTAAAACTTCAGCTGAGATGCGAATGCAGCCGTATACTTTCATTCGTCAGATTAAGTTGGCTGTTTTCGAGTGTATTTGTGTTGAGGCTGATTCCCCTTCCATTCTTCCTTATAAAAAAATATGGATTCAGTCACTCAGTCAATCATTCCACCATTCATTCAATCAGTCATTCAGTCAACCATTCAGTCATTCCACCATTCATTCAATCATTCATGCATTCATTTATTTATTCAGTCATTCAGTCAGTCATTCTGACTACACTCACACGAGACATTCAATGTGAAAAGTTTATTGAGGATGAGTCAGTCAGCCATGAGCCGTGCGATTCAATGTATCCTAATGTATCCTAATATCTAGTAATTATTCATATGTGTACCTCACAAAATTAGCTGAAAATTCCAAGAATTCAGAAACTGTACTACGCCAGATACGAAAAACCACAAAAAAAACACCCTTTTGATGTGGCCAAAAAATATGTGGAAACGTATTCCTCATCTAATGCAGCAGTACGATGCCCCGAGGAAAGGGCATTCTACAGTTAATTTACACGAATAGATCAAATCGAAAAGTAATCCTAAAAAAAAATAAAATAAAATAAAGCGGGCGAACACTCCGACTGATCGACCTAGAATGACCTAGATCTCCCGCCAAAAACTTAATCCTTAAAGTGCCTATGAAGTAAAAAATAATTGCTGCTGATTTGAAAGGATTTTCAGCATCAAGTAGAATGGCGTTTTTCTTTTTGGAATACCTATTTTCGTTTTAGAGATATTCACGTTTTTGTATTATGAGTGATGACGTCATAGGTGGTTCCACTAAAACAGTCCAACACTCAATCAAGCATATCTCTAGAAATATTAAAGTGGTGGCCTCCAAACTTGGCACCAGAAAGGTACATCGTAAAAGAAACAAAACGAGACACGTTGTGCCGTTGCCATGACAACGGTTATGCCGCTGGTCGTGTTTTAATTCAAACTAAAATTCTCAGATTATATCTTAAACAACGATCATCCACTCTCAGCAATCTAATGGGGAGAGTTAAGACAATATGGGAACTTGAAAAGTAAAACACTGAATCATTAATATATCCAGAAATATTGGAGGAGTGTTCTTCAAACTTGGCACCAGAAATATACATCACAAAAGGAACAGAATGACAACTACCATGTTGTTACCATGGCAACACTCTTAGCTCCAGTCTCTCTCTGTGAAAAAACAAATATGCCCATTTGCAACCCTTTGAAAAGGGACAGAGGGTCTTGCTCGGAACACACATGGTCCAACATTTTCATATTTTTGATGTGAGAGGTTCGTAATGGTCAATAGGCCTCGTTCGATATATCAATATTCCAACATGGCCCCGACGCTTTCGGCAAAACGTTTTAAACATTTTAAGTTTCTTTTGTCTCACAATTCCCAAAAGAGACTTGGATACAAAGAAAACACCACCAAATATAGAAGTTTGTAATGAAAGCCTCGGAGGCATGTTAGAATATTGATGTATCGAACGTGGCCTATTTCCTTTGAGTAGCAATCTCAAAAATCGAGAAAACAACACAAACCCCCATAAACCGGATATTTTCTGAAAGCTGAGTAGTCATACCTACAGCTAATTTCCTTTAAAAGGTAAAAAACTTTAATGGGCTTAAAGAAGAGGAGGTTTTTGTAAAACTAAGTGTTTTCATTTATTAAGGTCCATGCTCACCAAAAACAAACGGAAGAAAACGATTAACACGACTTTCATTTCTTCACACGTTTGCCTAAAAAAACCCTTCTGAGATTTCTGGAAAGCGCGCTCGTTTTTTTTTTACAAGCAAATATATTCGGGGATGTGAAATTATTGCCACCACCAGTGGAAAATAGGCTATAACTTTGAAATGAAAAGACATATTAAAATTCGCAGACACGGTTTTGGAGGTGGACCAAATTTTAGCCAAATTGATCAAGGGGCTGCCGACTTGGAGTTCAAAATGCTTGCTCATCTCGCCTAAATTTTGATTTCGAGAAACAAGGAAAAATAGAATTTCGACCGTAATCGGATTAGCGTCAAGCAAATGAAGTGGTAATTGATAAAAGAAAGTATCAGTTTTCTTGAACAATAGCAGTTTGACAGGTCACAAAAAACAGACAAATTTTCGCGGCGGATCTCCTTGAGAGAAAGCCCCTTCCAGGACCGGCGCAACAATTTATTCCTCGAGGTTAGTAAACACCGAATCATTTGACTGACTTCTCAAATAGTTCCGACTACACGCAGTTATGAAAACAACTTCATGACTTTATCATTAATTATAGCTAGGTTTCTAACGATGCCAAACCCAAGAAAGCGCTCGCGAACTGCAGATAACAGTCCGGCGCCCGTGGATATCGGCGACAATGCAAACGGAAGGTCTGTGAACTCACAACCGTTGTTTTATGGGCTTACAAGAAACAATTCCAGATTACACAATAAAAGAAACATCTTCCTCTCAAAATTCTGTCCAGGTCAGTAAAGAAACCGGCGAAATCGAGAAAGCGGGCAACTAAAGTGACTGAAGCGATTGGCGATGAATGGGCGGTGGATCCAAAGGAACACATGCTGTCAACAATAAGTTTCTTTTGCGCTGCCAGTACGTAAAGTAAACAGATCTAAGACGAAGACTGATCAAGCGATGTCACATTACAATGAGTGACAATTCTCAGTGAAACCTCTGAAACCCTGCGCAATTTCTTTTTCTTCATGAGTTACGATGGTAGTCACTTTGCAACTTCGCTTGAAATTAGCACAGAGGACAAGATCAAACGTGGAAAAACTCCAAGGAGGAACCGATATCTACACTATTGTAACTGGGCACGTGCACTATTGGTATGTACTATCCGGGTAATCAGGCTTTTGCCCATGTAATCGAAGAAATAGAATAGCCCAATTTCGATATATTAAAATTCAGCCTAAAACAATAGACCTCAGCACGAGGCTCGTGGGAATAAACCCCACAAACTCTGTAGTTATTCCCACGAGCCTCGTGCTGAGGTCTATTGTTTTAGGCTGAATTTTAATATATCGAAATTGGGCTATTCAGTCATTGGTATGCGTGATCAAATGGCGCAAGCAAAATTATGCATTAATTTCGTGCGTGAGCGTTTTGCCCAAATTCCAACATTTGAACTAAACGCGCACAAATTTACTCTCTGATTAAACCATTTGATTACTTTTATCTTCCAAGATGGCGAATCGCGCGTGTTTTGTGAAACACAAACATACATGTGTTTAGCTGTCACGTAACCTCTCCTTATTTGACAACGCGATGACGGGAAGTTGTCAGCAGCTAATTAGAATAATTAAGATGGCAAAATTGTTTTCGCTCAATAACTTCCCCTACGAAAAACATTTTTTTGTGGGATGTTTTTTTAATGAAAGCTACTCCCAAGATCTATCGAAACATATAGAAATCAAAAATTATGAAAAACGGTCAATTTTGGGTTGGCTGATACCTACTAGCTACTTTTTAAAAATTCTTATTACACAGTCATAAGGCATTTCCTGTGTGGGACTGAACTCGTGATCTTTCGCAATCTCTTGTTCATTAAGAGTTATTGACTGAAATTACGCTGAATACAGGCATTGACACTTTATGAAGTATTTCATTCATTCATTCATTCATTCATTCATTCATTCATTCATTCATTCATTCATTCATTCAGATACTAAATTCTCGAATGCTGTAAACGTTTAGTGCTGTTCAAGGACGCAATGTTTCTGCACGTTTCCCTTCCATTTAGCTTTTCTAAAATACTTGAAAATCGTTAGGTATCAGTAGCTTGGAAAAAAGAACCAAAAACACACCTCTGACGGGACTCGAACCCGCAATCTTCGGCTTAGGAGGCCGACGCGTTATCCATTACGCTACAGAGGCCGGTGCTGACAATACACAGTAATTAAAATGCCGTACTTAAGTGATCTACAGTGTGTTAGAAACTTTACGAGTTTCGGCGAGCAGACTAAATTCTCGATTTGATTCCTATTCATGACACTCGTAATTATATGCGAAAGTGGAATACGTGAAATTTACACATCCCTGGCGATTCAGTGCATGCAGGCGTGTGCACGATGGTGCTATAAGGCTATAAATATTGATTTCAAGCGGAATAACACTCCTTTCGTGCTTAGTATCAGTCAGCGGAGCAGTGAAGGAAGGATCGGCCCACTCGCCAAATTCGCTGTTCCAGCTTGGCTTACGGTAGCTCCAGCGAGCAATATTATTTCCCATACCTTATTTCAGCTGAGCATGAATAGAGTGTTATGTAATAGACTACTATCAGAGACTCAACTTCTAGTGCTGTTTAAGGACGCAATGTTTCTGCACGTTTCCCTTTCATTTAGCTTTTATAAAATACTTGAAAATCATTAGATGTATCTCACTCAGTAGCTTGGGAAAAAAAGAACCAACATATACACCCCGACAGAGTCGAACCCGCAATCTTCGGCTTAGGAGGCCGACGCGTTATCCAATTGCGCTACAGAGGTTGCTGTTGATAATGGACAATGATTACAAAGCACTGATTTAGATCGTGTTCTATTGGTATAAAACGTTTCTGGTTCGTTGAGTTTTTTTGTTCGTGTTTTAATGGGTAAAACCCGACAGCACTCGAACCCGCAATCTTCGGCTTTGGAGGCCGACGTGTTATCCAATTACGCTACAGAGGCTGCCGTTGATAATGGACAATGATTAAAAAGTACTAATTTAGGTCGTGTTCTATTGGGATCCACCATTCCTGGTTGGTTGAAGTTTTTTTTTTCGTGTTTTAATAGGTAAAATCTGTTTTCGGTTGGCCTGCTGACCAACTTTTTCAACCGGCCTCAAACCAGATTGGTCGCGTGATTGAAGCTTGTGTAAGAACTATTCCTAGGAGTTTCCGCGCTTCAACTGAAACGGTTGGAAAAGTGTTATTCTGAGAAGCATCAACTGCATCAACCCAAACCGGTTGAAGTAGAAACGGTTGATCTCAATAGAAGACGACCTTAGCGATCTATTGGAAACCTTACTTAACTTAACTTAAGCGAGCAGTTATTTCTCGAGTTATCAATTCTAAACTACTAATTGCTTTTTTCAGATGTTTGTTATTCTATAAAGGCATTAAGCAAATATACTTTCTCCAAACGGATGCGATGCCACTTATAATCTCGAAGCAAAAAGTAGCCAAAAGGCCTGTTACAATCTAACAAAACCAGGAAACCAGAGAACAAACCTCAAAGGCGCTAACGATCCAAAAGCCTCAGAGCAAAGTGGGCTTTTAAGCCTGCAATCAAGGCCACAGCAGAAGGCCTAGAAGACCTGAACCTGTAATCATTCCTCTGATTCCAGAGTAAATATTTTAAAACATGCAGTAAATAGACAAAAACACGTGGAACAGCAGATAATTCATCCGGTGTAAAGCCGAAAAATACATGACGTAAGACAAGGGACGGGGCGAGTGGCGCCGAACGAAAGAGCAAGGACTGAACCCAATCCACACCACTCCTCGCAAGAGGGCAGTGAAAGAACAGATGGTCTGCCGACTCCAAGGAGTGGCCACAAAAACACGCGGGAGGAAGGTCATAACCAAAAGAGATATGACGATCCATTGTAAATAGGACGCCGTGACACACCTTACAGGAGAGGTCGGCAACGCCACGATCGAGGGGCATATAAAAGAGCTGCGACCAGGTAGAGGGCCAGTATAAATCACCAAAAACTGGACGAAATTTTGAAACACAATGTGGAACCACAGCGGCGAGCTCTAACAAACGCGAATAGGTGGATTTACAAGACACGGTGGACACAGGGGTCCTGATATCACCAGATCCGCAGATGGACACAATGCCAGAGGAGCTGCAAGAACCCCCCACAACGCACCACGCACGAAACAAAGACTCATAGAAACGCGGTAGGCGACTCAGGATGAAAGTAGAAGGGGAAGAGATGACAGCGGAAGGGTCAACACCAAACCGGTCAAAACACCAATATGTGAGAAGAGAGACCCAGGAATCTGGCGAAATCACAAAACGTCTAAACCACTGGACAAGGAGCGCCTGAACTTTCAGTTCTATAGAGACTACAGCAAAGCCGCCACAGTCCTTTGCTTGGACAACAACTTTCCTGTTTACCTTGTCTTTCTTGCCCGACCAAAAAAACCCAAACAGGAGGGAGTTCAATTCCTTCAAAACCCAACGAGGCATGTGGACCAAAGAGGCCACGTACCAAACGCGTGACAGGGCGAGAGCATTGGCCACAAGCGCCTTTCCGGAGAGAGACAGAGAACGAGAGCTCCAGGAAGTGAGGCACTTGGAAACCGCATCAATACGCGGACGCCAGTTAGCCTCGTCCAGATCGCCAAATCCAATAAAAACCCCCAATACCTTAATCATTTTGTTGGACCAGTCGATGGCCACCGGGGAGTCAGAACGATTCCGCCAGGACCCAAACCACACCAAGATCTGAGAACACAATAGCAGAAGTGTCATCAGCATACAGAGAAACAACAGGGAGGACAGAAGAGATGCCAGACAGAGACAGACCAACAATGTCCGGATGACAACGCAAGCTAGAGGCAAGAACTTCCATGGTGAGTACATAGAGCAAGGGGGAGAGGGGGCATCCTTGCCTCACGCCCCTCGAAGGGTAAAACACCGAAGTGCTGTAGCCGTTTACTAACACACAACTACGGATATTGGTGTACAGGAGTCGAAGCCACCTGATAAAGGAAGGTCCAAAGCCCATGCGAGAAAAAGTACTAAACATAAAATCCCAGTCTACTCTGTCGAAGGCCTTCTCCTGATCCAAGGATAAAAGCGCAGCGGGCACATCAACGTCACTGGTATAACTCACTAAGTCGCGTAAAAGAGATACATTCTCACCAATGAAGCACCCTGGCACCCCACATGTTTGATCCCTGTTAACCACAAGATAGATAACTTTCAGGAGCCTCCCCGCAATGACGCGGGCACACAGCTTGTAATCCACGTTGAGGAGGGAGATAGGACGCCAGTTCTTCCGGTCTAACCTATCTCCCTTCTTAAAGCTCAAAAAAATCAGGCCTTTCCTCAGAGACGAAGGCAGCAGCCCAGACACATAAGACTCATTGAAAACGGCCACTAAATCACTACCAATTAGGTCCCAGAAAGTCCAATAAAATTCAACAGGAAGGTCGTCGGAACCCGGAGATTTACCCCTGGCCATACCTTGAAGAGCCGAAAAAGTCTCTTCCCGTGAGAGAAGACCCTCACAAGTTGGAACCTCATCTGGGGGAAGGACAAGGCGCAAGTTATCTAACATAGCCGATTGAATCTGCAGATCAACCGGTTCCTTTGTAAAAAAAAGAGAGGAGCAAAAAGAAAACCAGGTCTTACGGATGCCATCAAGGTCAGAAACGACAACATCACCATCACCACGAATGGCAGAAAACCAGTTAGTGGCCCCATTTTTCTTTTCAAGGCGGAGGAAAAAGGAAGTAGAAGCTTCCCCATCTTCCGCCCAGCGAACCCGGGGACGAACTTTGGCCGCTTGGGCATCAACTTTGCCCAGCTCTGCAATCTTAAGGAAAGTTGCTTTGTAGACCTCAAAGCAAGAAGTGATTCCTTCATCAAAACGAAGTTTCAGTTGGCTAGCCAAGGACAACAGATCCTGCCTGGTAGCGTCATTCTCACGCTTTTTGACAGAACCATACTGAACCGCGATGTGCTTGAACTTCCTCTTGCCCACCTCCCACCACTGGCAGAGGGACGGGAATTGAGTCTTCTTAGTTCGCCACCATTTCCAAAAATCATTAATCTTGTTCCGAAACAAAGCATCAGAAAGGAGGGAAAAATTAAATTTCCACCTCCCAGGCCCACGAGGCATAACATCGGGCACACGGGCAGTCAGAGAAACCAAGGAATGGTCTGAGAAGGGACATTCACAAATGACACAGGATGAAACAAAAGACGACCAGGCAAAGGGGACACCAATGAGGTCAATCCTTGTTGAAATGGAGCCATCGGCCTTCGTCCAGGTAAAAGACTTGTCAGTAGGATGACACAACCGCCAGGCATTAAGAACGCAGCAATCACGAAAAAGAGCTGTTAACATAACAGAACTCTCCCTACTATAATCCAGAGGGGAGGAACCACGACGATCCATATCACGATCGACGACGGAATTAAAAACACCACACAAGACAGTCTGAACAGAGGGATCAACCTGAGAGAGCACATATGTAAAGAAAACGTCGCGATCCGGGCGCACATTCGGCGCGTAAATAGATACAGCACGAAATGATTTATCGTGAAAGGAAAAATCGCAGGCCACGAAACGACCATCATTGTCACAGAGAGAATTCTTCAGAACCAAAGAAGACCTGAAAAGGATTGCAGTTCCTCTAGAATGATTGGTACCAGGTGAAAAGGCAACCCGGAAACCAAAAGAACTAAACCACGAAGAACATTCTTTAAGTGACAAGGCATGCACCTCGTGTAGGCAGACGACGTCTGAGCACAGTCGGGACAACCAATGCAGAAAACCAATTTACGTCCCTTAAACCATTGACGTTCAAAGTCACGACTGAAATTAAATGGACATGACTATGGTTAAACGTTAGATTCACCGGGACGGTCACGTCGTCTAGAGGTAGACCGCGACCGGGCACTCGATAGGTCAACGCGGGGGTTGATTCTCCTCCTCCGCGAACTAGAAGTCGAAACCGAGGACCTCTCAGCATCAGCTGAAGGTGAGGTTTCAGAAGACTCCGAATAGGAATCCTCCTCCAAAAACCGTTTCTTGAAATTCAGCTTTGCCATAATAGCATCGGAAACCCCGATGGAATCACCAGCTGAAGCGCCAATAGGGCCGCCAGCTAAACCGATGTTGTTCTCCACCAGGGAGTCAACAAGGCCATCAGAACACGGATGAGAAACCAACTCATTGGGATCACCAGCTGAAGCGCTAATAGGGTCGCTAGCTGAATCAACGATGTTCTCCACCAGGGAGTCAACAAGACAACTCATCCAATTCATTATCTCTCAAATCAACAGAAGTACTGGAAGAAACAATCACATCACCCCCGAGGGGTTCGATATTAACCGGATTCTGGGACTTAAACAAATCCTGACTAGCAGGATCAATGCCCAAGTTTCCATTAGAGTCACCGGCAGTGAGAGTAGCCGGACACTCCAAAACAGGAGGATCATCAGCATTACCATTTTGATCCCCATTCTGACAGGGAGAACCCTCATCAACAAGGTCCTCGCCTTCATCCAAAGAAGCATTCTTGTCAGGGCAATTCCGACTAAAATGGCCTTCCTTCTTGCAATGGAGACATTTCCCCTTCAAAGGACAACTAGAGGCCTTGTGCCCCACAGCGCTACAAATGTTGCACTGGATTGACTGACCTCTGTGCCACAAACGACAATAATAACCACCAATCAAGATGGACCTTGGAAGCTCAAGGATGTCAGAGTTCAGCGAAAAACGAATTAAGCGAGAACCAGTGTAAAGCTGTAAATCATCATAAGGATATTTTTGGAACCTAAAGTCCTTATAGGTCCCGAAAGGCTCCAGGGCAGCCTTGATCGGGTCCTCTGGGCCCTCAAAAGGATATTCAAAAAGCACAACCGTTAGAACCTGTGCACCACCTTCAATCCTTATATACTTATTGCAAATGTGGATGCCACCAAGATTCAAGGCAGATGCCTTCCCTTCAGCCTTGTCAAAGACAACCAAAATGTTGTCATAACCAAATTGAACAGAGATGACCTTAAAAGGCTCAAAAATCTTTATGATAGCCATGACCACCTCACTACGAGGCACATTCCTCAATTTCCCGCCAGACAGAAGAGTCACAGTGCGATCCAAAGCCATACCCGATTACAAATTAGCAAGTGGAGCAATAAGATTTAAGGTTTTAAACAAAACGGGACTTTTGCCCGATTACAAATATATTATATTAATAAAGTTCAAAATTGCACGGGAATTTTACCCGCCTAAAAACTAAAGCAATTAACTCAACGGGACCTTTGCCCGACTAAATAGAGTTTAAATGTAAACAGTACGGGACTTTCGCCCGGTTACAATGTATTTCAAGTATATAAATTAAACTAAAATAAGATTCAAAGTTAAACGGGAATTTTACCCGCCTACGAGCTAATGCAAATTATTCAACGGGACTTTTGCCCAACTAAATAAAGTTAGGGTTTAAAGAGAACGGGGCTTTTGCCCGATTGCAAATATTTTCCAATATAACAAGTAAGCTTACAATTAACTGTAAGTTAAATAAATGGGACTTTTGCAAATACAAAGATAAATAGAATAGAGAAAAGAAAGGCTCAAGAAAGGGCCTGAAAGCGGCAAAGGAAGCAAAAACACACCGAAAGGCCCCGAAAACGGCCCCCAAAACGCAAAAAAAGGCCGTGAAAGCGGCCCCTGAAAACGCCCAAAAAGGCCCGGAAAACGGCCAATGATCAGTAATCTTGCCGGCACAATTTTCGTCCGACAGGAGCAAAACGTTGACGGAAAAAACACCCGCCAACAATCGAAACACACGCAGAAACAATGTAACAGACCCCAAATAATAGGGGGACTAAATGCGGGATAAAACCCGCAAAAGACAAGTTAAGCCGGCTGGGTGACCAGACCGGGAACTCAAAAGCGCCCACGTAACTCACGAGCCGCAGGTGGGTGTTTTACGAATTCTTAGAGTGTTCTTCCAAGTGGTGTATCAGCTTTTATTAAAAACGGGGTCATTGTATAATGCAATTCAAGATATTTGATTGGCTTAGTGGCCATAGTATATGAGCCATTAAACCATGCCCTACAAATATGGTAAGCGTGCGCGTGAATTTTTGGGGGCATTTTTATTTCCATTTCAGTGTAGTGTTCCCCGATTTTGAGGGGTTTTTAATAAAACAATTATTCCACTCGCACTTTTTGGATATGAGTTGATTATAGCCAACTCGGCGCCACGCGTCTCGTTGGCTGTTTATCATCTCATATCCAACAAGCGCGAGGGGAGTTATTGTTAAATAAACCATAGAAACGTGTGGTCTATTGCTTTTAAATAAAAAAAAACGAAGACGCGCGATTATTCCATGAGTTTACTGGTACACTAATTCCAAGGCTGATTGACCAATCAGAGCTTGCGCATTGATTTGGTTATTATATAAAAATAGGTATACAATTTTAAGTTATTTTCTATTTAGAAAACGAGATATCAAAAATCATTCAGAAGAATTAAGGCAAACTAGATTTTCAAGACGCATCACATGAGGTCTGTGCCTAGAACAACAAGAAGATGATGATGATGAAGTGCAATGTTATCAGCTAGCTAGGTTGTATGACCAGTGTAAGTAACGCAGAAGAACACATGCACAATTAAAAGGAGGATTGAAACGACGTAAAAACTGAAAACTAAAAATGAAATTGTCGCAACTTTGCGTCGTTAGATCTTATATGATAAAGGGAGCTTAAGCACGCTCGTTTTCGAGACGCGAACGACAACCGGAAGAGAAGATTTCGCATGCTAGGACCGAATTGTCCCCCGGATTTTTATACTACTAAACTCTAATGAAGAAAAGATACTTAGCAATGTGAATACGGTTGTGTGAGGGAGGACAAATTATAGCTCGCTTCGGGTTAACGTCCGCGTCTCAAAAACGCGCGTGCCTAAGTTGCCACGCCTACCGCATGGAGGAAGGTAACATGCTCGTCGGTTTGATAATTTTCACTTAAGCACGAAATTTCATTTTGTAGCCTTAGAACTCTGCTGTTGCATGCATTAGCTGTTAAATATCAAGGAAATCTAGAACACGAGAAATGTTATGGGGGCATTTTTTTCCGCACCGTGTTTCCTTTTGTCACTTAAAAGAAATGGCTTTTGGAGATCTAAGATGAGATCAGTACAGGGGTGTTTTTCTGTGGTATATACTTTATGAAACGTAAGTCTACATATGCAAAATAAATCACATCGCGCCAATTTTTTTTTTCAAAAATGTCGCAAATGTTCCCTTTTGTAACTTAGCGGCACCGATGTGCAATTTAGGAATCGTTTCCTAAATCCTAGAAAAATATCAATATTTAAACTCAATTGATACGTTTTTGTTTTAAAAAGATTGTCAAAATTAAGCCCAAAATTCCACCATGAACCGTGGTATTTGAACAGCGCTACGGCTCCGCACACCAAATTTAATAGAATACGTAAAAACTGGAATTTAACATCTTATGCGTTATTGAACAGTCTTCACAAAAATGTCTATATTTCAAAAACAACTTGAAGGATTGCCTTGAAACTTTTGTGGCACCTTTTTCATACATATAGCTACCATTCCAATGAGTTTCAACACCATTCATTGAATTAGGCTTCCGTAATAACAATTTTTTGTAAAGAGTGCAACCTTTGCGGATTTTTGATTTCTTGAAACCTCTACTCGATCATGTGAAGTACATCAAAACACTACAGATTGTTTTCTCGCCTTTCCTTCCAAACTAAAACTTGTGTGGAAGTTCTACGGCATATGTACACTTTGTTGACGCTTTTCTACAACGCTGATAGCACATAATCCTGGATTTATGGAATAAAATGTTGGCAAATCCACGACTATGTTCACTAATGTAACATTTTCAATTCATTTCGTCTCTTACTCAGCCCAACGAAAGGTAAATTGAATGATCTTCACACCAATAAAAGAGGACACTAATAGCTTTCAAACAATACCAAAATTATGGAAGGAAATTAAATTTTAAGCGGTAAGGCTAACATTGAAAAAATGTTACGTTAGGGAGCAACGATGAATCTAAGTGAATGACTTTATTTAAGTGCCAATGCCAATATTTAGCTTAATTTTAGTCAGTAACTAGCTCGATTACCAGGCGCTGTAGGAGAGAGCCGCGGAAATCGAGCCTAGAATTTAGTGAATGCATGAATGATTAAATGAATGGTGGAATGACTGATTGATTGAATGGTTGACTGAATGACTGATTGAATGAATGGTGGAATGATTGACTGAGCGACTGAATCCATATTTTTTTATTGATAAGAAAGGAAGGGGAATCAGCCTCAACAGAAATACACTCGAAAACAGCCGACTTAATCTGAGGAATGAAAGTATACGGCTGCATTCGCAGATCAGCTGAAGTTTTAGGCATTGGATTATGATTTTTTTGAATTGCTTGACTGCCGTATCCTCGGTAGTATAGTGGTGAGTATCCCCGCCTGTCACGCGGGAGACCGGGGTTCAATTCCCCGCCGGGGAGGATTGGCTATGTTCTTTTGTTTTCTTGATTTTTGAGATTGCTGCTCAAAGGAATAGGCCACGTTCGATACATCAGTATTCTAACATGCCTCCGAGGCTTTCATTACAAACTTCTATATTAGGTGGTGTTTTCTTTGTAACCAAGTCTCTTTTGGGAATTGTGAGACAAAAGAAACTTAAAATGTTTAAAACGTTTTGCCGAAAGCGTCGGGGCCATGTTGGAATATTGATATATCGAACGAGGCCTATTGACCATTACAAACCTCTCACATCAAAAATATGAAAATGTTGGTAAAATTTGTAACTAAAAGAAGATATTGTTGTCGACTGAAGGATTAATTGAAGGCACCGATGGGATTTGAACCGATAACCTCCTGTTTACAAGACAGGCGCTCTAACCAACTGAGCTACGGCGCCCTCTTTGAAAGTAGAAGAGAATACACTAGGCAATCATAATGTGTTACACCCAAGTATAATAAGAGCGAGTTGCAAGATAATTCTCCGAATATTATCTTGCGAGATCCTTAGAACACACCTCCCAGTGAGAGAATTCTTCAAGTCGAGAAATGCTCTCAGGACACTTAAACAGAGTAGCTAGTCCAGTGATTTTCTGGCTGAAGGAACGTTTATCGGAGGGTTTATTAGTAGTCGTCTTCAATTTGCTAGAAAATACATTCGTTGAATAGAGAAGAGTATCTGAAACAGGTAAAGCAAAGCATCATGGTTGTAAGGTAAAAAGAATTTGAAATACGAACGGAAAAGGAGAAGTCTTCTAGAGGTAATGCACAATTTGCGAACGGAGCTTCCTAAACAATTACTGCTCCATTTGAATTTGAACCGAAATTTCCGGTCCGCCCGACCTGCATACCACGCTTTCCACTGGATAGTGATTTATCCGGTGGATAGCGTTATCCACCTTTGGAACAACCCGGGCTTGAGAACTACCTCTCGCTTTGCATGGTTGTTCTTGCAAGAGATAAAGTGCGCGTAAGCCGCTTTGGCTCTGCAAGTGAACAAATTCTGCAAAACTAGATTCAACAATACATTCCTTTCAAAGAAGACTCTATTCTCCTTTGACCACGATGTGTGGCTTACTTTATTAGATGTATATATTTTATTTTTGTGACCAAGGTTCCTACGAAGGAAGCGATAAATGTTATTTGCATACTTATTAATAATACTAGCTAGCGTATACAAGCTCAGCCTTGTTTTCCCTTACAGATTATAAATGAAGCCTCTTTTCAAGTAGGACTCATAATTTGTAATCCTGTCTTCTGTTCTTCCAACAAAATGTTGCGCGGAAATACCACTCAGGAATGCGGGCTTCAGGTAATCTTGTTTCGAAATTTGAAGCTAAGGCACCAAGACAGTCATACGCGTGGTATATTGTTTTGATTGCTCGTATTTTTCCTTGCCTCGAAATACTACGCAACTCGAAAAATATCGGCTCTTATTTAACAATTATTCCATCAGCGCGCGTTGGATATGAGATGGTAAATAGCCAACGAGGCCCTACGGGCCTCGTTGGCTATAACCAATCTCATATCCAACAAGCACGAATGGAATAATTGTTTTATTAAATTCTTAACCTTCGGTTTTGCTAAATTTTATTAAAGTCTAAGAAACGACCGGAAAGTGATGTGACTTCCGGGCGGCAAAACGAAATGCTGAAAATTTTATGCTGATCGACATTTGCCGCATTCATTTCCATTTAAGGTCAAACGCATGTATAATGGCTGGTAACCGAGATCTAGTGAACCAATCAGAAAGCTAGAATTGCATTATCCGAGGTTTATATGCTAAACCGTCGTATAAGGTGTATATTTAAAATTTAGAGAAGGCAAACTTGAGTGGTATGAACCAACACAATGGCCCCAGCAAGGGCTCGAACCCGGAGCGCTCGCTCCGGAGTCCGGCGCACTAACCATGCGGCCACCGTGTCATTTGAGCTGATTTCAAATTACACACAATTGCACTGACCAATTAGCGAGGCAGGAAAATCACTAATTATCACTCCCTTGAATGGACTAATCTGGCAATAAGAACAAAAAATGGTCACAGGAAATGTAGCTGACATAATACGACCGGCTTGGGTTAAACACGGTTATGCCACCTAACAGTTTGCATGGCCGGTGCTATGATCTTAACTGAATAACAAACATCTGAAAAACCAATAAGGAGGCAAGAATTTATAACTACAGAAAATAATGCTCGGCAAAACCTGCCAGCATTCCAAAAGATCACTAAAGGAAATCACTAAAGCAGTACTTTTTAATTAATTTTTACTTACATATTTATAACATCAGCCTGTAGCGTAATGGATAACGCGTCGGCCTCCTAAGTGCAACCGGTTTGGGTTGGTGCAGTTGTCGCTTCTCAGAATAACACTTTTCCAACCGTTTTTGGTTGAAACGCGGTAACTCCTGGGAATAGTCCTTACGCGAGCTACAATGACGCGACTTAAGCAATCTGGTTTGAGGCCGGTTGAAAAAGTTGGTCATCCAAACCAACGGAAAACAGTTTTTACCCATTAAAACACGAAAAAAACAAAACAAAACAAAACAAACTCCAACCAACCAGGAACGATTGATCCCAATAAAACACGTCCTAGATCAGTACTTTTTAAGCCGAAGATTGGGGGTGCGAGTCCCGTCTGGGGTGTATACTTTGGTTCTTTTTTTTTCCAAGCTACTAAAGAAGTATTTTATAAAAGCTAAATGAAAGGGAAACGTGCAGAAACATCGCGTTCTTAAACAGCACTAGAAAAACTTCTGATAGCACTCAAATCGAAGTTTGCTCGGCGAAACCTGCAAAGTTTCCAATACACTATAGATCACCAAACTAGGGCATTGTAGTTATTGTGAATTATCAATACCGGCCTCTGTAGCGTAATGGATAACGCGTCGGCCTCCTAAGCCGAAGATTGCGCGTTCGAGTCCCGTCAGTGGTGTGTTTTATGTTCTTTTTTCCAAGCTACTGAAGAGGATATTTTACCTAACGATTGGCTTGTTCTTGATACTGCTGAAAGATGAAATTCGATTTTTATTATTGTATCAGTGGCCTATTTATTAGATTTTATAGCATAACTGACATACTACGCGCGCTCTGATTGAATCAAGTTGGGTTGTTTAAAAGCAAGGAGAATTTTTATTACGAGTTGACATTAAATTTTGTCTATGCATGCATAACACGATAAATGAATTTGGTTTCCGTGAGGTTAGCTTTCAAGCGATAGCTTTCATTTAACAAACTACAGAGAGACACACACCTCATAGCCTTCAACATAAATAAATGAATTCTGAAAAAAAATTTGGGAGCAGCGTTTCTGTAAGTAACCTTTATTCCATTCACAAACCTTTGGGAAGTTATCGTTGAATCACTTCACCAAACGTATGAACTTTGTACTACTTGCAAACTGTTCGTACAGTCTTTTATTTTCGGGATGTTCGATTTTGCCTACATATCACTGCATTTCCCCGTCAAAATACTTTTGAATTAATTCGTGTACTTTCTGCCTTTCACCGATAACCTTTTCATTTCCTTTCTTAAAATCTTTTTACATGTAAATAAAATGAATTTTTTTAATTGATATCATTTTTAATTCTTCGGTATTTTGTAAATTCAAAAAGTACTCCAGGTAATGCGTAAAAGATAACGTCAGTAAAATTCATTTATGAAAACTCAGTAGGATTTAAATGTAAATTGCCAAAATTAGGTTACCATTTTAGGTGATGTCAATTTAGTGGGGGTTTTTTCGAGCTGTAAGCTACTATGTAAGTTCAGAATTTTAACACGTTATATTTATATCTTAATTGTTTAGTCTTAAACTGGAACTTCCAAGCGATTTAAAAATGTAGCAAGTATCCAAATGAGCACTTATTGCTGAAATGCTTAATCTCAGTGCCAACAAATTGACGGTAAGCTTACAAACGTGGCATCTGCGAAAAAATTCTTTGAAAAATTAAAATAGCCTTCCTAATCTTCTCTTGCTAGTTATCATTTCAGAGTGGATACTTGACAATTATTTCAAGAGTGCGTGTAGTATCAGTTGATATAAAGCCCTGTAATTTCGTCTTACATGAACGAGTCAAACAGTTGGTTTAGAAAAGGATAACGATTCCACAAGCCTTATAGTCCATAATTGGCAATGATTACCTCAGGTGTGTCGGAAACGACGAGGAGTTGTTTCGACACCCCCGTGAATGAAATACAAGACCATCCTCTGTGTTATTCAATCTAGTAAGATAGTATACAAAATATTTGCAGAGTATAATCGACTCGGACTGAAAATAAGCCTATACTAGCACACAACGACAAAGGCGACCACGATACAAAGTGCTTTTAGAAATTCCGGATGAGGGTTAAGTTATCCGCAACATTTGTGGAGATTTCTCAGCCGTACATTTTGCAGATATTAGCCTCGTTTGCTGATTGCAATTTGGATAAAGTGTCTATATTCCTGCAAATGGCGGCAGTAAGCTCGTTTTCGAGCTCTGCGATAATTTCTTTCCTGCCTCTGCTGCTGCTCCTGTACTGTATCGTCATCTATCCGTTCTCGAACGTAAGCGATATCGGGTCAAAGTGGATCAACAATGCAGACCAACTTTCCTCTTCCAGCGCCGAAATATGCCTTTCGAGTTGCTGGCAAAGAAATCAGTCCACCCGCCATCTTGAAGTCGGACCACCACTAAAGGACATTTATAAAGGCTTGCATATCAGGAAACGTTTTCTAAGTCGTAGAATCTACTACTCTTCAGCGTCATCTGCGTCTTTCAACCCTTCAATAATAATGCTCATGAGAAGCGGCATAAATCTCGTTAACCCGGGCCCAAAGCAATACTGTCAAATAACCGCCGGTCCCAACGCTAAGACTTCGACGAATAACCGCCGTCTACCTACTGACCACACTAAAAGCGAACCTTGGCTGGCCCACTTCAATTGTAGAAGCATCATGGCTCATATCGACGAACTGAGGCTAACTTTTCAAGACATCCGGCCTTTATTTATCGGCATCACGGAGACATGGTTGGACAGCTCCATATCGGACTCTGAAATTGATTTACTGGGTTATTCTGTGCATCGCCTTGACCGGAGAAATGATCGCAGGGGAGGAGGAGTCGCCCTGTATATATTGGACAATGTGAAACACACTGTGAGAAGGGATTTGGAGGACAATTTTGAAGTCATTTGGATACAAATGCAACTTAAAAAAGTAAATTATTTAATCGGATGCGTTTTTTTTTATATTTTGGCGGAGTGGTGAGCGGGGAGTGCAATGCTCACCACCCATAGAAAAGCACTAGTCAACAAGGAGGGGTGTGCAATCCAAGTGACTAGGCAGCCAAGGTGAGGGAGACCCCACATAACGCAGCCATCTCGCCAACTTCGCCGGGGAATCGAACCCCGCCTCACCAGATCACTCAAAAATTAAAGACACGAAAACAGCTTCGGACCGGGCTCAATACCGGGCATACACCACGGAACCATTGGAACAACTTAGAAAAACGCCCCAGAATACAGCTAATATGGAGAAAAGGTTCAGAGATGAAAGACAAGTTCCCCACAGCTAGTAGAACAAACGACACCGGAGGCGCCCCACTGGCGCAGAAAATAGCGCTTACGACGAGACGAGACAAAACGCTTAAAGAACAAAGGGAGGTAGAAACGCAAACGGGCTTTGAGAGCGGCGAGAAGGGCAATAGCTCCAGGTCGAGAGGACCGAAAACGACAATCATTCCGCTGAGACCAAACCAAAAATTTGAGTGAGTGGAGCAGACAGACAAAAACCCGGGGAACGACAAGCATCTCGTCCGGACTAAAACCAAAAAGAACGTGACGCAGCACAATAGGAGGGGAAAGAGGGGCAGCACGAAAGAGGAGAGACTGGATCCAATCGATGCCGCTCTTGGCGAGAGGGCAATGGAAAAACAGGTGCTCAGCTGACTCGAGATGAAAGCCACAGAAACAAGCAGCGGGGAGGCTATAACCAAAGGAAAGGAGGCGGTCCATGGTGAGGAGAGCACCATGGGACACTTTCCAAGCCAAATCAATCACCTTGCGGTCCAGCGGCATAAGAAATAGTTGGGTCCACGTAGAGGACCAGTACAAATCACCAAAAACAGGGCGAAATTTGCCAACACAGTGCGGAACAACATGTGAGAGGTCAAGAAGGCGCGCGTAAGTGGATTAACAAGTAACAGCGGAGACCAAAACCCTAACACCAGAGAGGCCACTGATGGAGGGGGTGCCAGAAGGATCAACAGAGCCACCGATGGCACACCAGGCCCGGAGCACAGCAGCATAGAAGGGGGGAAGTCGGCGAAGAGCAAAATTAAAAGGGGTGGACAGCAGGGTGACAGGGTCCACGCCAAACCGATCAAAACACCAGTAGGTTAACAAGGAGACCCAGGCGCAGGGAGAAGCAGCAAAGCGCTTGACCCACTGAATCAAAAGGGCTTGGACTTTAAGGTCAATGGCAACAACGGCAAAACCACCACAGTCCCTAGGCTGAACAACAACTTTCCGACTAACTTTGTCCTTTTTACCAGCCCAGAAAAAGTTAAAAAGCAAGGTGTTGAGCTCGCGAAGTACCCAGTGCGGCATGTGAACGAGTGAGGCCACATACCATATGCGCGAAAGCGCCAGGGCGTTGGCAACAAGCGCACGGCCAGAAAAAGACAAGGAACGGATGCTCCAAGAAGCCAGACATTTGGTAACTGAATCAATGCGGGGGCGCCAGTTGGCCGAGTCGAGATCGCCAAACCCGATAAAAACACCAAGGACCTTGATCATCAGCTCCGACCAGTCGATGTTGACTGGAGCGTCGGCGCGGGCACGCCAGGCGCCAAGCCAGAGACCTTTGCACTTCTCGAGATTTAATTTCGAGCCAGAAGCCTTCTCAAAACGGCTGTAGACTTCAAAAACGGCCTTGATACCACTATCTGAGTTCACGATGGCGGATGTATCATCAGCATAAAGCGAGACAACGGGGAGAGGGGACGGGACGCCGGGCAACAAGATCCCACAAATATGAGGATGTCCCCTGAGGTTGACAGCAAGAACCTCCATAGTTAGAATGTATAAAAGGGGGGAGAGGGGACAGCCTTGCCTAACACCCCTGGAAGGAAAGAATACGGGCGTGCTAAAGCCATTAAACAAGACGCTACTACGGACATTAGAGTACAAAAGACGCACCCATCTAATGAAAGAGGGGCCGAAACCCATGCGCTCAAGGGTGCGAAACATAAACGCCCAATCGACCCGGTCAAACGCCTTCTCATGGTACAAGGAGTGGATGGCAGCCGGAATGTAAGACTCGCTGGTGTAGCTCACCAGATCACGAAGCAACGAGACGTTCTCACCAATAAAGCGGCCTGGAACACCACAGGTTTGGTTAACATCAACAACGTGATGAATGACACGAAGCAATCTGCCAGCCAGGGATCTTGCGCAGAGCTTATAATCTACGTTGAGAAGAGTAATCGGTCTCCGGTTTTTGCGATCAAGTCTGTCCCCCTTCCTGAAGCTCAGGGAAATGAGGCCCTTACGCAAAGAGGAAGGGAGGCACCCCATTTTATAAGACACGTTGAGAACGGACACCAAGTCCTCACCAAGAACATCCCAGAATGTCCAGTAGAATTCAGCAGGGAGGCCATCAGACCCAGGAGACTTATTCTTGGCCATACCTTGAAGGACCGTAAACACTTCGTGAGTCGAAAAAAGCCCTTCACATTGAGGAACCTCAGAGGGTGGAAGGAAAGACCTAAGCATATCGAGCATTTCAGCCTGAACCACAGAGTCAGTGGGCTCCGCTGAGAAAAGAGCGGAGTAAAAAGAGAGCCAGGCAGCCGAAATACCGTCTTTGTCAACGGCGATCACACCGTCATCAGACCGGATGGCAGAGATCCAGCCAGTAGAGCCATTCTTCCTTTCCAGGCGAAAGAAAAAGGAGGAGGAAGTCTCTCCCTCCTCTGCCCAGCGCACGCAGGAGCGCACCTTGGCCGCAAGGGCCTCGGCCTGCTCAAGCTCAGCTAGTTTCAGAAGCGTAGACTGGTAAACGTCAAAACAAGACATTAAGCCATCATCAATGCGATTTTTAAGATGAGTAGCAAGGGCAGTGAGAAGGGACCGGGAAGTCTCCCTGTCCCGCTTTTTGATGAATCCCTTGAGGTTTTTGACTATCTGGACGATGTTATGAGGCTTGCAACGATGAATAAATTAGAAGTCATTGTTATCGGTGATCTCAACTGTGACATGAATGCCACCTCAAGGCAAAAGGACAGGCTGCTGGAATTTACCATGGCAAATGAACTTGAACAATTGATAAATGAACCAACTCGTGTGACTTCTACAACGAGCACCCTCATTGATGTGTTAATAACTTCAACACCCAGTTTGTTTAAGAAGGCAGGCGTAATTAACATAGCCTTTAGCGACCATTATCCCATCTATGGAATTATGCACGGTTCAGCGACTCACCCGAACAAACATCGAACCATAACAACGCGCCCCTGGAACGACAAAAAAATTAATAATTTCGTAGCTGATCTGAAGCAAGCTCCGTGGAGCCTGATTGATACTTTCACTGATGTGGACAACATGTGTTCAGCATGGGAATCGCTGATGAAATCCCTGATTGACTATCACTTCCCATTAAAAAAAGAAACGCATTCGAAAACAGACGCACCCTTGGCTCGACAGTACTGTTCTCAAACTTATGAGAACACGCGACCAGGCACACAAAAGGGCCAAAACATCCCGACTATCTTCAGATTGGAACGAATACAAGCTCCTTCGTAACAAAGTCACCGCAATGAACAGAAAGGCTAGGAAAAATTATTTCAGAAACAAGCTTGAAGAAAACCGAGGCAAGCCCAAAGCCTTCTGGGATACTCTACGTCAAGCCCTGCCCTCCAAAAATAACCGCACTGAGATCGACAAGAAAGTAGTCGATGATAAAGAGCTAATCAACAAACATGACATTGCAAATTCTCTAAACGAGTACTTTACATCAATAGCTTCTTCGCTGTTAGCCAGTCAGCAATCCCATGGCCGCCCAGTTGACATACAACAAGATGGTCCTTTACTTATTTCCAACCACTTATTTAAATTTCGTGCCGTGAGTGAAAACGACGTTTTCAAGGTCCTGCGAACTATGGATATTTCGAAGGCCACAGGTGCAGACTCTATTCCAGCTAAAGTCATTAGGACTGCTGCACCATACATCAGTAACGTTGTAGCTAATTTATTCAACGCATCCTTCCAATGCGGCCGCTTTCCGTCCATTTGGAAAACGGCTAGAGTGACTCCCTTATTTAAAGGTGGGTCCCAGACCGAGCGTGATAACTATAGACCAATCTCAGTACTTCCTTGTATTTCAAAAGTGTACGAATCGTTTGCTAACAATGACCTCCAGCGATTTGCAACTGACAATGGCCTCATAAGTGATCATCAATTTGCGTATACCAGGTACTCGTCCACCACAGTTGCACTTATTATTACAGTCGACTCCTGGAAACTCGCCATCGACAAGGGCGAAAAAGTTGTCTGTACATTCTTGGACCTAAGAAAAGCTTTTGACGTTATTGAACACGCTACCTTGATCAGCAAACTGTCAAAACGCGGAGTAAGGGAAAACGAGCTCGAATGGTTTAAGAGCTATTTACAGCAGAGAAGCCAATTCGTGTCGTGTGCAAGTGTTGATTCCGAGCATCGTTTAATCACGCACGGAGTCCCACAGGGTTCAGTCCTCGGACCTACTCTATTCAACATTCACATAAACGGCATCACCGACACCTGCACGGAGAGCGAAGTGGTACTTTACGCCGACGACACGGAAATCCATGCCAGCGCGAAAGGTATAAGTGTTGCGGAAGATCGTGTCAACAAAGATCTAGCTAGTACTGTCTCCTGGTGGAATCAGAACGGGTTAATCAGTAATCACAAGAAATGTGAGGCAATGTTGATTGGATCCAAGCATGCTGTTAAAAATACGCGATCGTTGCAGATTGTTCTCGACGTAAAATCAATGAAACAATCGGATTACTTTAAGTACTTAGGAATTTACATCGACCACTGTCTGACATGGAACAAACATGTAAACTATATACAATCCAGAGTATACCCCAAATTGAATCTGCTAAACAGAATTTCGTCTTTTCTTAGTCGCGATATTTTGCTCAGAATCTACAAACAGACTGTGCTACCTTTGCTAGATTATGGATTCGTCATATGGGGTGAATGCAGCAAGGAAAACGCCCAATGCTTAGAACGCTTACAAAATCGGGCAATGCGAATAATATTTCATGCTGACCGGATGACGTGTACTCAAAAGATGCGCGCCAAACTGTTTTTATTATCACTTAATAGTAGACGCCTCATCAAGCTACAGTATGTATACAAGATTGTTAACAATATTAACTGCCCTAAGCAATTGACAGGCTACTTAGTAAAACGTTCACAGAGACATTGTCGATCTCTCAGAGACCCGACATTATTAGATCTACCACTAGTTAAGACCAAATGCGGTCAGACTTCATTTAAGTTCTCGGCTGCGAGTGCTTGGAACAAACTGCCTAGAGAGATGCGCGAGCTAAGATCACTCGCACAGTTTAAGGTCAGAACATTTACTTACTTGATGATGATGGATAAGGCCAATCATATTTGTAAGAGCAATACTTAATTCATTCTGCTAATTTCGTGTAATATATTGAGATTTTATGTATTCTTATGTGCTGGTCACCGATTTATACCAGTCTATAAACCTTTGTTGATTGACTGACCGGTTTTCTTTTAACCAGGATAAATAAAGTTATTATTATTACCATCAGCTAAACCTCATAAAAAAGGATAATTTGGTTTTATCAACTGGGTTGATAATGTGAATTGGCCACCGTCAACCCAGTTGATATAACCAAATTATCTTGTAATACTCCCACCGACGCAGCACCACAGTTTCTTTAGAAAGTTGCCCCCTTTACCCATAAAAAAGATCTATTTTTCTGGGTTTGTTCATTGAATTAACTTAAAATTAAATACGCTATGCTGTTGGCTGTAGAAAACATCTGAGATCATAATTAGAATCTTAAGGACAGCTATAAAAACGTACCTGTAAATAAAATATAATGATTGAGCTCATGAAAAGTAGCTCCTTAATCAAGAAACCAAGCAATATGGTCATCATCTATGGCAGGGGAGAAAGAAAAAAACGACCAGTGATTTAGGGAGATTGTTTAGAAAATCTATGGCCCAATCCCGTTTAAGGTTAAGAAATGTGGGCCTTTCGGGCCATAACACCAGTCATTCTCCCATTCCAAGAAACAACGCAGACTAAACAGACAGTACATATAGTACCAAACAAATGGATTTGGCCAGCTTTCCAGAAGTTAGAAATAAATAAATAAAACACGACTTTATTGCGAACACATCCAGTTTTCGTTTATTTCACATAACAATAGCTATTATCCAATCTATAAAGTTTATCTTTCTATGTTTCTGGCATTCCTCATTACAAGAAAATCTTTTGCTTCTTCTCGGTAGCGCTGAAAGAGTAAAAACCAGAAGATGAGATTCAATGTTTTATCGTTGTCTCAGCTGGCTATTAATCAAATGTTAACGGCAGTTATGAGAGATTTTATTCATAGGTAAATTTAAACAGGTAATGCTAGACACAAAAACTTCCAAGCATAATTTTACTCATTCCGGAATCAAACTTCATGGCCTGTAGTCACTCTGCCGGTAATTTTTTAAGTCTTCAAATTTAGAAATAGAAGTACGGATTTAGCACACGCTTTCTTATTGAGGGTATTTTCTCCGTGAGAATATATGAGATTACTGACTACTGCTGAACAACATGCTTGACGTTTCAATCGCAACTTTATCTCACCAAATAAAAACTAACCTTTTGTTGTATTTCTTTGACCTTCATTGAAGTCTGGCGGGCAGAAATTGGTTACTAGCCCCTCTTTTGTATGACGCCATACTTTCACTGTCTTCCCTGATCTGCTTTGCCTGCGTTTGCTGTTGGCGTTTTAAAGCTTTCCTTCTCCTGACGATAAACCGCGGAATGGTCGATGACGCGGAGTCGCTCTTTTCTAAAGTCAGCCAGCGAGATTCGGGTTGGAATCTTCTTTGCACCTTGGTGTCTAGAATCCTTTCTGCGGCCAATGCTGTGGTCTGCGTTTCCCGTTTACGCCCCATATCTGGGAAACAAAATGGAAAACATGCCACCATGCTGGGTTTACTTTGGCCAACAGAAGAGGCCAAATCACTGTCCAGTCCGCTGTCCTGCGTGACTGTTGCTGTATCGTTGGCTGAAATATCTGCGTCAACACTAGCGGCTACCATCAATAGCAACAACATCCCCGGTGCTCCTTTCATCTGTTGAAATAAATTTTGATTTTGATATTCTGCGAAGCCATGATACAGGTTTCAACCCATCTACTGTCAAAATGTTCTATAGTTAGCGTGATACCTAAATTTGCCTGCCTCTGGTTATGACGTCTGTAGTGTCAATACTGTGGTTGTTGTCCCTCTCTATATAGAGCGTTTTCACTCACGTGGCCAGCTCACATGCAAATTTGTTGAACAAAAGGAAGTATTTACATAAGAAAAGAGTTGAACTCCCACAGGACTGGTTTGGAACACCAACATGGCCGCGGTTTCATTGTTTTGGAACACCAATATGGCACCCGTGACGTCATGTGAAAACGCTCTATAGTAAACATTTTTATATTTACAAACAAATTATATTAGTTCAGCTTTTGCAGGTGAAGCAGCTGGAAAAGACGTTTTATAGGTTCTAGTTTATATATTATTTTTATTCTCCTATATTTTGTATCATATGATATGTAAACGATAATGTCAGTAAAGTTTGACGTCATTTTTACGCAACTTACGCATTTCATTTATGAAACACAGTGGGCTATAAATAAAAATTTCCAAGATAACATCAAGTTTACTATTTTAGGTGATGTTGAATTTAGTGTCGGGTTTTCAGAGTATTAAGAAGGAACCGCCATCAGTTCGAGTAACAAGTGGACGAAAACTTTGTACCAAGATTATTTACAATGAATCACAAACTTCTGTGTGACTCTTTTAAATATCTTCTCGAAAGAAATTTTTTCTAACAACACCAATTGTTGAAAAAAAAATTTGAAAACTCTTGAAAGTACTAGTACAATTAAACTGATATTGAAATTTTACCTGTGGTTGCACACTTTCTCTGATTTTTGTGATTTATTTTCTCGAGATTCCATGGGAAATTGTCTTTATTGTAATTGTTAGGGACAGTTTGTCTTACCGTGCCCCTCTATACCTCCCTTGTGCGGGTCACGTGATTTTGCGACCATGTGCTTTCGGCAGTTTGATGTGCGTTGTGTTTTGTGTGTGGGCGAAAAGTTTGCTTGTTCCTTCGCCTTTTACTTTATCGATGCTGACGTCTTGATTAGGTCTGGAGATGCCCAAAAATATGTAAGTCGTCGCTCATTTGTATTGTTTTCCTTTGTAACTTTATATTTGTGTCGGGTTCGAGTCGCGAGCTTTTTATATTTTGTAATTTTCAGCTGTACCGACCAGCGGAAGGACGTGTAACAGAATAAACATCTTCAGTGTACAATTTTGTTTGTGGTTTTCTTCAACAGTAATTTTCAGGCTACTCTTTATAGATGTAAAAAGATTTTTAATATACCTAAAATTATTTTTGTACTAGGTTTAAGTCCACAGAACACCAAAATTGCTCGATCTCCTCTCTGATTTCGTCTTAAGCTACTGTCTAATTTATGGGATTTACTTAAATCTTGTAAGTCTTCAGCTGTAATTTACAAGCGATTGTTAAATGTAGCAAGTATTTAAATTAGTACTTTTTGTTGAAATGCTTTATCTGCCAATAAATTGATCTGTAAGCGTACAAAAGAGCGAATCACGAAAATATTTAAAAAAATGAAAATTGCCTTCTGAATTCGCTCTAGTTTGTTATCAATTTGGGATGGACAACTTCCAATTACTTTACGAGTACGTGTTGTATCTCAGTTGATATAAAGCGCTATAAATACATCTCACAAGAACGAGTGAAACTGTTGTTTTAGAAAAGGATATCGATGCCACGAGTGTTATAGTCCAGAACTACCGACGCCTGACTGTGTTATTCAATAGTATGGGCGAAATCTTTTCTCTTTAAAAATATGCATAATGTAATCGACTCAAACTGAACCATCTGTTCTGTGACTGAAAACATGCCTATACTAGCACACAATTTGAACGACAAAGGCGACCAAAAATAAATAGTGCTTTTACAGTTATAAGGGCTCAGTCATCCGTAAAATTTTGGAGAGATTCTTGGCCATCTAATTCAATTTTATCCCATTCCTCGGCTATTCGTAAATTTTGCAGATGTCAGCCTCAACTGCTTATTGCAAATTTGACTAGTTATCAGATAAACCCATAAAACTATCTTTTTACTGGGTTTGTCAAATGAAATAATCTGAAATATGCTAAAGTAGCAGCCTTGTGACAAAATCCAAAATAGAAAAATATGGGATTATAGACGAATGATGATTTTGCTAATCAGGTCAAGAGCTTTCATTTCAGATTTAAACATCTACATCTTTTTCACTTCGCTTTGCATAGAGAGATGATTGAAAATTAAACCTGAACAGTGCAAAGATGCAATAAACGAATTAAAGTTATCGCAGGTAAATAACATTGAGTTCCCATAACCGTAATACTTGAGTGATCTCACCTTGGTACCTTGCGACAAAGAATTCCTCCCAGAAAGCTATTTCTTTGGATAAGTTTGTCGAAAAAGTAAACGCAGCCGATTGCGAAAAGGGGTGAACACGACTGCGACTCTTTCGAGGAACAACGCGGTCTTATATATTCTGTGGGTTCAGGGCTGATGTCCTGTTAGCCTACAAAAGAGTCTTTGTCTTCGTTTTGCGGGTGTTTGAAATGATCAACAAAGGAAAAGAAACCAATTTTTAATGCCAAACCCTGTTATGCACTATTTACACCCACTTGCATTAATCTTCTACAGACTTCTCAGGAAATTGACTTTCTCTGCGAACAATTACGTTGCATGCTCAGGAAACGAGAGACAATTACCTTAATGTGCAGTTTTCATTTCAAAAGAGTTGTTTTCACGTTTCTGTGCACCAGGAAAAGAATATGGAGATTGAGCGAAAAATCGATACTATCTGTATTTGCACTGTTGGTCGAATGGCTCAGTTGCATATCACTTTAGTTCAGTCTTTATCCCCCACAAGGGAGCAAGACAATGCGTGCTAAGAAAGTCGTTTCATCTCTTTTTTTTTGCAAAAACTCAGCGACTAATTTGAGTAGTTAGTCGCAACTCGGCAAGTCAGCATCCGTTTGCGTACGAAAGATGCTGCTTTTCCTTCCATACTCTATTCTTAGATTCGTTTTCTGAATTTCTGCATCAAAATTCTCTTTCTCCTTCTAAAATAAAAATAAATAAATAAATAAAACTTGGTAAGATGCTTATAGACTTAACTGAACTCGTTTTAGGACAGGCAAGTTAAGAAATTGGATCTTTTACAATATACAGGAAACAGATTAATATAGATCCGTTACTACTCTTCTTTCTTTCATGTTTAATTAACCTTTCGTCTCTAGAATAATGCCATCATTATTATTAAATTATTCTTTTGAATTAAAATATCATTGACTTGTAGTCTCCCCGCCTTAGCAGAAGAAAAACTAACAAGAGGTACACAAGAGGTGGTTTCCAAAATACGACTGTTTGCTTTTCTTTTGTTTTCCACCTAATCCGGCTAAAAATGAATTAAAGCTTTAGCGGTCTCTGTAAAGGATATCAGGGAGCTTTAGCAATGACAACGGCAGCACCATGGAAGACGCTTGGAAAAAAATAGATTTATACTTTACCCTTGAATTTCGCAATCTAGATGTGTACGCCGAGCGATCTGTAACCCTACTCAAGCTAAAGATGTAACGCCAGCGATCAATTCCAGAAGAAAATATGAAACATTAATTAGCCAAAGTGTTTCCAAAATACGCAGAACCGGGTCATTTCACGTTGACAGAAAGCAACGGCAACAGAAACGTCGCTAAACAGAAGATTTAATGAGCAGGACGTGCATGTGCATTTCTTTGCCGTCCTTTGCTAAAAAACAAAGTAAAATGACCAAATTCTGCGTTGTCTCGAGAACGTGAACCAACGACGGCTAATTTTTGAATTTCTATTTCAAATTTGTCGCTGTGTTCCAGATTTAGTTTTGTAATAGTTATGACAGTGATAACCAAAGTAAATGACTTTAGAGTATCGCGATATTCGTAGGTAAAACATTAAATCATTTTTTAATCGACGTTGTCCTCGGTGTCCCCGTCGTGGTTACTTGAACTCCCTGTGTTGCTAAGGACGGTTACGAAATGTCCAAAGATTTATAACGCACGTGCACAGCCATTGTTCTGCTCGTTAAACCTTTTGTTTGGTGACGTTCTCGTGGCCGTTGGTATCGTGGTTTCCTTAAGCTCCCAAAGTATTATTGAACGTGGATTAATACAAAGAACCAAAGAAAGAGAAGGTCTAAAAAAGCAACCTCGTCGGGAGGAAGGCGGTATATTAAGATTGTAGTCGATGCGCTTTCGCTGCCTGCCGTACTGTGAACAGGAAGGGTGCTCTCCCATTGACTTTCACATCTGAATCATTTACGTCATAAAATTCTAAAAGCAAATGTGGTATTTTTCAAATCTCGTTTAGTTTTAAAAGTGTCACATTATGCATGGGAAAATTGAAGAATTTTCGCAGTTGTTAGGCCTTAAAATGAATTTAATAGCGAAAATACAAGCTGTAACAATATTTTCAGACAACGACACCATTGTATTTGATCAAGTGTAAACACGGGTGTATATAAAATCTGATTGAGCAAAAAAGCAAGCATCACTAAACGCTGCAATTTTCGCCAACCGCATAATAGATTAAATAAAGCAACCAGTGAGCGTTCCACATAATCAAGGCAATGTAAGGATTGTATTAAAGACAGTAAGGTCTGCATACAAGCCAAGTTGCTCATCAGGTTGGAGCTTATCCCGGTTTCTGTAGCATGAAGCAACTAGGAGTATTTCTACTCCCCCCTGGATGGGATGCTAGTCCATCACAGGGTTACACCCAGTCGTTACCCATATATACACCTGGGTGGAGAGGAGGCACTATGAGAGTAAAGTGTCTTGCCCAAGAAAACCATCGTGTATGGTGACTTCATCAAGAGACGATATGAGTAGAGTAGACGAAAGCTCCTAATGAGCCTTTTTGCCATCAACGAGGGGATAGTTTCACAATGGTCGTATTTATCTGGTAAGACGAATAAGACGTCTCAGAAGAGTACGTCTTCGTGATACAACTTGAACAAAAAGAGATCATCGCCTCTTGTGCTTATCTCACAGTTCAGATAAGCGTCTCGTATTTACCTAGAGGAATTAT
>OZ026603.1:17314486-17324486 GCA_964020085.1 Micromussa lordhowensis
AATAACACAGTTATCTGCAGAAAACACGGTAAATATGGCTTGTACTAAAAGACGGAACGCCGGAATGCCGGAATGCCGGAACGCCGGAATACTAAAACCCGGAACACAAAATTACTAAAACCCGGAACACATGAAAAATAAACAATTTAAAAAATAAAAAAACTCGAAACTCGGATGTTAGGATCCCCAAAAAATTGTTCTACCAGATTACCAACACTAGGCGTTGGATTTTTGCGTTTGACCGCTCGAACTGACCAGATTCACTGATTTCATCAAATAAAACGTACAGTTGTAATAGTGTTGAAAAGAATGAAACTCTAATACAGTAGTATTCCAAGAATCGATGAGCCACTGAATCTAAACATTCCAAAACTCAAGTGCTTACCTCTTTTTTTCCGGGCTTTTAGGACTGCTGCTAAACACAAAATAATGATTACTTAGCTGATATTCAATACTTTGTTAATCTTAAACGTAATAAACGAAAAGACACGAGTCTTAAATAAAAAACGTAACAACACGTACCTCGCAGAAGCGTCCATTTTCCCACACTGTACCACTACATGTGACTTTGAGAAATACATTATCATAATTACATTTTGGCGGGAAACATCACAAAAATCTTTGCCGAAGTGTCGTGACTGCGTGACATTTGTCATAACTGACAGCTGGAATCAAGAGGTTGTGAGTTCGTAATAGGAGACGCCAGTGATTGTGTAATAGGTTTTTCGAGAGAACGAGAATTAGGACGCGTTGTGAACCAGATCGTGAGAAAATAAACCAAGAATTTGTCCAGTATTCGTGAGTGCGAGTAGTGACTTAAGGTGTACCCCACAAGTTCGGTCCGGAAATAAAGGATCGCCACAAAATATTAGATGGTTACTTAAAACACATTATAATTATCAGTTAAAGATAAATATCACTGCAAAACGTTCTTACCAATCAAAGATAATCAAGTTTTTTTTTGGCGGGCAGGGGTTGTGGGTTGTGGATGGGTGGAATACCGAGGGAATTTTCCTGTTTGAATTGAAGTATGTTATGGTTTTTAGAATACAGGTTTTCATTGATTAATTCATTTATTTTATTTTTTAAATTATTTATTTTTCATGTGTTCCGGGTTTTAGTAATTTTGTGTTCCGGGTTTTAGTATTCCGGCGTTCCGGCGTTCCGGCATTCCGGCGTTCCGTCTTTTAGTACAAGCCGGTAAATATTTCCTTTGACATCAAAGGACAGTCACGCGAACAATACAGGCGGCACGCTCAAACGGAATATCTTTTATTTTTTATTAATAATTACATTACAATTACAGAAAAAATACGTTACAAAAATTACAATTTACAACCCAGTATTGAATCGACTTTCACTTTCGCTCAAACGGAATATCACCTTTAGGAACTCACTATCAGTTAAAAAGGATTATTTCCTGCCCGAAAACACCTTTTTAATTCAATACAAATGTGTTATATTCCAAATTGGAGGGGTTTTTTTTTTTTTTTTTTTTGTTCAAGAGTAAAAAGCATCTTGAAACAAGAGAAACCTTAAGCCGGCTGGCATTTTGATATTCGAGTCTTACCGGAGTTGTTCTCGTTTTGATAAATCAACTGAATAACTCGATCAAGCCAAATGCATTTGATATCATCCACAAAGTAATTCATAAAAGAAGGTTATGAAAGGTCGAGCCATGAGCCGACTAAGAAAGGTATTGTAATTAACGGTAAAGCAAGTGAACTCTTCATTGCAGCTTTTGATATACAGTAGAACCCCGGTAACTCGAACTCGGATAACTCGAACTCCCCCACTAACTCGAACTGTGTCTGAATTACCTTGGATTTGACGCCACTTTTCAGTCATTTTAACTCGGCTAACTCGAACTAAACTTCGTTTCCCTTGATTAAAATTTACCCCGATAAGTCGAATTTTTGTTTATGTAACTCACCACGGATGTCATCCCATTAGCTTTTCTTGTCGTTTAATCGGTAAAAACACCAACATTTTGAAAGCGGAGTTTTTCGAAAACTTTGGGGTCACGATAATCCAAAATGACAGGTGATTGTTGTGTTTTGAAATTCCTCCGGCGTAGTGTGGACAGAAAACATTTGAGGCGTTTTCAGAGTGAAGCTTTCATTTTCAAATTCTTTCTTCGTAGTGTGGATGGTGCCACCAAGAGATTATCAAGGTAAGAGAGTGAATCCCCCATATAGGCCTTATATCCAAGGTAATCCCTCTTAAGTTATTTTTAGACATGGTGCCCAGTTCTTCGCGGATATTACTCGCGCGTTGCCTGGATGTTTTTGTGGAGGATTTGTTTATGTTTCGTTTTGTTTCAAAGCAAAGGAAAACCTCCAACGCTGTGGGGTGTTTTCTTTGATATTTTAATTACAAGCACAGGAGCTTGTCTCTCGCTAAGTTTTGATACATTTCGAAACTAGATGTTAAAATAGGAGACAGATGTCCACTGCTCAAGCAGTAACAACTGAATGAACGGCAGAGAAATGAATAGACGAACGAGTGCAAAGCAAGCAAACGCTCAAACACAACACAACCAAACAAAAAGACTGATGGTAGAAAGTGCAGACAGACTCTCGCCGCCGAAGCAGCAAAAGGCAGTTTTAGCAACAACGACAACAACGCTTATGACAACGTCGATTAGAAAGCGAAATAATGTGCAAGCTACGAATCTCGCTAGAATTTAGAATTTAGGTTCATTCAGTTTGTCTATCACTGTCAGAAATATCCCAAACAGAAAATGTAAGTAGTAGCCATCGTAGTTCACGCTCTTTCGAATATGTAGAATGTGACTATTTCACGTTGTTGTTTTGTAAAGAACGGCAAAGAAATGAAGAAAGAATTATAATGCATGCATAACGTACTGGCATTGTACTCGTTGCCGTTGCCGTTGAGGTTTGCTTATTTAAAACTCCCAAAAACCGAATAAACGGCAAAATAATGAACAGCAAAACGAGTACAATGCAAACGAAAGCCCAGCCGAACAAAACGACAGCTAATAGTGTAGAAAACATCTCTGCTATGGAGCGTCTTTTGAACATCAATGACTTTTCGCCAATTTTCCCGCCATTTCGTCTCTGGAAGTTTTGAGAAAGTCGCGTGGGCTGTCCAAGCATCGAGGGAGTAAAATCCTCGGAACAACTGGGTACCATGTCTAAAAATAACTTAAGAAGGATTACCTTAGGTATAAGGCCTATACCAAGGATTCACTCTATTACCTTGATAATCTCTTGGGCCACAGATTACCTGATGTAATTTCTACTAAATGAAGAGTCTGCTATATTCCGCCCTGGAAAGGCTGCCGAGAGCCATAACACTTGACCAACCCAGTCAAGAAGAGAATTATCGCATGAAATCACACTTTGCACATCTTGATTTGGTTGAAGAATTGTAATTAAATTAAACGTCTCCAGGTTAATCTGTTTAATGAACTAAAGATGTTGAATTACATGCGCCAAATGAATAAACTGACTTGCGAAGGCCGGCTGAATGAAACTTAATTGAGATTAAAACTCAATTAACACAGACACTTTTGAACCTTACTATACTTAGCGAATCTAATTCCTGCCTTTAATTCGAATTATTCAGTTCTCATGTGAACAGAATGAATTTAAATAAGCAATCTTTAAGTTCAGCCCTGATCAGTATTACAAAAACCTCAACATTTTGATTTGTTTGTTTTTATACTTTTAGGTCTTCATTCTGACTGGTTTTGCCAGAGGATGTTATTAACAAGAACTTTCGTGGTTAACGGGATTTCCCTTTCTACATTTCAAGGGAAGGAAAATTGTAAATTTGTTAGTCAGCAACATGTAAGCATGCTCAGAAAATTGTCATGAAATCATAATCATAATTTCGGCAAAAAAAAAAATGAGGAAATTTATGTCGGTATGGTTATCTAAAAGGGTTTGGTGCATAAAAGCAATTTGCCCTCTGAAGAAAGAATGACTTCGGTCAGAATGACTGTCTTGGTGCCTTATAATTTTTTGCCTTCAAATTTCGTAACGAGATTCCCTGAAGCCCGCATCCCTGCCTGGTAGAAAAAGATAGAATTCCAAATTATGAGCCCTACTGGAAAGAGGCTTGATGTATAATCTGTAAGAAAAAATGACGCCGAACTTGTATAGGCTTTCTTTACGACATTTTGGGCCGCATCTTTGGAACAAATGCGAGAAGCCAAATGTTAAGAGTTTTAAAAACAGTATACATAGTAAAGAGCTATCACACTCAAGAACTGTGCGCTTTAAATTTTACATTTTATATATACTTTTTATCTTCCAAGCTTTTTAAATCTTACTAAGTTTAAATATTCCAATATTTATTTATTTATTTTATACATTATTCATCAAATTGTAAATAATTTAACTTTAGCTGAGGTTTTCACATGACGTCACTAAAATTCAAACTACAAAACTATTGATCCTCTTGATATTTTACTTTCATAATATATATTTTTTTGTTTTGTTTTTTGTTTTTTTTCATTTGCTCAAACAATTACAACATTTACAGCTTAATTTACACTACAGTACACTACAAAAAAAAAAACTTGACAGACATTATAGAAAATAATACAAGTACACCTGCTAATTACAAGACAATAATTATTAGTAAAAAAACAATAGAAAGGTTACAGTTGTTGAGACACGTTATAATGTAATAAGTTACAGTATTCACTTAAATAAATTTAACACAGGTTTCTATTTGCTTGAAAATAAAATTTGTTAATAGGGTGACGCAGTGCTGGATGCTGGTTATCAGGATCTAGTTATTCAATTTCCGCTATTTTCGATTTTCCATTGATTATTTAATTTTTGTTTGAATTGATTGCCAAGTGGGAATTTTTCCATCATTTTGCAATCATAAATATACTTTTTCATTAGTGTTATGAAAATTCCAAACTTCCACTTCAGTAGATGTTGTGATCCTATGGGGAGTGTAAAATCATTGAAAAGGATCTGCTGCTTGGTCAGATTAATTTGAGATTTCTGTTCGTTGTTGAACCATGACATCATTTCGTGGTAAAAGTCCACGGCAATAGAGCAAGCCAGGAATGTATGTTAAAGGGAATCTGGGCTTTTACAAAAAAAACATTCATCATCCGGTTTAATTTTGTATCTTTTAAGTTCCTTTTTGGTTACTAGTATCCTTTGAAGTAATTTGAAAGAGAATTGTCTTAATTTATTGTCTGCCGACATTTTTGAGATGTTCTTAAACAAGTTATTCCATTTGTTGGCGAAGGGGGGATAGCGTTTGGACCATGATTGAACAGATGTTGGCTGTGTTTCCCATTTTATTTGGAAGAATGAATAATAATCTTTGCATCGCATTTTAGACAAACGGATAGTTTTTCCTTCGGCAAGCTGGTATACATCAGATTCTTCTATGATTGTTTCTGGAGGTTTTTTTTATAGTCATAGCTTTGAATTTAAGACTTTTAGGGACTGCGCCAGAGAGAATTTGGCAATAATAAATAAAATTGATTTCAATGTTGTATTTGATCTTAAATTCTTCGTAAGATAGATATTTGCCATTATTCTGTAGAAGATCTTGTACAAAATTTACCCCATGTTCATTCCAGGTTTTCCAATACAAAGATTTTCCTTCGATAGTGATATCTTTATTGTTCCATATAATTAAGTCACCTTTGAAGCAGTTATCCCGATATTGGTCTCGCAATTCACTAAAGTAATTTAGAAGTTCCGAGTAAAAGGGGGAAATATTGTTGTCTATTTTTTTTGTGTCGTAGTTGCATTTCAAGAGAAACTGTAATCCTCCATATTTATTGAAGTAAGCATTGGGAATTGCTTTCCAAGCATCATTAGATTCACTTAGTAACCTTCCTATCCAGCTTAATCGGAGTGCCTTAATAGTTGTTCTAACATTTGGAAAGTTTAGACCTCCTCGACACGGTGTTTGATACAGTACGGTTCTCTTTATTTTGTCCTTTTTGTTTCGCCAAAGATAGCTGAAGAGTTTTTCCTGTACTCGCTTAATGACTTCTTCTGGAACACATAGCATTGAGGCCGAGTATACTAATTTAGAAATCCCTAATGCTTTTATCAATAAAGTTCGTCCCATAAGGGTGAGGTCCCGAGATAGCCAAACATTTAGTTTTGTTTCCATGTTTGAATTTTGATGAAAAAGTTTTGGTTGTTATTCTTGTTACGATTGTTCGAAATATAGATTCCCAGTGTTTTAGTCGGTTCATTAGTTATGTCCATTGCTAAGGGTTTAGTTTTATTGTTCTTCTCCGATCCAATCCAAATAGCTTTGGTCTTCTTTTTGTTCAATTTGAGACCTGAGAATGCAGCAAACCTGTTAATAATTGTGATATTTTCCTTTAGTGATTCAATATCCTTACAGATAAGGGTCGTATCATCAGCAAATTGGCTTAGTTTTACTTCTACATTATTTGGGAGCTTTATCCCCTTACTCTTGCTACTCTGACGTATCTTTTGCGCTAGTAATTCTGCGGATAGTATAAACAGAATGGGACTCAAGGGACAACCTTGCCGGACACCTCGGGATATCTTGAAGTAATTTGTAACGTAACCTGCATTTATTATTCCGCTTTCTAAATCTGAGTACATCACTGAGATCCAGTTCCTAAGGTTTGGACCAAAATTGAGGTATTTTAGCGTATTATGAAGGAATTGCCATTCTAACGTATCAAATGCTTTCTCGAAATCTATCAGTACCATAATTCCTGGAATTTTGTTTAGTTCAGTATATTCCATAATGTCATTGAGCAATCTTACATTCTGACCGATAAACCTTCCTTTAACGAATCCAGTTTGATCTGAGTGTATTAATTTGGGTAATTTGAGTTCAATTCTTTTCGCAATTGCTCTTGCCAGTATTTTATAGTCTACATTTAGAAGTGTAATTGGACGCCAATTTGTTAATTCGACCAGATAGTTTTCACCTTTTGGTATTAGTGAGATAATACCACGTCTCTGAGAAATTGACATTTTCCCTCCTTCAAATGCTTCATTATAGGAGTCTAGAAGATGGTCAGCTACAAGATCAAAAAAAGTCTCATACAACTCTTTAGTGAACCCATCTTCTCCTGGGGTTTTATTTTCTTTAAAACCCTTGAGTGCGTTTAGCAGCTCTTCTTTTGAGAGATCATTTTCTAGTTCTCGCTGCTCATCTTCAGTTAATTTTAGGTTTTCCAAGTCCTCAACAAAAGAATTGAACGATTCGTTTAAGTTTTCGTGATCCTCTGGTGGAACTTTAGAGGTTAGAAATGATTTGTAGTACTCCTCGATTTCTTTGTTATTTGTTTTATATCGGATATTATCACTCCATCACTTATTTTAAGCTGTGTTATAATTTTTTTCTCATAATTGCGTTTTTCTAAATTAAAGAAATACTTGGTAGGCTTCTCTCCTTGCTCTACCCACTTTACTTTCGATCTAAACATCGCTTCTTTTCCTTTCGTCGAATAGATTTCATTTAGCTCGCTTTTGAGTGCTTCAAATTCTGTTAAGATCTCGCCATTTTAATTCGTGTCATTACATATTTTTCGATCTAATTCTTCTAATTTAAGTTGAATAGCGATTTCACGGGTTTTCATGTTGAATCTTTTCGTTTTTGAATACCTTATTGTTTCTGCCCTAATTTCCATTTTTATCAATTCCCAGAGGAGTTGTTTATTTTCGACGTCTTGGTATTTATTTTCTATCAAAGGATAGCTGTCTTTTATTTATTGCATAAAGTTTTCATCTAGTAGTAATAAATTATTAAATTTCCAAGTTCCCGGTCCCCGCGCGAAGTGGTTTTCTATTTTCAAACTGATGAATATTGCTTTATGATCTGGTGCTATTGATGTGCGAGTTTCTGCTTTGATTAGATAATTGATGAATTGTTTTGAAACAAGGAAAAAATCAATTCTTGATTTAAGTCTCAGACTTTTAGATTCGTATGTATACGTTCTAGTGCTTGGATGAATTGCACGGTATATGTCGGTGAGGTTTAGTTCTTTCATGAGATTTACAAGTGCGTTCCTGTAATTAGTCTCTTTCCAAGGCAATCCTCCACTTTTATCCAATTTGCTTAATCCGGTGTTCTAATCACCTGCTATTATAACTTTTGATAAGTTGGTTTTTGACATCAAGAGTTGACTAAGCGTTGTTATTAATGCTGGTTGTCGACGATAATCTGTTGGTGCGTAAATATTTACTATTGAGAGATCTTCGTCTAGTTTGGCTACTATGAACCGGCCCTCTTGATCGATTTCTACACTTTCTACTTGAAAAAAGCTATTTGGATTTACCATAAGACATACACCCCTGGCGTGCTCTGTGCCATGAGAAAAAATAATTTTCCCACCCCATTCCGAGGTCCATATCTGTTCATCATCTTTCTTTGAGAAAGGTTCTTGCAGGCAGAATATAGAAGCCTTTTGATTCTTCAAGTACGAAAAAATTGCTTTCCTTTTCCCAGCATTACGCAACCCCCTTACGTTTAGTGATAGAATTTTCAAAGATGACATATTTAGTACAATAACTATGCAAAAATGACTTGACACTGATACTGCAATACACTCGACACCTGACAAAAGGTAGTTATGAAAACAAAAACGACAGCAACAAAAAACACAAACAACACAAATTAATTAGCGAAAAAAAACACTAAAAAAAAACCTTACCTCCTCTCCTGGGATTAACCAATTCAACCGCAAAAACAATCTCTCGAAGCAAACCATAAACACCGAGAGGTAAACGCGAAATTTAAAATAATCGTTAGATAAATAAATACTTAGGTACAGGATTTAGAGTTTTTACGAATTGTAAGACACAGTTTAAGCTACAGTTTGTTTAAATCTTCTTCGCTTTGGATTTTGACAATCACATTATTAATGGGATCAGGTTTGACAAAGATCTTTCCGTCGGTTGTCCAGAAATTCCAATCTCTCTGTCTACGATCGCGGACTTTCTTGAATAGGCCAGCTCTATAAGCAGTTAGGTTCTCGTTGATGTAAACTTTTTTGGGGTCCACTCCCAAACCTCTTAAACCACTCTTCTTGCGAAGTTTCCAGCGCCCTCGATACATTTGCTCTTTGCTGTAATAATTGCTGAAACGGACAATTATTGGTTTCGGTGACTTGCGACCTTTATTCAAGCGATGAGCTATGTCGATATCCTCGTATGTTAAATCTATTTCCATTAGTTTTGCCAAGTCCAAGATAATATCTTCGGGCTCTTCGTCGTTTGTTTCAGGGATTCCATGTATTTTGAGATTAAATTTTCGCGTGTATTGTTCCAAATCATCGTGTTGCATAAAGATTTCGCCTAACTTCTTTTCAAACTTGGCATTTTCTTCGCTCTTTTTCTCTAAATCGGTTTCCAATTGGGTCATTCTTCTTTGTAATGCTATGTTGGTCTTCGCCATCTCCTTCATTTGTTCTTGCAAAGTAGAGTTGTTCTTTGCCATTTCCTCCATCTTACTTTGTGTGAATTCAAGACTTTCGCGAAGCTCCTCGTAGCTTCGCTGTAGGGCTTTTTGCTCGCTTATTAGGCTGTTGGTGTTTGCTTCGATTCTTACTAGTGCCTCCCATATAGCTGCAAATGCAGGATCTTGTACGTGCTTGGTGCTTGCTTCATTCATGTCCTTGTGTAAGTCCGACATGCTTCCTTGATTTTCATTTAGTCGTTTCGCTTCTGGAGAATTACCAGAACCATCAGTGCTTGGACTTTTGCAAACGTCTCTCTTTCTTCTTGACCCGCTTTGCTCTTCCTTTCCCGGCATATTGTTTAGGATAAAGAAGTTTTCTTCGCGTTTAACCCCTCGAGTTACGGAGCTTAGAAAAACATGTCCTCTCGCTTCGACCGCTCCGACTCAGTCCTACTTTCATAATATATAAGAGCAGCTGAAAACTAATATCCATAAACAGTTTTGCTCAGAATGGGTTCTTGGTTTTGTAATAGACCACGTTTAAATTTCTTAAGCTTTTGCTTGACGCGACATCTACACGAAGGCCGTGTTGGTTAAA
>OZ026603.1:17331986-17449486 GCA_964020085.1 Micromussa lordhowensis
TAGTGGTTATCACGTCCGCCTAACACGCGGAAGGACGCCGGTTCAAGCCCGGCCGGAAACAGGCTTGTCACATGTTTTTTTTTATTCTAGCAACTTCTTCTTTTTATCTTACAACCATGATGCTTTGCTTTACCTGTTTATGGTACTCTTCTGTATTCAACGAATGTATTTTCTACCAAATTGAAGACGACTTCTAATAAACCCTCCGATAAACGTTCCTTCAGCCACAAAATCACTGGACTACTCTGTTTAAGTATCCTGAGAGCATTTTTCGACTTGAAGAATTCTCTCACTGGGAGGTGTGTTCTAAGGAAGCTCGCAAGATAATCTTGCAACTCGCCCTTATTAACCTTGGGTGTAACACATTATCATTGCCTTAGTGTATTGTCTTCTACTTTCAAGGAGGGCGCCGTAGCTCAGTTGGTTAGAGCGCCTGTCTAGTAAACAAAAGGTCATGGGTTCAAATCCCATCGGTGTCTTGAATTAATCCTTCAGTCGACACCAAAATCTTCCTTTAGTTACAAATTTTACCAACATTTTCATATTTTTGATGTGAGAGGTTTGTAATGGTCAATAGGCCTCGTTCGATATATCAATATTCCAACATGGCCCCGACGCTTTCGGGAAAACGTTTTAAACATTTTAAGTTTCTTTTGTCTCACAATTCCCAAAAGAGACTTGGATACAAAGAAAACACCACCAAATATAAGAAGTTTGTAATGAAAGCCTCGGAGGCATGTTAGAATATTGATGTATCGAACGTGGCCTATTCCCTTTGAGCAGCAATCTAAAAAATCCAGAAAACAAAAAAACATAGCCAATCCTCCCCGGCGGGGAATCGAACCCTGGTCTCCCGCGTGACAGGCGGGGATACTCACCACTATACTACCGAGGATACGGTAGTCGAGCAATTCAAAAAAATCATAATCCAATGCCTAAAACTTCAGCTGATCTGCGAATGCAGCCGTATATTTTCATTCCTCAGATTAAGTCAGCTGTTTTCGAGTGTATTTCTGTTGAGGCTGATTCCCCTTCCTTTCTTGCTCATAAAAACATATGGATTCAGTCACTCAGTCCATCATTCCACCATTCATTCAATCAGTCATTCAGTCAACCATTCAGTCAATCAGTCATTCCACCATTCATTCAATCATTCATGCATTCATTTATTTATTCAGTCAGTCAGTCAGTCCGTCATTTAGTGAGTCATTCAGTCAGCCTGTTTAAATTTGAACAGCATCCTAATGCTTTTCATTGATGAGACCAGAATTCTTTAGTGGTTTCCGTAGTGTAGTGGTTATCACGTCCGCCTAACACGCGGAAGGACGCCGGTTGAAGCCCGGCCGGAAACAGGCTTGTCACATGTTTTTTTTTTTATTCAGGCAACTTCTTTTTTATCTTACAACCATGATGCTTTACTTTACCTGTTTATGGTACTCTTCTGTATTCAACGAATGTATTTTCTACCAAATTGAAGACGACTTCTAATAAACCCTCCGATAAACGTTCCTTCAGCCACAAAATCACTGGACTACTCTGTTTAAGTATCCTAAGAGCATTTCTCGAATTGAAGAATTCTCTCACTCGGAGGTGTGAGGTTTGTAATGGTAAATAGGCCTCATTCGATATATCAATATTCCAACATGGCCCCGACGCCTTCGGGAAAACGTTTTAAACATTTTAAGTTTCTTTTTTTCACAATTCCCAAAAGAGACTTGGATACAAAAGAAAGCACCACAAATATAGAAGTTTTTGTAATGAAAGCCTCGGAGGCATGTTAGAATATTGATGTATCGAACGTGGCCTTTTCCCTTTGAGCAGCAATCTCAAAATCAAGAAAACAAAAGAACATAGCCAATCCTTTCCGGAGGGGAATCGAACCCCGGTCTCCCGCGTGACAGGCGGGGATACTCACCACTATAGTACCGAGGATACGGCAGTCAAGCAATTCAAAAAAATCATAATCCAGTGCCTAAAACTTCAGCTGATCTGCGAATGCAGCCGTATACTTTCATTCCTCAGATTAAGTCGGCTGTTTTCGAGTGTATTTCTGTTGAGGCTGATTCCTCTTCCTTTCGTCCTCATTAAAAAATATGGATTCAGTCACTCAGTCCATCATTCCACCATTCATTCAATCAGTCATTGAGTCAACCATTTAGTCAATCAGTCATTCCACCATTCATTCAATTTTTCATGCATTCATTTATTTATTCAGTCAGTCAGTCATTTTGTGAGTCATTCTGTCAGCCTGTTTAAATTTGAACAGCATCCCAATGCTTTTCATCGATGAGACCAGAATTCTTTAGTGGTTTCCGTAGTGTAGTGGTTATCACGGCCGCCTAACACGCGGAAGGACGCCGGTTCAGGCTCGGCCGGAAACAGGCTTGTCACATGTTTTTTTTTATTCAAGCAACTTCTTTTTTATCTTACAACCATGATGCTTTACTTTACCTGTTTATGGTACTCTTCTGTATTTAACGAATGTTTTTTCTACCAAATTGAAGTCGACTTCTAATAAACCCTCCGATACTGGAGCTTGGTCTTCTGGATAGAAGCAAGTACTGTGATTTCAGTGTACAAGTACCAGGACATTTTTTTCATTTGGATTTGGTGAGTTTTAATTCTGCTTTCTTTGCCGTGACCCTCCCAGGGACTTCATGCTGGTCATCCTGACCTAACCTGGGGTAAGCGGCGTCTTTAGCATCTTTCCTTTTTTCTTTTTCACTTCTCGGTTTTTTCGGTCTTCGTACTTTTTTGCTCGACGCCGTTTCCGGCTGGGAGCTTTCTCTAACGCCCAATTGTGCCAGTTTTCTGGCCGTCGCGTGTTCTGTTTTAAGTTAAGCCCGGGCGCCCAGCCGGCTTAACTTTTTTGGCATGTTTACTTTTTGGCATCTTAATTAGCGCCTTTTTCATTTCAATTGTGTCGTGGGTCTTTTGACCCTTGGTTTCATTTTTTGGCGTGTTTTTGCGGCGCCTTCTTACAAATTTAATTTTTGGCTCGGCGCCTTTGTCGATTTGATCTTTGCTCGTGAGGTTTTTGATCGGCTTTTCTTGCCGTTTCTTTTCATATTGCGTGTGGTTTCCAAATTCATTCTTGTCAGTCTTTTTGACCGTTTGTTTTCATATTTATTCTTGTGGGCTCACCCAAATTTTCTAGTTTAATTACATAGAGAGTGATTTAAATAATTGTGTTTTGACTTGAATAATTGTAGGCGGGTAAATATTCCCGTGAATAATAATTGGTATTGTAGGCGGGTAAAATCCCGTGATTGAAATAACTTTAGTAGAAAATTAATTGTAGGTGGGTAAATAGTCCCACAAATAATATCTATAGGCGGGTAAATATTCCCGTAAATAATAGTTGATATTGTAGTAGAAAATTAATTGTAGGTGGGTAATAATCCCACAAACTGTATAATTTAGGCGGGTAAATATTCCCTTTAATAGTATTTGTTTTTGTAGGCGGGTAAAATTTCCCGCTTTTTCTTTATTTGGTATCGGTATGGCTTTGGATCGCACTGTGACTCTTCTGTCTGGCTCGAAATTGAGGAATGTGCCTCGTAGGGAGGTGATTGAGGCCATCATTAAGGTTTTCAACCCTTTTAAGGTCATCTCCGTGCAATTTGGCTATGACAACATTTTGGTTGTCTTTGAGAAGGCCGAAGGGAAGACTTCTGCCCTAAATCTTGGGGCATTCATATTTGTAACAAGTATATCAAGATCGAAGGTGGGGCGCAGATCCTAACGGTTGTGCTTTTCGACTATCCTTTTGAGGGCCCTGAGGACCCGATTAAGGCTGCTCTGGAGCCTTTTGGGGTCTATAAGGACTTCAGGTTCCAAAAATATCCTTACGAAGACCTGCAGCTATACACTGGTTCTCGCTTGATTCGGTTTTCGCTGAGTCCCGATATTCTTGAGCTTCCAAGGTCTATCTTAATTGGTGGCTATTATTGTCGTCTGTGGCATAGAGGCCAGTCAATTCAGTGCAATATTTGTAGTGCTGTGGGGCACAAGGCCTCTAATTGTCCCCTGAAGGGGAAGTGTCTTCATTGCAAAAAGGAAGGCCATTTTAGTCGAAATTGCCCTGATAAGAATGTTCCTCTGGAGGAGGTTGAAGAGATTGTTCAGGAGAATCGGGACCAAAATGGTAACGAGTTTGATCCTCCTGTCTTAGAGAACCCGGTTTCTCTAGTTAATGGAAATTCTAATGTGGACTTGGGCAGTGATTCCGCTAGCCAGGATTTGTTTAAGTCCCAAGATCCTGTTAATAGCGAGCCCCCTGGGGCTTCTCAGCCGCATGATAGTCCTGATGACTCCCTTGTGGGGAACAATGTTGATTCGGCTGGCGCCTCAGCTGGTGATTCTATCACTTTTGATGATGCAATAATGGCGGAGCTCAATCTCAAGAAACGGTCTTTGGAGGAGGACTCCAATTCGAAGTCTTCTGAAACCTCTCCTTCAGTTGATGCTGAGAGGTCGTCTGGTCCACGGAGGCGGAGAATCTCCCCCCGTGTTAACTTATCGAATGCCCGGTCACGGTCTTCCTCTCGACGAGGAGATCCTTCCGGTGAATCTAATGATTAACCGTAGTAGTGTAGGAGATGGGAGGCGCGGCACATTTCCGGATTTTACACTGATTTAGCGTTGTTAGCGTTGGTAGCGTAAGATGCGTAGTTAGCGTAAGATGCGTTGGTAGCGTTGGTAGCGTTGTTAGCGTAAGATGCGTAAGATGCGTAGGATATAGTAAAAATTAGATATCCTACGCTCAATTAGCATTTCAGGACATTTTAGCGTCATACATCTTTAAATATTTATCAATAATCGGGCTATTATCAATCACAAAATTGTCAACGCTTGTCATTTGATTAATTAAACTTTCTCGGTTAAGATCACCAGAGCGCATCGCTTCTAAATCATTATTAACAAATGCTGGTAACTTTGATAGGCATAGGTGCAATTTTGAATTTTTAAGTCTAAACCTCTGTGTTCCATGTATCCTTTAACTAATAATGCCACGGTACTAATCGCTATTAGACTGATACCTCCTGTTGCAATAGCGCTAGGAATCCCGCCTGAAGCGGTGAGTACAGAGAGTGAATTACCAATGAATTTGAGCAATTTGTATCTTTTGTAAGCCCTTCTATAAGCCCAACATTTCCTATGATAGCCTAGATAATAAGATTTTAGTTAGCCTACATCATCAGCTGATAATTTGTCTGAAATATGATTCCAATCGAAAATATTACTCATTATATTATTTAATTATATTTTTAAATTGCGACGGCATCTTGATTTTTCACAATTTTGAAGCTTTTTGTGAACAATTCACACAATTGTTCACAATTTTGAAGCTTTATGTGAAAAAATTGACCCTGAGGGAGAAAACGTAAATTTACACATGCGTGAAGAGATTGCAACGTGAGAGAACATGTGACGCAAAAACCTATTACATATCAATTTCGATCAATAAGTTTACCATCGCGTGTGTTACGGATGAATTCGATGTTTTGCTTCGAAAATTGATTCTGTCGCCAGCTTTTATCGTAATCGGATCGCTGAAAATAGTGTGATTTGACCATTCATCCGCAGGTTTGGTAATTTTTACACCTTTATCAGCACCATTGAGAACTAACCCGACTATCACTTCAGATGCTTGGCTATTACCAGCGCAAGCACAAATGCTGCCACGAACTATTTTACCGTCTACAGGACTAGGCCAACCATATTGCTTGTTTTTTTCACTTCCATTACCGAAACTCCATTGGAGACTACTTTTAATCAGTGGTCCATTTTCTTCTGCATAGACGGTGATGAACGGGTGCGTATTAGTCTCTAAATCATTGTAATCGACTTTGCCTTTTAATGCATCATTGAATTCGATTGCTAAGGTTCCTAAATCAGTAATTAAAGCGTAATCCTTTAAAGCAGATGAGTTGGCTTTTTTAGTTAGTTCATTATTAACGTATTTAGTAGCCGCTTTTGTCTTTAAGAGCCGCCCTCTGTTAATACCAACTATCATCGCTTGGACGAGAAAAAATGAAATTCCTCAAACTTTCTCAGATGAATGGTCTAGATAAGTGATTCACAAAAATATAACTTTCAGTTCAATTCGATTCGTATTTTAGCGCTGGGGCGACCACCTTGGTTTTGCCTTTCTGAGAGGGCTTTCAGCGGCCATTTTAGGGCAGTTTTTAACAATTTGCCATACAAATAAAACATTATAAATCCAGATAAAAACCCATTATTCGAGACAAGCAAATGTTTCTTGTTACGTTGAGGGGCTGTTTTGGGAATTTAATCAACATCTGAATTTTTTCGAGATTTTTACATTTCTTCCCTTTCGAGCTACTCGTGAAGCGCCTTAAAAATGGCGAAATTTAAAGGAAAATATCGCCAAAAGTACATCAATTGAGATCCCAAAACTATACTCCACTATAAGAGCAATGTCTCACGTGTAAACATATGCAATAAAAATTTGGGGCAGTTAAAACTGTAAAATGTTAGAAGAAGAAGTCTAAGGTGTGCTTTTGTCAACAAACACCGCCGTCCTAATTAGCATAAATTAACATGAAAATAACGATGCACGAAGAAAATAATGATATATTCCACTTACCTCGCGACATGTCGACAACTGGATGTTCCACGATACCTTATGTTATATTATCAGTAGGTTTCAGCCGCATTTTCGATGCTTAGTAAACGAAATCACTCTGACACATTCCAACGGTTAAGCTGATTTCAACTCCACGAAGCCCGCGTCATAACATCTTTCGCCTCATAATCGCCTTTTGCAAGAAGTTTAACAACTTGCTGAGATCCTAACTGTCCCAAAAGTCTGTCAGCAGCCTTTAAATCCTCCTCTTAATCGATAATTCTCGTCAAGAACTCGTTTAAGTTCAGTTCTGTTTCGATCTGTTGCCATTATTCCACAGATTGCGTTACACATAACAAGTGCACATTTCAACTGGTAGGGATAGAGAGAGGGGTGGGGGGGATGTAGGAAATGAAAATGTGACTGGCTTTAAAGCCATTTTACGTATTTCAGTGGCTAAACTAGTAATCAGCTTTCCCACGGAATGATTTGATTATGAGCTACTGCTTGGAAATTTGCGTCATTTTTTTGTGGTCGATGGAGGGTAGTGGGGGATGGGGGGAGTGGCTGGACGCGAATTGTATTAAAAAGAACAAGATAGCCAGTATCAGGTCAAGAGACAATGATCTGTATATTATCTATTGTTCAATTTAATCAGTTCATCAATGATGCCCTGTTAATTAGGGGTTTTTGGGAAACTGGTTATTTAGGTAAAAAATTAATTAACAAGATACACGAAATTTATGTCGGCGGCCCGCGTCAGAGAACATAGTCATTTATCAATATAACGTGTCTTTCGCCTCGTCAAAACCATTTTCAAGTTGTTAATATTTGCTAAAATGCCTACTGTTAAAGTCTGTTAGCAGCCTTTAAAATCCTCCTTTTAACCAAAGATTCTCATGAACTAACTCGTTTAAGATTGCACAGTGGACACAGCTTCAAGGTATGGTTAAACCATATTAATTAACCTACAGGCTGGGCCTACAGGTCGAGTTGTTGGACACTGTCGCAGCATATTTTTTTATTTGGCTTTCCTAGACCCTCACTGAGCCCTTAGCCGGCCCCATGTCAAAAATGTCCTTAGCTCATTGACTCCCGTGCCGCTCCTAACCGCCCGTGACGAGCCCTGGCCTTTGTTCCACTTCTGACGTCTCACCTTTGACTAAAATTGCATAATAATATAATAATAATAATAATAATAATAATAATAATAATAATATAATAATCAAATACATAATAATAATTTATACTCAACGTCTGTAAGAGGGAAAGATCTTTCCAATGATTTCCAGATCAGAGTGCTCGGATCAGTGGAGCCTGAAATATGCACGAAAATGCTCAGAAATTTGAGTGAAAAACTCAGAGCAAAACTTTCTGCGACTACACGTGGCTTTTCAAAGAAAAGTTTTTCTTAGGTCAGGAGACGGGCCATAAAGTCGAAGCAGTTACTGCAGCACAAGAGATGAGGTACGCAAAAGATGAGGACGGAAGTAGCCGGTTCACCTTAGATGAGTTCCTGACTCCTCAGCAGGTTCAATCCTTCTCCAGAATGGCTGCAAAGCCAAAAAACAGACGGGAGGAGATCCTCGAAGAAGACATAACAGCCGCTGAGGATGAAGCTGCGTATTCATCAACCCGAGCAGATATTCTTGAAAAGTGTCAGTTAAGTCATCCAATTGTTTATGACTCGTTCAACTTGTGTGCCTTATTAAACGCATCTAATGGCTTTAAAAAGCTAAGCGTAAACATGCTTCACCTGATATGTGAGTATTTTGATCTAGATGTTTGCAACGTCCCTGGATCGCGTAAAGCGCCCTACATAGAGTTGATAAGTAGTCTTGTGCAGACATGCAGCTGTGCTCCATCACAGAACTAAACGATATTAGCGGCTGACCGGCGCATCTTTTTGACGGATCACCTACGGGTGGGACAGGGTCAGTAAAATGTATTTTCGCAGATTAGGAAAACGTGGAAAAAGCAGATATTAGCAAGAGTTATTGGAATCCACAAAGATAGAACATGTTGAAATAGAACATAAATTGTTAAGAATCCCAACTGGTGGGAGACTGGCCAGTTGGCTATTTACACAACGCGGTCGAGGAGTTGAAGTCGGGACTACTGAGAACAAATATCCAGAGAGTGGTAGGGTGAAGGATTTGAACCAAGACCACTAGGCCGCGCCACCTCTTCCAATCATAGGTTTAGTTGTAAAACTTTGAAGGTGCCCGTTACATTTTTTCCTGTCATCTCTCCAGTAAGTCAAACATTGCACTTGTTTTGAGCGCGCATTATGCCCTGTGCAGTTGGATCTCAGTATGATTTTTTCTTCACACATACGATAACACCTAGTTTTTCAGCTGGAATCCGTTAGCAGTTACTGGTCAGGCATAGGCTGCTGTTTTGGTGTTCCTGGTGTTAGTACAGGATCGTAATTTTACTGTGAAAATGATTCGGTCACAACAAGAAGTCGCGTGCTTGGTAGCGTAGTTGATTACATTGTAGGTCAGTTCCAACCCAAGCGCGCGCCTGGCGTCTAAACCATGCTTTACAGGATGCACAGACCGTGTGCCCACAAAAAAACAGAAGCCCCTTCAGTAATTTTCTGAGCATTTCCTTATGAGATGCAAAAGTGGAACGGCTAAGAAAATACAAGGAGTTTCAATTAAACGACGCTTACCGTTACCTCTTGCGCACTATTTGGCAGTGTGTTCCCTTCGCAACAGGATGGCATTTCAGGCAGCGAAAGAAAAAGTATAAGGCAGAACAAAAAAAAACAAGTACATGTACGGGGTTGTTATTGGAAATCTATTTGTATTTTACTTGTAGTATATTCAAACTCTTGCCAAAAACTAAAAGCTGTCAATGAGCTTGAGATATTTGTTTACCGATATCATGAGTGTGGGATGTTGGCTGCGCCTCAATCTGTTTGCACAAACACAATTTAAAGGGTGTCATGCAAGAATTTGATTTAAACGGAAAATTAAATTCTGTTTATTTTTCTGGCTCCGTCTTTATCTATTTATTCAGGGTAACGAGCATGAGCTTAGAAATTACTAATAAGGAAGTGCGTTACCTAAAATCGGACCCCAAACTTTCATATCAGTTCCACCGTGATATAACTACTAAAAGTCCTGAATAAATGCTTATAGCAGTTGGCAAACATTTATTTTACCCTAAACAGCAGATCATTGTTGAGGCTTCATTACAAGAGGGGGAGGGGGTTCTGTGTATCCCATAACCTATTAATCTCTGGCCTAAATATCCCGTATCCTGTTCATTCCAGCTTAACGATTTTCTACTCAATGTCCCATTTCATCTGATCTAAACATCCTCTACCCCATTAATTTTTTCCCTCACTTTCGTATATTGTTAATTTTGTACCCAAATAGCGAGTGTAATGAAAACCCCTAACGGTGCCTCACTGATGAACTGACAATACTGATCAAGAGATGCACTTGACCAGACACTGTGCACCCCCCCCCCCTGCCACAACGACCACGAAAAAATAAATAACCTACAGAATGACTCAAATTTCCCAAACAGTAGCTCATGTTCAAATAATTCTGTGAGAAAGCTGATTACTAGTTTAGCCACTGAAATACGTAAAATGGCTTTTAAAGCCGGTTTCAGTTTCATTTGCTACCCACCCTACCCCTACCAGTTGAAATGTGCACTTGTTATGTGTAACGCAATCTTTGGAATAATGGCAACAGATCGAAACAGAACTGAACTTAAACGAGTTCTTGACGAGAATTATCGATTAAGAGGAGGATTTAAAGGCTGCTGACAGACTTTTGGGACAGTTAGGATCTCAGCAAGTTGTTAAACTTCTTGCAAACGGCGATTATGAGGCGAAAGATGTTATGACGCGGGCTTCGTGGAGTTGAAATCAGCTTAACCGTTGGAATGTGTCAGAGTGATATGCGATTTCGTTTACTAAGCATCGAAAATGCGGCTGAAACCTACTGATAATATAACATGAGGTATCGTGGAACATCCAGTTGTCGACATGTCGCGAGGTAAGTGGAACATATCATTATTTTCTTCGTGCATCGTTATTTTCACTTTATTTTGCTAATAAGGACGTAGGTGTTTGTTGACAAAAGCACACCTAAGACTTCTTCTTGTAATATTTTACAGTTTTAACTGCCCCAAAATTTTATTACATAATTTTACACGTTAGACATTGCTCTTTAAGTGGAATGTAGTTTTGGGATCTCAATTGATGTACTTTTGGCGATATTTTCCTTTAAATTTCGCCATTTTTAAGGCGCTTCAAGAGTAGCTCGAAAGGGAAGAAATGTAAAAATCTCGAAAAAATTCAGATGTCGATTAAATTCCTAAAACAGCCCCTCAACGTAACAAGAAACATTTGCTTGTCTCGAATAATGGGTTTTTATCTGGATTTAAAACGTTTTATTTGTATGGCAAATTGTTCAAAATGTGCCCTAAAATGGCCACTGAAAGCCCTCTCAGAGCGGCAAACATAAGATGGTCGCCCCAGCGCTAAAATACAAATCGAATTGAACTGAAAGTTATATTTTTGTGAATCACTTATCTAGACCATTCATCTGAGAAAGTTTGAGAAATTTCATTTTTTCTCGTCCAAGCGATGATAGTTGATATTTATAGAGGGCGGCTCTTAATAAATCAGCGACGAATCGTTTAGTCACTGCATCATGGTCATCCATTGGAGCGGAAATGTTAGTTAATCTCTTGTTTTGTAAATCGAAATGGTTGTCTGGAGTCGATTTTAAACCTATTCCTATTTTAACCTTTTCTCTTCTTGATGGTTTTTCAAGTAGTCCATTACTATGTCCCATATATATTTATTTATATTTTTTATTAGTTTTTGTTTTAAAAAAATTATATAATAGTTCCTTGGCTCCTTTCAAATTCTTTCACATTTTCAAATGCTGTACTATTATTATCCAAAACATTCTTTGTTATCAATCCTCTCTTTTTAATGAAAGGATTGTCATCCACATTTACTCTTACTAGTCCTTTAGTATCACCAAAAATATTAATAACAATTGGAGAACTAATTCCACTAAAAATTATGTAAATATTAGCGTCTTTCACCCAAATCCAAAACCAAACTTGCTTTCCTAAAGAATTATTTGGAATATTAAATGTTCTTATAGATGGCTCATCTATTAAAGGATTACCAGAAATTACGACTTTGCTTTTATCAATATGAATATATTCAGGTCTTCTAAAGTTATAAGTAAAAGCTATAGACATTTCACTATTTGTAGTTGCGCTATGTTGAAATACATAATAAAAAGTGAAATCACCCCCATTATCTCTAGAAGGTACAAACGCATATGTATTTGGTGTTCTACCTTCAACATTATCAGAAAAATACAAATCTTTTATTAAAGAAATCTTTGAATCATTACTTAATATATATTTTACTATTAATTCTATTAAATTTTCATTCTCATTAATAGCACTATTTTCTTTTGCTATTTCAGTATTTACTTTTACAATTTCTCCATCGACATATTTTACCATATTATCTTCTGTTTCATTCAGTTGTTTCACATTAACAGCATCACTGTTTTCATTTCCATCAAGTAATCCTTTTATTTGTCGATTACCCATATTAATAGATGCTTCAAAATAGACGATTTTGTTTCTGATGTAATAGAATCTATCCCAAATTCGCGAGTCAACGTCATTCTGATGACCACTTACGACATAAACAACTACAAAGATGTTTGTTTCTGCATCATAAGTTTCACCACTCTTATACTTTAAAGTTAAATCAATATCTAAATCAATAATCCCAATGTTTCCATATTTATGAAAATTGATAATTGTTCTACTGTGATCGGTAAAAGTATTTGTATTATTACGTGAAACATTTAATGTTTCGGATACTGCGTCGACAACCACTTCGTCTCGATCCACTTTATTACCATAATACATTTCAAATGCTAATGTATACTCACCTAAATCTAACGATTTTAAATCAATAGTTAATCGGGTGCTATAATAACCGATAGCAGAGTCATACTTAATTTTAAATTGATAAGTAGCTTTGTTGATATTATAGTAATCTTTGTCGACTTTTCTTACTTTGACAATATCATCATCACCTTCCTTAAATAAATCATCATCCATGACAAAAGAGAATTCATTATCTTGTCGGTTTGTTTTTATATTAAGTGCTTCTGACTCACTGATTTTATCTGTAATCAAAGTATTAATTACAGCGTTATTATCAGTAATTGTCCTATTAACATAGTTAACATTGGAAGCGTGAAAGCTATCTGATGACTTTGGATCTTTCAAGCGGATAATGCTATGATTAGCCATATCAATATCGTCTTCCATAGGATCAGGATTTTTTCTATTTAATGCTGCTGCAGCGACCTCATTTATTTCTCTTTTTAGTTCACCTCTCTGTCCGTGAAAATATCCAAAGTTGATAACATCATTGGATTGTGCCGCTTGACTTGAATCATCTTCAACAAAAGGTTTAATATTTATAATTGCATTACCCCCCATATTGAGATCTCCTTCCATACCTCTATCTCCTAAAAGTGGTAGATAAGTAGATTTTGCGCCACCAACTGTTAGGGCTGCATCGTCTGCTGAACTACTCCTAATTCCAATGATAGGATTATCACCCATTTGGAGACTTCCAGTCATTGCGAGTGAACCATCCAATTTTAATACATCTTTAGGTATTTCTGCTAGGACAAATGCCTTGGAGACTAAATCATTTGTATCAAAAGTATTTACACCATATGGCTCAGTATTTTTTATCCGTTTACCTTTTAAGTCATAGTCATCACCTTTTAATTTTAAAAAGTTTTCATTAACATAAAGTTTATTAACAGCCATTTTAGAATCTTTTACATAATTAGGGTAATCAGTGATTGGGACATCATCTTGTGTAACTAAATCTGTTATTTTATTGTCATTCATGTTTAGATTTCCAGTCATAGCACGAGAACCATCTAATTTGAGAGTATCACTTAAATCAATCTTAGCAATCTCATCAGCAACATAGGTTTTGTCTGCTTTTCTAGTAGATATATCATTAATAGCAATATCTTGTTTACCGTCTTGATCATCAACATAAGTTTTGTCTGCTTTTCGAGAAGATAAATCATTAATAGCAATATCCTGTTTAGCGTCTCTATCGTCAACATACTCTTTGTTAGCTGCATCTTTGAGACCAGTTGGATCAGAGAGATTGACTATCTTTTGACTATTCATATTTATCGGTTCAAAATACAAAATAGTGCCAGAATAATCAGTACTTTTGACACTTAAAAGATTGTGATTAAAATGAGTATTTTGCTTACCTGCTATTACTCTTGAATAAAATAAAAACAATAGAAAATTTCTAAAACGGCTACCATAATATCTAATTTGGAAGGTAATTTCACCAGGTTGACCATTACTACTGAACTGAATAAAAGCTTTGGTATATTTTCCATTATAGTCATGAGAAAACGTAATTACATTATAATTATCATCACCATGAACCTGTGTAATCAAAGTTTCATCAGATAAGATTGGTGGTGAAACAGCTGACCTGGTAAAAATTTCAAAAACTACTGTATAAATTCCTGCTTTCAGTCCATCATTAGTCATCTTCAGAGAGGTCTAAGCTTGACCGCCAAAACCATTATCAAAACCTTGTTTAGCTACTAAATAGAGATTATAATGCACATGTTGATAAAAAAGTGGTCTTTAGGGTTAAAATTAGGAGGTAAATTACTTGATGATAATTCAGCATTATCACCAAAGTTTTTAAAGAATCTCATATTTGGTTGTAAATGATAATTAACTTGAACATGATCAGTATGACTTTTTAATTGACTGAAAGAGACAGCCTCGTTATTCACACTAGCGTCTTTGAGATTAATAATATTGTGATTATTTAAATCTAGATTAGCCCTCATGCTTTGAGTCCCATCTCTGAGAAGGACATCAGTCTTTTCTGCTTTACTGTTAATAGCAATATCTTGTCTAGTGTTTTCATCGTCTACATATTTTTTTGTTACACTCCCTGAAGAAATATGACTATCAACATACACTTTTGTAGCTGCATCATTATCATGGATAGGATCTGCTACTTCAGTTAATCTCTTACTATCAATGTCAAAATTTCCATCATCTGTTAGATTAAATCCAATTCCCGGTAAACCAGGATCACCTTTTTCACCTTTACCTGTTGCTGCTAATGTTTCAAGTTGTCCATTGCTAAAACCCATATATAATATAATGTAAATTATAATTCTTCTTCTTTATCTCTTAAGTAATCATAATATATCATTTTGAGAGTTTTAATTAATAATAATAATTTTTTATTAATAGAATTGTTGTATAATGTTTCATATTGTTTTAAATATATCATTTTTCTACTAATATTTTCTATTGCAAAAGTTATGTTCTCAATCTCATTATTTATTTCTTTTTTTAATCTTTTAGTAATATATATTCTATTTTTTATGTTATAATTCATAGCTAGCTCTTCTCTTATTCTTTTATTAATATTTTTCTCTTTCTCTAGCTCTTCACTTTTCTTTTTATCCATCCTATATATTTTCATTGAAATTTTTTCTCATCGTTTTTTTTGTCTTATCAATGTACGCAAAACTATAAGGTTCGCTAGTCGCACTCTCGAATCGCTTCTTAGGTACATTGACTTCACGGCACATTCTTGCTGTCTCTGCATTACTTGGGCTATCAAAAATACAAAAATGAGAGCAATTCAACCTGATGTCTTTAGGAGTGAGATAATAAGATTGACTTAAATAGATTACACTGCAATTTTTATGACGACCACCAATAAAATATTCAATTAGAGGTTTTTGGTTTCGTTCACAAACATAATCATCAAAGATGACTATTTTTTGGTTATCATCATCAAAGCTTTGGAGAGGAACGACATCACCATTGCTCTCTTCTATGACATCATAACCAACCTCTTCTGAAATGGGTCGAAATGTTTCTAATAGTTGTCTGTACTTCGGTTGCTCGAGATTTTTAGAAAACAAGTAAATCTTATCATAGTAGAGTAGATTATAAAGCATATGCATGAGAACGTTAGTTTTACCACAACCGCTTGGTCCACAAATTAACATTCGAAAAGTGTCTGAAGGCATATAAGGTAGCAGTCTTTTGAAATTGCTGTCATTATTAGAAGCTGAATCATAATTAGGAATTTTCATCTATATAAGGTGATATTATTTATTTTTAATTCAAAAATCAATATAATATGACTCATAATATGTCTCATAATATAAAAAATCTAAAAAAAACTATTAATATATGAGTCTGTCAAATTGGAAACGATTAGCTCAGAAGCGGACTGAGACTGGAAGGATGAAGAATCAGCTATATGATGAGATCACTGAAGCGAAGATAAAGAGTAAGACCTCTGACCAGCGGATAACAAAATCATTTAGACTAGATGAAATCATAGAGGGATTAAAGACACAAAAGCCTAAGAATAGACCGCAAGGACCGCAAAAGAGAATACGTCCTACGGGTAAAGCAGAAGAAGAAATTGATTATGCACCTGAAGTAGATCCATATGAAGATATGGATGTAGAAGGATTATTAGATCTTGAAGATTATGTAGCGCCACAGGCAGAAAAACAAATAGCCGGGCCGCCACCAAAATATGAAATGGATCCTAGTTTTTGGAATCTAGAAGAAGGAGATGAGTCTTTACCACCAGAATATTCTTTTGTGGAAAAAGGTGAAGGACCTTTAGCAATTGAACCACCACCTGATGATGATGATGATGAAGATTTAGATAGAGGAGATATTAATAGAATTTTAGATAGTGCAAATCTTCCTAACTATGATGATGTTGAAATGAGATTATCCCAACCAGAAATGACACCAGTTAAACGTAGTAATTATCTAGAGAGTAACATAAAAAAAGCAAATTCTGAAATAAGCAGTATTACAAGTACATTTAAGACAAATTCAACTAACAGACTAAAACAAGCCATAAAAAAAGGATTGCCAAAAGATGTAATAGAAAAGCTAGAGCGAGAAAAGGATATGGCTCATAAATTTGCAGATACAAGACTAAAACCTATTCACGAATATAGAGACTATCTAAAAGTACAGAAAAAGAAAAGTACAAAGGGTTCCGGTCTTAGGACTGGCAGGGGCGTCTATTTCTATAATGATGCTAAAGAATTACTAAAGAAATTAACACTAATTACTGGTGAAATGGAAGCAGGTAATACAAGCGTCAAGATGAGAAATATGGGTCAAACTATCTTAGACACATTATTAAGAACAAAATCAATCAATAAGTCGCAATATCAAAAGTTAGTCAAAAAATATTTCGGGGTTTAGTAAAAAATATTTACATTAGTAAATTTTATTTACATTAGTATATGGAGAGAGAAAAGCAGTTTTGCAGTTAAAGATGAACCTGGTAATCGACCTGGTGATTTTACTACAAGGTTTTCTAGAACTTTAAACTATGAACACAGTGATGGGATTTGGTATATTGGTTTTAATAAAATTATTTCAATGGCTTTTACATGGACAAATATAAATTCTGGTTATAGCAATCAAAAGATAGCTTACAGTAAAGACGGTGGGAAAACATTTACAGATATTGATTTTCCAAAAGGAGTTTGGGATTACACTGATATTGATAATTACATTAAGGAAAAGACTAAAATAGTTAATGGTGATGGTGATGAAGAATTTCCAATTACTTTAACTTTTGATGAACCAACTTTCAGAGTCATAGTGACTTTAGATACAAACTATCAGCTTGACCTAAGTAAATCAAATTTTGGTAAACTAATAGGATTCGATAAGGTGATCTTAAGCAATGAGAGAAACGTTAGCCCCAAAGTACCTAACCTATCAGAAGATACAGATGTCCTAAATATTCATTGTGATTTAGTCTCTGATTCATTAGTAGATGGGGTAGAATCAGATATTGTTTTTAGTTTTGGTACAGGAACTTTAAGACCTTCTTACAATTTTACCCTTGAACCGCGTCGTGTTATATTTAATCCTATCAATAAAACAAGAGTTTCAAGTATTCGAATCTATGTAACTGATGGTTTAAGAAGACAAGTCTATTTAAATCATGCTGACACTGCATTTTCATGAATCTTAAAAAAAGTTCCATTCTAAGGTTATACGAAGTCAAGAGAGTTCAAAAAGATTTATCACCCAAGAATGGGACGATATGTCTACAAACACCGTGGCAATGGAATTATAGTAGATAATCTTATGAAACCACTAAAAAAAGTAGCTAGTGCTTTAACTGGACAGGTTTTAAAACCATTTGCTAAAAAAGCAATACAAGCTGGTGTATCTCATGCGGGAGAAAAAGTTGGTAAAAAGGCTGCTGATAAAGTGATAGAGCGATCAGGTGAGCTTATTAGAAAAAGGCTTAAAAACAAAAAGGCTACGCAGAGCAAAGCAACAAAGACCGCTAGTAAAAAAGCAAGGACTCCGCTAAGACAAGATGAAGTTAATACACTGATTAATAATTTAATAGCACGCTCTTAAAGAAAAAAAATCTTTGGTTAAAAAATGTCTGGTAAAAAATATATAATGGCATTTAGATCACCAGAGAACGTTCAGAGAAACGAACTAGTGCAATTTCGTCTTCAAGACGCTATAAGAGCTCCTGCCAATACTCAAGAGCAAAATAAGAAAGGTTACAAATTTCATGTTACTGATCGTGGTATTATGCTTGATTGGTTTAACTCCTTTTTTGAAGTGCGATTTCGATTAGACCTTAAAGCAAATGGTGGAGACAATGCAGACGCCAGAACAACAATTATTAATGGATCGCATTCATTAATTAAGCATATGGTTATTAAGAGTGCAGGAAAAATCGTCTATGACACTGTTAATCTTCATCTTGTAACTTTTGCAAAAAATCTTTTAGAATATTCAGATGATTTTGGACGAAGTACAGCCAAAAATAGCTTATGGTATTTAGATACAGATGCCACTTCAGATGATACAAACACTGGTTTGGAAAGTAGGCGTTTATTAACAGCTAACAGAGCTCATGTTAATACAAGTATTCCATTAAATAGGTATTCTTTTTTTGAAGAATTAGAAGGACGAATCTTACCTCCAATGGATGTCCAATTTGAAATAGAACTTACACCAGACGCTGAAGTCTTATATGGGGCAGTTGATACATTGAGATTAGTAATTGATCGTTTTTATCTATGGGTACCCCGACTAGAACCAAAAGATGCTCTTATGACTAAATTCATCAGTGAATACCAAAAACCTAGTAAATGGAAATACCTCAAAGAAATGTACCAAACTTCAGATACTACCAGAAACAGTGGTGATTTCAGAATCTCAGCTAGTATTGATAAAGTAAAACATGTTTTTGTCTACTTCCAGAGACTTAAGACTAATGATATGACAGCAAATCCTTATGTTTTTGATACTTTTAAACTCAATGCTGCTAATGCTAATAGTCATCTAACTACTTGTCGTCTTGAATATGGTAATGGTGTCTTCTATCCAGAACTTGAATATGATACAGAAAGTAAAACAAGAATCTATTATGATTTAATGAATTATTCATGGGAAAAGAATGATTATAATACAGGTACTCAGCTCAATATCGCTAATTTTTCGAGTCTTTACCCACTCCTCTATTTTGATTTAACTTATCAAACAGAACAGGTTAGCCGAGATCCAAAGCAACTTAACATAAGATTTCGCCTCTCTCAAGCAGCTGCTGCTGATTTTCGAGTGCATGCAATTGTTCTTTATGAAGAAGATGTTGTTGTGGATAAAGTGGGAGATCAATTAGTTATAGTTTAGTATTACAATAATAAGTCACAGAATAAATATTATTTATGTACTTTTTTAAAAATTCATAAATAATATATAATGACTGAATTACATCAAATTTCTGTCACACTTTCTGAAGGACAAAAACGAAAACTATCTATGGCTTACAGAAACAGAGAAGAAATAAGTTTACGCTTGAGAAAAAATGCGTTAAGTGGTTCTAATGTCCTTATGGTACCAATGAATACTGTTAAGAGACTCGCTAAGGCCAAAACAGCTAATAAAGGAATGGTAATTACTATATCAAAGAATAATATCAGGCGACAAACTGGTAGTGGGATATTTAGCTCAATATTGCCAGTATTAAGGAATGTAGCACCAACTATCGGTAAAACACTAGGATTGTCTGCTTTAGCAGGGTTAGCTTCTGAAGGTGCTAGCCAAATAGTTAAGAAAATTAGTGGTGGTCAAATGTTTCAAGTACCAAATAAAAATCTATATATGTTAGCTCAAATGGGTGATCTACTGACTAAAGGACAAATAGGAGATTTAGCTAGAGCTCATAAAGTAGGAGAAGATCTACTTTTCAAACTTACACAAAAACAAGTAGGAAATGGTATTGGCACGTTACTAGCTAGTATTGGTATTCCAATGATTATTGATGCATTAAAAGGAGGAAGTATAAAAGGAAGAGGAGGAGTTCGAATGGGGCAATCAGACGGAAGAGGAGGTCCTCGTATAGGAATGCCTATGGCTCCACCACCTTTTATTGGTACTTGGGGCAGGGAAAAAAAAAAAAAAAAGAACTAAAAAAGCCTAAATTCTATAAAGATATCCCAATGAGTAATTTTGATCTTTTAGATTGGTGTAAATACTTGAAGATACCTATAGAGAATGTTTTAAGTAGAGATCAGACTGTACCACATCAGCATAAGTTAGCGCTTTTTATTTATAATTTAGAACCTCATTATATGAGCGGTAGTCATTGGGTTACAACCTATGTTCGTAATGGTACCATAAATTACTTTGACTCTTTTGGAATGCCGCCTTTTCAAGAGTTGGTAAATCATGCAAAAGAGAAAAACTTAACTTTATTACACCAAAACAAACAAATACAGAATCTCTATACTACAACCTGTGGCTATTTTTGCTTGTATTTCTTGAATGAAATGCATAAAGGAGTAGATTATTTCGATTTATTGCAAGTTTTTAGCTTTGACACAAAAGAGAATGAAAAATTCATAGAAAACTATTTTAGTAAATTGCTTAGGTAGTTTGAAGACTTCTAATTTGTCGGATTTGTTTGATTTTTTTAAAATCTTTTTTCAAGCTATTTCTCAGATTTCTCACTCTTTTAGTTTCTCCAGAACAACATAGAAAGGCAATTTTTCTATAAAGAAGTTTGTAATGTTTATACATCGCTTCTATTCTACGTATTTCTTTTTCAACGTCAATTTGTTCCATTATAATAATTATCAAGATAATAAAAAAAATAATTATTATATAGATGAAAAGCTATTGTGTAAAACAACGAAAACAGACAGAGTGCGTTCCTGGTTCAGAAAGGGTTGTACAGCCATGAAATGGTCGTGCCATGATGAAATGTAAATGTGCAGAATGTGGAATAACAAAAACTAAATTTGTTAAGTCAGGGGCAGTAGGAAGAGGTAGAAAAGGAAAAGGGCTATTACTGGGTAAAAACAGTCCATTTAAGGGAATTCCCCTCATAGGAGCTATATTATAGATTAATTAAAATCCATAGAATTAATATATGTTATCTTATTGTGTTAAACAAAGAAAAAGGACAGAATGTGTACCAAATTCTGAAACTTTTGTAATTACAAAAAACGTTAGAAATGCAATGCGATGTATTTGTGCTGAATGTGGAATTACAAAATTTCGTTTTATATCTAAAGGAGAAATGCAGGGAAGCGGTTTTGATGAACTAATTGTCCATGGGTTGGCTGCTGGTGCAAAAGGATTGTATAACCTTGGAAAAATTGGTGCTAGCAAAGCAATAAAATCAGACTATGTAAAAGATAGGGTTAAAGGCATTGGTAAAAGGTATTTGAATAGAGCAATTGACTCTCTGGCTGACGATATTTCTAAAAAAATTTCTGGAAAGTCAGGGGCAGGTAGAACTGGAAAAGGAGTCGATATTCATAAAGCAATAGGTAAGTTACCTAAACCGAAAGCTGGTTGGACTTTACCAGGACACAAATATACTGGTCCTTACAATGATTTAGAAAACCAAGTAAAATGGGATCGAAACACAGGTCAAATCTATGAAATCTATGATAAGCCAACAGGTAAGACAGATGCTATAGCCATGCAACACGATGTTGATTACTCAGTATGTGCTGATAAGGGAGTAAATGTAAAATCATGTAAAAATGTGGCTGACAAGAAAATGGTCCGAGCTCTAGATGCAATTCCCTGGAATGAGAGACAGTGGGGTCATTGGCTGGCTAGAAACACTATTAATACAAAGCAAAAACTTGGTTTAGGAGTAAAAAAAAAAAAAAAAAAAAATTAGACACATGGGAAGGGCTAGCTAATGAGTTACACAAACCTATAAAACGAAATTTTACCAAGCGAAGAGTCATTGCACATAATGTAGATGATATCTGGTGTTCAGACTTAGTTGATATGCAAAAGCTTAGCAAATGGAACCGAGGTTATAAATATCTTTTAATGGTCTTAGACCTTTTCAGTAAATATGGTTGGATAGTACCTCTAAAGACAAAAACTGGCTTAGAAGTTTCTAAAGCGTTTGAAAGCTTATTAGAGAAAAATAAGCCTAAAATGTTATGGGTAGACAAAGGAAAAGAATATTATAACAAAAATGTGTTAGATCTCTTAGCTAAGGATAAGATAACTATCTATTCCACTGAAAATGAAGAGAAATCATCAGTTTGTGAGAGATGGAATAGAACTATCAAAGATAAAATGTATAAGAGATTCACTATGCAAAACAATACAGTCTACGTTGACATCCTTCCGAAAATACTCGCCTCTTACAACAACAGCAGACATAGATCAATAGGAATGACACCTTTCCAAGCTAGAAAACCTGAAAACTATGGAAAAGTTTATTTTAATTTATATGGTGATTTAGCGAGAGAAAACAAAAAACCCGAATTTAGAGTAGGTGATAGAGTCCGAATAAGCAAATACAAAAGGGTGACCTTTGATAAAGGATATACTCCTAATTGGACTGAAGAAGTTTTCATCATAGACGAAATTCAATTCACTAATCCTATTACTTAGAAGATAAAAGACTTAAATGGTGAAGCGATTAAGGGTACTTTCTATAGAGAAGAGTTACAAAAGACAGATCAAGAGGTCTATAGAATAGAGAAAATTATCAGAAAGTCTAAAGGAAAAGCATTAGTCAAATGGAAAGGTTACCCAGACGAATTTAACAGTTGGGTGCCATTAAAAGATTTAAAAAAATTATAAATAATAATTTAAAAATAAATAATAATTTAAAAATAAATAGACAATATAGATATACAATGGTATGGAATGAAGAAGAAATGAAACAGCTTAAACGAGAGGATTACCCGAAATATAGAAGAATTTATCGCAATGAAAAGATGAAAAGTTATGAGTGGTACTGTGATGTCTGTAAGAATGGAAAAAATTATACATTAAGAGGTAAATTTTCTCATTTGAGCACTAGAAAACATAGTAAAAATTTACTTTTAAATAATAATAATAATTAGATTTTTTATTATTAAAAAAAAATCTATAGACAATATATAGAAATGAAAAGAAAAACAAAAATCATCAGGGCAAAGAAAAAAAAAAATAAAAAAGCAATTAAAAGAGAAAGAAATAGAGCATTCAATAAATCATTAAAAAAGACACTATCAGATAGCCCAGCGCAAAGTAGCAGCGCTTTACAAGTGCCGTTAGTACCAACAAAATATACACCACCGCCACCACCATTAGAGAAGCCACCTAAAATAGTACCTAGGCTAAAAAAAGGATACCAAAAATAATTAGTCTAAAGGTCAAAAAATGCTTGATGAAATTACACCTTATTATAATCCTGAAACTATAAGAGAATTCAAAAGAAAGCATGAATATGTCCCTGTGGAATTCACTATTACAGAGCGATCTAGGGCTCTCCGAGGTAATGTCAAATCTTATGAAGTACCAATTTTTCATAGTTATGACGCATCATTACAGTTAAATAATACAAAAAAACAAATAATTAAACTTTTAATGAGATTATTAAAAGATAAAAGGGGTTTTAAATTCAATATCACTCTAAAAGTTCGATTATCAAAGAGTACTGAGAATGGGACAATTACCAGAGAACCATACTTTAACGCGGGCCCTTTTACAGTTACAAATAGTGATGATATAGAAGAAGCTGTTGATAATGCTATTGAAAGAATTTTAGAGTCAATAGCCCGTTGGTTGTCAGAAGGTTCTGGTTGGCGATTTGAATTATCTCTTTTACATAACATAAATATTGTCTCTTACTTTCCATTGAAAGGTAAATCATATATTAAGCTCCCAGAGGAACTACGTCACCCTAATAAGACGTTAGTCAATCTCAAAAATGAAGACAATAGATGTTTCCTATGGTGTCATAACAGGTATCTAAATCCACTTGAAAGAAATCCTCAAAGAATAACTAAAGCAGATAGAGAATCGGTAAAACTGTTAGATTACACTGGTGTCACTTTCCCTGTCACAATCAAAGATATTGATAAGATTGAAAAGCAAAATAAGATTAATATCTGTGTATTTGGTTATGATGGGGAAGCTTATCCTATCAGAATATCTGAAACTGATTTTCCAGACCACATGGAATTGCTATGGATTTCGCAAGCAAAAAATGAAAAAGAAAAGCATGAAAAGAGTCACTATGTGCTTATTAAGAATTTTAATCAATTTATGTCAACCTTCACTAAACATCATGGTAGAAAATATTTTTGTTTGCGTTGTCTTCATTGTTGCTCTTCTGCTAGAGTCCTGGAAAACCACAAGCAGGATTGCCTGCTTATTAATGGAACCCAAGCGATCAAGATGCCTGAGGCAGGATCAAAAATTTATTTTCAAAATCAACAGAAAATGTTACCTGCGCCTTTTGTCATTTACGCTGATTTTGAAGCAATTACAGAAAAAATTGATAGTTGCCAACCTAGTGATGGTCAATCTTACACTACCACTTATCAGAGTCATAAGGCCTGTAGTTACGGATATAAATTAGTCTGTAGATATGATAAGAGATATTCTAAACCAGTAGAAACTTACCGTGGAGAAGATTGTATCCAAAAGTTTATCATGAAGATGTTAAGTGAAGTAGAAGATTGTCAAAGAATAGTGCGAGAACGATTCCAGAAACCATTAGTTATGACATCTCAAAATGAAAGAGATTTCCAAATTAGTAGAGTATGTCATATTTGTGAAAGAAAATTTACTCCTTCAAAACAAAAAGTTAGAGATCATTGCCATATTACAGGTAAATATCGTGGCGCTGCTCATAGTGATTGTAATCTTAAATGGGCTATTAGTGCAGAAAAGTTAAAAATTCCTGTAATCTTTCATAATCTTAAAGGCTATGACTGCCATTTTATCATGCAAAAGATTGGTGATTTAGTAAGACAAGATGTCAATATTGATGTTGGTGTCATAGCAAGTAATTTTGAGAAATATATTGGCTTTAGACTAGGTAATCATTTGACTTTCAAAGATAGTTTTTCATTTATGAGTCAGAGTTTAGACAGACTAAGCAGTAATTTAGGTGATAATGAATTCTTTTATTCGCGAGAAGCATTTCCAAATGATGAACAATTCAGACTAATGAAGAAAAAAGGTGTTTACCCTTATGATTACATGGACTCATTCCGAAGATTCAGTGAGAGATCATTACCAGGGATAGAAGATTTTTATAGTATTTTAAATGATACAAATATTTCAGAGAGTGACTACTCACATGCAAAAAGAGTATGGAGTGCCTTCCAAATTAAAGACTTAGGTGATTATCATGATTTATATTTGCGTACAGATGTACTACTCTTGGCTGATGTATTTGAAAGTTTCAGAAGTACTTGTTTGTCGCATTATAGGTTGGATCCTTGTCATTATTTTTCTGCACCTGGGTTATCTTGGGATGCATTACTGAGAATGACCAAAATAAATCTAGATTTAATTACAGATACAGATCAACAACTCTTCATTGAAAAAGGAATGCGTGGCGGTATCTCTTATATAGCACATAGGCACGCTGTAGCAAATAACAAATACATGAAAAATTATGATCCTGAGGTAGAATCTTCTTATATAATGTATTTAGATGCAAATAATCTTTATGGTTGGGCAATGTCACAGTCACTACCAGTCGGAGATTTCAAATGGTTACCTCCTGAAGATTTCATATTAGATAATTACACAGATGACACAAGAAAAGGTGTTATTTTGGAGGTAGATTTAGAATATCCGGAAGAGCTGCATGATTTGCATAATGATTATCCATTAGCTCCAGAAAAGATTTTAGTCTCTGATGATATGTTATCAAGTTATTGTAAAGGTTTAAAAGATTCAGAAAATATCAGCAGTGGTAGAGTACATAAGTTAGTACCTAACCTTATGACTAAAGATAAGTATGTTTTACATTACAGAAATTTACAGCAGTATTTATCTATTGGTATGAAGTTGAAAAAGGTTCACAGAGTCTTAGAATTTACACAGAAACCTTGGATGAAAAAATACATTGATTTTAATACAGAAAAGAGAAAAATGGCTAAGAATAGTTTTGAAAAAGACTTCTTTAAACTAATGAATAATTCAGTGTTTGGTAAAACCATGGAAAACCTAAGAAAAAGATCTAATATCAAATTAGAAACTGATCCTGATCATTTATTGAAGCTTACAAGGCAACCAACCTACGTTTCTTCTAAAATATTTGATGAAAATTTAGTAGGAGTACAAATGAAAAAGGTCAGACTAGTCCTAGATAAACCATCTTATGTTGGTTTTAGTATCTTAGAGTTAAGTAAAACACTAATGTATGATTTCCATTATAACTATATCAGAAAAAAATACCCAGATGCGAAGTTACTTTTTACTGATACTGACTCTTTAGTTTATCATATAAGAGCAGAGGATATATATAGTGATTTCTATAAGGATAAGGCCCTATTTGACAATAGTGACTATCCCGAATCTTCTAAGTTCTATTACTCTGATAATAAAAAAGTAATTGGTAAATTCAAAGATGAAGCAGCTGGAGAACCAATCACAGAATTTGTTGGTCTAAAAAGTAAAATGTATTCTTACAAGACAGAAAATAAGGAAAACAAGACTGCTAAGGGTGTTAAAAAGAATGTCATCAAGTGTCAATTATCTTACTCTGATTATCGTGATACCTTATTCAATTGTACTACCATGAGGCATAAGATGAGAACTATAAGGTCAGAGTATCATCAAATATCAAGTTACCAAATTAATAAAGTATCATTATCACCTTTTGATGATAAAAGATATATTTTAGATGATGGCATCTCCAGTTATGCGTATGGGCATCATATTTTAAAAAAAATATTAGATTATATATATGCCAATTCCAAATTATAAAAAATTCTTGTCGGAAGACCCTCTTGCTGATAGCGATACTAGTGATAGTGATTATGACCCTAATTCAGATGAGGAATCGACGAGCAGCGAGGAAGACCTAACTAGCAGTGAGGAAGAAATAAAGAAAAATAATTTAAAAGAAAAAAAATTGAAGAAGATTAAAAGATTAGATGTCATTAAAAATAATAGAACAATGTCAAAAGGCTTGTGTTGCCCAAAAAATAGATAATAAAAAAACTAGAAGAGCATTAGAACGAGGAAATATATTATTGGTCAATGAAGTAATGAATGATTATAATTCAAGAAATACGCCTAAAAATAGAAGAAATGAAAGGTTTAAGATTCGAGATAGGTTAATTAAAAAGTATATAGAAAAAACAACAAATCAAAAAATAATATCTGAATTAGATCTCTCTCCACTGTACTTTAAAGAATAAGCTAACTATATATTATAATTATGAATAAAGAAACCATTGGCAATCTACATCGTAAAAAACTTTCAGAAATTGTTCTGAAAGAAAAAAAAATACCAGATATAAAAAAGAAAATTGTAAATTTATCCAACAAAAAAGATTATTCTAGAATTGATCAAATTGAACAAATAAGGTTAGAAAATGAAATAAATGATATTATAAATCTTCGTACTAGTTATTTATTAAAGAATGCTAATTTACTTTTTTTACATACAGAAAATCAAACAAAAACCAAAAATTTTGTTGATATCTTAAAGAAGAAGAATTCTTCTTATTATAAAAAGTATAAATATAATATCTTTCCTGAAGAACTTTGTTACAGTGAAAATAATATAAATGAAGAGAACTACTGTTATACATGTAAAAAATTTAAAGTATTTAACATTGATGAAGCAATAAGTACTTGTCTAAGTTGCGGAATCAGTGTCTCAATAAATACAGAAGATCCATCTATTAAACCTGCAGAATATGATTACAAAAGATATACTCATTTTTGTGAATGGTTGGCCAATATCCAAGGCAAAGAAAGTGTTAAAGTGTCAGAAGAGGTTATTAATACTATTATCAGAGAAATCGTTCATGAAAAAATGGAAAATTCTTTGGAAAAGTTAACAGAAGCAGATATTAAAAGATATCTTAAAAAACATCGTAAATTACGTTATTATGATCATGCCACACAAATTTTGTACCGAATAACAAATATACCTCCATTACAAATGACTCCTAAAATGGAAGAAAAACTAAAAATAATGTTTTTACAAATTCAAGAGCCATTTGTAATTTTTAAAGGTGAAAATAGAAGCAATTTTTTTTCGTATTCATATATCATCTATAAATTTTGTCAACTACTTGAATATAATGAATTTTTACCAAAGTTAAAATTGTATAAAGATCGTTTAAAACTCTATGAGCATGATAAAATTTGGGAAAAAAATCTGTGCACATCTAGGTGGTGAGAGCGCTGGTTGGAAATTTATAAAGTCTTAAAAATTTATATTAAAAAAATATGCGCTACCAACGCTACCAACGCTACCAACGCTACCAACGCTACCAACGCATCTTACGCATCTTACGCTAACTACACTAACTACGCTAACTACGCTAACTACGCTACCAACGCTACCAACGCATCTTACGCTAACTACGCATCTTACGCTACCAACGCTAACAACGCTAAATCAGTGTAAAATCCGGAAATGTGCCGCGCCTCCCATCTCCTACACTACTAACCGTAGTCATGTCCATCTCAATTGTGACTGTGAATGTTAATGGTTTAAGGGACGTAAATAAGAGAAATGGTTTTTTGCATTGGTTGTCCCGACTGTGCTCAGACATTGTCTGTCTACAGGAGGTGCATGTTTTGTCACTTGAGGAATGTTCTTCGTGGTTTAGTTCCTTTGGTTTCCAGGTTGCCTGCTCGCCTGGTACCAATCGTTCTAAAGGAACTGCCATCCTTTTCAGGTCTTCTTTGGTTTTGGAGAATTCTTTTTGTGACGACGATGGTCGCCTCGTGGCATGTGACTTGTCTTTTCGCGAGAAATCGTTTCGTGTTGTGTCTATCTCCCCGCCAAATGTGCGCCCTGAACGCGATGTTTTCTTTGCGTATGTGCTTTCTCAAATTGATCCATCCGTCCATACCGTCTTGTGTGACGATTTCAACTCCGTTTTTGATCGTGCTATGGATCGTTGCGGTTCCTCTCCTTCGGATTATAGTAGGGAGAGTTCTGTTATGTTAACGGCCTTTTTTCGTGACTGCTGTGTTCTCGATGCCTGGCGTTTGTGTCATCCTACTGACAAGTCTTTTACCTGGACGAAGACCGATGGCTCCATTTCATCAAGGATTGACCTCATTGGTGTCCCTTTTGCCTGGTCGTCCTTTGTTTCGTCATGCGTCATTTTTCCATGTCCTTTCTCAGATCATTCCTTGGTCTCTCTGTCTGTCTGTGTGCCCGAGGTTATGCCTCGTGGGCCCTGGAGGTGGAAGTTTAATACTTCCCTCCTTTCCGATGATTTGTTCCGTGAGGAGATTAAAGAGTTTTGGGGATGGTGGCGAACTAAGAGGAATCACTTCCCGTCCCTCTGTCAGTGGTGGGAGGTTGGCAAAAGGAAGTTTAAGCATATCGCGGTGCATTATGGTTCTGTTAAAAAGCGTGAGAGAGGAGCTACCAGGCAGGTTCTGTTGTCTTTGGCTAGCCATCTGAAACATCGTTTTGAGGAAGGTATCTCTTCTTGCTTTGAGGTTTACAAGGCAACCCTTCTTAAGATTGCGGACATGGACAAAGTTGATGCCCAAGCGGCCAAAGTTCGTGCGAGGGTTCGTTGGGCGGAAGATGGGGAGGCTTCTTCTTCCTTTTTCCTCCGCCTTGAAAAGAAAAATGGGGCCACTAACTGGTTTTTTGCCATTGGTGGTGACGGTGATGTTGTCGTTTCCGATCTCGATGGCATTCGCAACGCCTGGTTTTCTTTCTACTCTTCCCTTTTTACCAAAGAACCGGTTGATCTTCAGATTCAGTCGGCCATGTTAGATAACTTGCGCCTTGTCCTTCCCCCGGACGAGGTTCCAACGTGCGAGGGGGTTCTCTCACGAGAGGAGACTTTTGCGGCTCTTCAAGGTATGGCCAGGGGTAAATCTTCAGGTTCTGATGGCTTTCCTGTGGAATTTTACTGGACTTTTTGGGACCTAATTGGTTCTGCTCTGGTGGCTGTTTTCAACGAGTCCTATGTGTCTGGGCTGCTGCCTTCGTCTCTGAGGAAAGGCCTGATTTCTTTAAGCTTTAAAAAGGGAGATAGGTTAGACCGAAAGAACTGGCGTCCTATCTCTCTCCTCAATGTTGATTATAAGCTGTGTGCTCGTGCCATTGCGGGGAGGCTCTTGAGAGTTATCCATTTTGTGGTCAATAGGGATCAAACATGTGGAGTGCCTGGGCGCTACATTGGTGAAAACGTGTCCCTTTTACGTGATTTGGTGAGTTATACCAGTGAAGTTGATGCCCCCGCTGCGCTTTTGTCTCTGGATCAGGAGAAAGCCTTCGACAGAGTCGACTGGGATTTTATGTTTAGTACTCTCTCCCGCATGGGTTTTGGACCTTCCTTTATCAGGTGGGTTCGGCTCCTGTACACCAATATCCGTAGTTGTGTGTTTGGTAACGGCTACAGCACCTCGGTGTTTTATCCATCGAGGGGAGTGAGGCAAGGGTGCCCTCTCTCCCCTTTGCTCTATGTCCTCACCATGGAAGTTCTTGCCTCTAATCTGCGTTGTCATCCAGACTTTGTCGGCCTGTCATTACCTGGCATTTCTTCTCTCCTCCCTGTTGTTTCTTTGTATGGATACGACACTTCTGCCATAGTGTCCTCAGATCCTGGCATTAAGGCTGTCTTTGACATATACAGCCTCTTTGCCTCGGGTTCCAGACTGAATCTGGGCAAGTGCAAAGGCTTGTGGCTTGGGTCCTGGCGGGGTCGTTTGGACTCCCCGGTGGCCATTGACTGGTCCAACAAAATGATTAAGGTCCTGGGGGTCTTTATTGGTTTTGGCAATTTAGACGAGGCTAATTGGCGTCCGCGTATTGATGCGGTTTCGAAGTGCTTCGCTTCCTGGAGCTCTCGTTCCCTGTCCTTTTCTGGAAGGGCTCTTGTGGCCAACGCTCTTGCGCTGTCACGTGTTTGGTACGTGGCCTCTCTGGTCCACATGCCTCGTTGGGTTTTGAGAGAATTGAACTCCCTCCTTTTTAGTTTCTTCTGGTCCGGCAAGAAGGACAAGGTAAACAGGAAAGTTGTTGTCCAACCAAAAGACTGTGGTGGTTTTGCTGTTGTCGCTATAGAACTGAAAGTCCAGGCACTGCTTGTTCAGTGGTTTAGGCGCTTCGTGACCTCGCCAAATTCCTGGGTCTCCCTTCTTACGTATTGGTGTTTTGACCGGTTTGGGGTTGACCCTTCCGCTGTCATTTCATCTCCTTCTGCGTTCATTCTGAGCCGTCTACCGCGTTTTTACGAGTCCTTGTTCCGTGCGTGGTGCGCTGTTGGGGGCTCTTGCGGCTCCTCTGGCATCGTGTCCATCTGTGGCTCTGGTGATATCATGACCCCTGTGTCTACTGTGTCCTGTAAGTCCACCTATTTGCGTTTGTTGGAGCTCACCGCTGTGGTGCCGCATTGTGTTTCTAAATTTCGCCCAGTCTTTGGTGATTTATACTGGCCCTCCACTTGGTCGCGGCTTTTCTATATGCCCCTCGATCGTGGCGTTGTTGACCTCTCCTGGAAGGTGTGTCACGGTGTCTTGTTTACGATGGATCGTCTAATCTCTTTTGGTTATGACCTTCCTCCCGCGTGCTTTTGTGGTTATCCTTTGGAGTCGGCAGACCATCTATTTTTTCACTGCCCTCTTGCGAGGAGTGGTGTGGATTGGGTTCAGTCTTTGCTTTTCCGCTCGGCCCCGCTGGCCCCGACCCTCGTTTTACGTCATGTGCTTTTTGGTTTTGCACCGGATGAACTGTCTGCTGTTCCGCGTGTTTTCATTTATCTACTGCATGTGTTGAAGTATTTACTTTGGAATCAGAGGAACGACTATAGGTTCAGGTCTTCTCAGCCTTCTGCTGTGGCCTTGATTGCGGGTCTAAAAGCCCGCTTGCTTTTCTATCTACCGCTGTTTTTCAAGCGTTTTAGGTCTCGTCGACGTAGGCGCCTTTTTCTTCGTCAATGGGGAGGTAATGGGACAATTTGTTCGCTTGGTGGTTCGGGCCTCGTTTTTCATCTGTGATGCCTGATGCCCTAAGTGTGTTTGTTCCCCTTTTTTGTGTTGCTGGCTCTTTCTGTGGCTTTTGTCTTTATGGTTGTTTCCTTTATCCCGCCTTTTTGGTCGCCTTAATTGGTTGAACTGAGCAGTTTTGTTGTCGGTCTTACTGCTTCTGTGTGTCTTGTCTAGTCCTTAATTTTCCAGTGTGGGTGAGGCGGGGTTCGATCCCCCGGCGAAGTTGGCGGGCTGGCTCCGTATGGAGGTGTCCCCTCTCCCTGGCTTTCCCTTGTCGCTTGGGCTTCCACTCCCGCCCTGCGGCTTGGGTCTATCGGGTAGCGAGCACTGCACCCACCGCTCATTACTCCGCCAAAATACAAAAAGAACTACCGAGGATACGGTAGTCAAGCAATTCAAAAAAATCATAATCCAATGCCTAAAACTTCAGCTGATCTGCGAATGCAGCCGTATACTTTCATTCCTCAGATTAAGTCGGCTGTTTTCGAGTGTATTTCTGTTGAGGCTGATTCCCCTTCCTTTCTTTCTCATTAAAAAATATGGATTCAGTCACTCAGACAATCATTCCACCATTCATTTAATCAGTCATTCAGCCAACCATTCAGTCAATCAGTCATTCCACCATTCATTCAATCATTCATGCATTCATTTATTTATTCAGTCAGTCAGTCAGTCATTTAGTGAGTCATTCAGTCAGCCTGTTTAAATTTGAACAGCATCCCAATGCTTTTCATTGATGAGACCAGAATTCTTTAGTGGTTTCCGTAGTGTAGTGGTTATCACGTCCGCCTAACACGCGGAAGGACGCCGGTTCAAGCCCGGCCGGAAACAGGCTTGTCACATGTTTTTTTTATTCAAGCAACTTCTTTTTTATCTTACAACCATGATTCTTTGCTTTAACTGTTTATGGTACTCTTCTGTATTCAACGAATGTATTTTCTACCAAATTGAAGAAGACTTCTAATAAACCCTCCGATAAACGTTCCTTCAGCCACAAAATCACTGGACTACTCTGTTTAAGTATCCTGAGAGCATTTCTCGACTTGAAGAATTCTCTCACTGGGAGGTGTGTTCTAAGGAAGCTCGCAAGATAATATTCGGAGAATTATCTTGCAACTCGCCCTTATTAAACTTGGGTGTAACACATTATCATTGCCTTAGTGTAATGTCTTCTACTTTCAAGGAGGGCGCCGTAGCTCAGTTGGTTAGAGCGCCTGTCTAGTAAACAGGAGGTCATGGGTTCAAATCCCATCGGTGCCTTGAATTAATCCTTCAGTCGACACCAAAATCTTCTTTTAGTTACAAATTTTACCAACATTTTCATATTTTTGATGTGAAAGGTTTGTAATGGTCAATAGGCCTCGTTCGATATATCAATATTCCAACATGGCCCCGACGCTTTCGGGAAAACGTTTTAAACATTTTAAGTTTCTTTTGTCTCACAATTCCCAAAAGAGACTTGGATACAAAGAAAACACCACCAAATATAAGAAGTTTGTAATGAACGCCTCGGAGGCATGTTAGAATATTGATGTATCGAACGTGGCCTATTCCCTTTGAGCAGCAATCTAAAAAATCCAGAAAACAAAAAAAAACATAGCCAATCCTCCCCGGCGGGGAATCGAACCCTGGTCTCCCGCGTGACAAGCGGGGATACTCACCACTATACTACCGAGGATACGGTAGTTAAGCAATTCAAAAAAATCATAATCCAATGCCTAAAAATTCAGCTGATCTGCGAAAGCAGCCGTATATTTTCATTCCTCAGATTAAGTCAGCTGTTTTCGAGTGTATTTCTGTTGAGGCTGATTCCTCTTCCTTTCTTGCTCATAAAAACATATGGATTCAGTCACTCAGTCAATCATTCCACCATTCATTCAATCAGTCATTCAGTCAACCATTCAGTCAATCAGTCATTCCACCATTCATTCAATCATTCATGCATTCATTTATTTATTCAGTCAGTCAGTCAGTCAGTCAGTGATTTAGTGAGTCATTCAGTCAGCCTGTTTAAATTTGAACAGCATCCCAATGCTTTTCATTGATGAGACCAGAATTCTTTAGTGGTTTCCGTAGTGTAGTGGTTATCACGTCCGCTTAACACGCGGAAGGACGCCGGTTCAAGCCCGGCCGGAAACAGGCTTGTCACATGTTTTTTTTATTCAAGCAACTTCTTTTTTATCTTACAACCATGATTCTTTGCTTTAACTGTTTATGGTACTCTTCTGTATTCAACGAATGTATTTTCTACCAAATTGAAGAAGACTTCTAATAAACCCTCCGATAAAGGTTCCTTCAGCCACAAAATCACTGGACTACTCTGTTTAAGTATCCTGAGAGCATTTCTCGACTTGAAGAATTCTCTCACTGGGAGGTGTGTTCTAAGGAAGCTCGCAAGATAATATTCGGAGAATGATCTTGCAACTCGCCCTTATTAAACTTGGGTGTAACACATTATCATTGCCTTAGTGTAATGTCTTCTACTTTCAAGGAGGGCGCCGTAGCTCAGTTGGTTAGAACGCCTGTCTTGTAAACAGGAGGTCATGGGTTCAAATCCCATCGGTGCCTTGAATTAATCCTTCAGTCGACACCAAAATCTTCTTTTAGTTACAAATTTTACCAACATTTTCATATTTTTGATGTGAAAGGTTTGTAATGGTCAATAGGCCTCGTTCGATATATCAATATTCCAACATGGCCCCGACGCTTTCGGGAAAACGTTTTAAACATTTTAAGTTTCTTTTGTCTCACAATTCCCAAAAGAGACTTGGATACAAAGAAAACACCACCAAATATAAGAAGTTTGTAATGAACGCCTCGGAGGCATGTTAGAATATTGATGTATCGAACGTGTCCTATTCCCTTTGAGCAGCAATCTAAAAAATCCAGAAAACAAAAAAAAAACATAGCCAATCCTCCCCGGCGGGGAATCGAACCCTGGTCTCCCGCGTGACAAGCGGGGATACTCACCACTATACTACCGAGGATACGGTAGTTAAGCAATTCAAAAAAATCATAATCCAATGTCTAAAACTTCAGCTGATCTGCGAAAGCAGCCGTATATTTTCATTCTCAGATTAAGTCAGCTGTTTTCGAGTGTATTTCTGTTGAGGCTGATTCCTCTTCGTTTCTTGCTCATAAAAACATATGGATTCAGTCACTCAGTCAATCATTCCACCATTCATTCAATAAGTCATTCAGTCAACCATTCAGTCAATCAGTCATTCCACCATTCATTCAATCATTCATGCATTCATTTATTTATTCAGTCAGTCAGTCAGTCAGTCAGTCAGTCATTTAGTGAGTCATTCAGTCAGCCTGTTTAAATTTGAACAGCATCCCAATGCTTTTCATTGATGAGACCAGAATTCTTTAGTGGTTTCCGTAGTGTAGTGGTTATCACGTCCGCCTAACACGCGGAAGGACGCCGGTTCAAGCCCGGCCGGAAACAGGCTTGTCACATGTTTTTTTTATTCAAGCAACTTCTTTTTTATCTTACAACCATGATTCTTTGCTTTAACTGTTTATGGTACTCTTCTGTATTCAACGAATGTATTTTCTACCAAATTGAAGAAGACTTCTAATAAACCCTCCGATAAAGGTTCCTTCAGCCACAAAATCACTGGACTACTCTGTTTAAGTATCCTGAGAGCATTTCTCGACTTGAAGAATTCTCTCACTGGGAGGTGTGTTCTAAGGAAGCTCGCAAGATAATATTCGGAGAATTATCTTGCAACTCGCCCTTATTAAACTTGGGTGTAATACATTATCATTGCCTTAGTGTAATGTCTTCTACTTTCAAGGAGGGCGCCGTAGCTCAGTTGGTTAGAGCGCCTGTCTAGTAAACAGGAGGTCATGGGTTCAAATCCCATCGGTGCCTTGAATTAATCCTTCAGTCGACACCAAAATCTTCTTTTAGTTACAAATTTTACCAACATTTTCATATTTTTGATGTGAAAGGTTTGTAATGGTCAATAGGCCTCGTTCGATATATCAATATTCCAACATGGCCCCGACGCTTTCGGGAAAACGTTTTAAACATTTTAAGTTTCTTTTGTCTCACAATTCCCAAAAGAGACTTGGATACAAAGAAAACACCACCAAATATAAGAAGTTTGTAATGAACGCCTCGGAGGCATGTTAGAATATTGATGTATCGAACGTGGCCTATTCCCTTTGAGCAGCAATCTAAAAAATCCAGAAAACAAAAAAAAACATAGCCAATCCTCCCCGGCGGGGAATCGAACCCTGGTCTCCCGCGTGACAAGCGGGGATACTTACCACTATACTACCGAGGATACGGTAGTTATGCAATTCAAAAAAATCATAATCCAATGCCTAAAAATTCAGCTGATCTGCGAAAGCAGCCGTATATTTTCATTCCTCAGATTAAGTCAGCTGTTTTCGAGTGTATTTCTGTTGAGGCTGATTCCTCTTCGTTTCTTGCTCATAAAAACATATGGATTCAGTCACTCAGTCAATCATTCCACCATTCATTCAATCAGTCATTCAGTCAACCATTCAGTCAATCAGTCATTCCACCATTCATTCAATCATTCATGCATTCATTTATTTATTCAGTCAGTCAGTCAGTCAGTCAGTCAGTCATTTAGTGAGTCATTCAGTCAGCCTGTTTAAATTTGAACAGCATCCCAATGCTTTTCATTGATGAGACCAGAATTCTTTAGTGGTTTCCGTAGTGTAGTGGTTATCACGTCCGCCTAACACGCGGAAGGACGCCGGTTCAAGCCCGGCCGGAAACAGGCTTGTCACATGTTTTTTTTATTCAAGCAACTTCTTTTTTATCGTACAACCATGATTCTTTGCTTTAACTGTTTATGGTACTCTTCTGTATTCAACGAATGTATTTTCTACCAAATTGAAGAAGACTTCTAATAAACCCTCCGATAAAGGTTCCTTCAGCCACAAAATCACTGGACTACTCTGTTTAAGTATCCTGAGAGCATTTCTCGACTTGAAGAATTCTCTCACTGGGAGGTGTGTTCTAAGGAAGCTCGCAAGATAATATTCGGAGAATGATCTTGCAACTCGCCCTTATTAAACTTGGGTGTAACACATTATCATTGCCTTAGTGTAATGTCTTCTACTTTCAAGGAGGGCGCCGTAGCTCAGTTGGTTAGAACGCCTGTCTTGTAAACAGGAGGTCATGGGTTCAAATCCCATCGGTGCCTTGAATTAATCCTTCAGTCGACACCAAAATCTTCTTTTAGTTACAAATTTTACCAACATTTTCATATTTTTGATGTGAAAGGTTTGTAATGGTCAATAGGCCTCGTTCGATATATCAATATTCCAACATGGCCCCGACGCTTTCGGGAAAACGTTTTAAACATTTTAAGTTTCTTTTGTCTCACAATTCCCAAAAGAGACTTGGATACAAAGAAAACACCACCAAATATAAGAAGTTTGTAATGAACGCCTCGGAGGCATGTTAGAATATTGATGTATCGAACGTGTCCTATTCCCTTTGAGCAGCAATCTAAAAAATCCAGAAAACAAAAAAAAACATAGCCAATCCTCCCCGGCGGGGAATCGAACCCTGGTCTCCCGCGTGACAAGCGGGGATACTCACCACTATACTACCGAGGATACGGTAGTTAAGCAATTCAAAAAAATCATACTCCAATGTCTAAAACTTCAGCTGATCTGCGAAAGCAGCCGTATATTTTCATTCCTCAGATTAAGTCAGCTGTTTTCGAGTGTATTTCTGTTGAGGCTGATTCCTCTTCGTTTCTTGCTCATAAAAACATATGGATTCAGTCACTCAGTCAATCATTCCACCATTCATTCAATCATTCATGCATTCATTTATTTATTCAGTCAGTCAGTCAGTCAGTCAGTCAGTCATTTAGTGAGTCATTCAGTCAGCCTGTTTAAATTTGAACAGCATCCCAATGCTTTTCATTGATGAGACCAGAATTCTTTAGTGGTTTCCGTAGTGTAGTGGTTATCACGTCCGCCTAACACGCGGAAGGACGCCGGTTCAAGCCCGGCCGGAAACAGGCTTGTCACATGTTTTTTTTATTCAAGCAACTTCTTTTTTATCGTACAACCATGATTCTTTGCTTTAACTGTTTATGGTACTCTTCTGTATTCAACGAATGTATTTTCTACCAAATTGAAGAAGACTTCTAATAAACCCTCCGATAAAGGTTCCTTCAGCCACAAAATCACTGGACTACTCTGTTTAAGTATCCTGAGAGCATTTCTCGACTTGAATAATTCTTTCACTGGGAGGTGTGTTCTAAGGAAGCTCGCAAGATAATATTCGGAGAATGATCTTGCAACTCGCCCTTATTAAACTTGGGTGTAACACATTATCATTGCCTTAGTGTAGTGTCTTCTACTTTCAAGGAGGGCGCCGTAGCTCAGTTGGTTAGAGCGCCTGTCTTGTAAACAGGAGGTCATGTGTTCAAACCCCATCGGTGCCTTGAATTAATCCTTCATTCGACACCAAAATCTTCTTTTAGTTACAAATTTTACCAACATTTTCATATTTTTGATGTGAGAGGTTTGTAATGGTCAATTGGCCTCGTTCGATATATCAATATTCCAACATGGCCGCGACGCTTTCGGGAAAACGTTTTAATCATTTTAAGTTTCTTTGGCTCACAATTCCCAAAAGAGACTTGGATACAAAGAAAACACCACCAAATATAGAAGTTTGTAATGAAAGCCTCGGAGGCATGTTAGAATATTGATGTATCGAACGTGGCCTATTCCCTTTGAGCAGCAATCTAAAAAATCCAGAAAACAAAAAAAAACATAGTTAATCCTTCCCGGCGGGGAATCAAAGCCTGGTCTCCCGCGTGACAGGCGGGGATACTCACCACTATACTACCGAGGATACGGTAGTCAAGCAATTCAAAAAAATCATAATCCAATGCCTAAAACTTCAGCTGATCTGCGAAAGCAGCCGTATATTTTCATTCCTCAGATTAAGTCAGCTGTTTTCGAGTGTATTTCTGTTGAGGCTGATTCCCCTTCCTTTCTTGCTCATAAAAACATATGGATTCAGTCACTCAATCAATCATTCCACCATTCATTCAATCAGTCATTCAGTCAACCATTCAGTCAATCAGTCAATCCACCATTCATTCAATCATCATTCATGCATTCATTTATTTATTCAGTCAGTCAGTCAGTCAGTCAGTCAGTCATTTAGTGAGTCATTCAGTCAGCCTGTTTAAATTTGAACAGCATCCCAATGCTTTTCATTGATGAGACCAGAATTCTTTAGTGGATTGCTTAGTGTAGTGGTTATCACGTCCGCCTAACACGCGGAAGGACGCCGGTTCAAGCCCGGCCGGAAACAGGCTTGTCACATGTTTTTTTTTTTATTCAAGCAACTTCTTTTTTATCTTACAACCATGATGCTTTACTTTACCTGTTTATGGTACTCTTCTTTATTCAACGAATGTATTTTCTACCAAATTGAAGACGCCTTCTAATAAACCCTCCGATAAACGTTCCTTCATCCACAAAATCACTGGACTACTCTGTTTAAGTATCCTGAGAGCATTTCTCGACTTGAAGAATTCTCTCACTCGGAGGTGTGAGGTTTGTAATGGTCAATAGGCCTTTATTCGATATATCAATATTCCAACATGGCCCCGACGCCTTCGGGAAAACGTTTTAAACATTTTAAGTTTCTTTTTTTTCACAATTCCCAAAAGAGACTTAGATACAAAAGAAAGCACCACAAATATAGAAGTTTTTGTAATGAAAGCCTCGGAGGCATGTTAGAATATTGATGTATCGAACGTGGCCTTTTCCCTTTGAGCAGCAATCTCAAAAATCAAGAAAACAAAAGAACATAGCCAATCCTTTCCGGAGGGGAATCGAACCCCGGTCTCCCGCGTGACAGGCGGGGTTACTCACCACTATAGTACCGAGGATACGGCAGTCAAGCAATCCAAAAAAATCATAATCCAATGCCTAAAACTTCAGCTGATCTGCGAATGCAGCCGTATACTTTCATTCCTCAGATTAAGTCGGCTGTTTTCGAGTGTATTTCTGTTGAGGCTGATTCCTCTTCCTTTCTTCCTTATAAAAAGACATGGATTCAGTCACTCAGTCAATCATTCCACCATTCATTCAATCAGTCATTGAGTCAACCATTTAGTCAATCAGTCATTCCACCATTCATTCAATCATTCATGCATTCATTTATTTATTCAGTCAGTCAGTCAGTCATTTAGTGAGTCATTCTGTCAGCCTGTTTAAATTTGAACAGCATCCCAATGGTTTTCATCGATGAGACCAGAATTCTTTAGTGGATTCCTTAGTGTAGTGGTTATCACGTCCGCCTAACACGCGGAAGGACGCCAGTTCAAGCCCGGCCGGAAACAGGCTTGTCACATGTTTTTTTTATTCAAGCAACTTCTTTCTTATCTTACAACCATGATGCTTTGCTTTAACTGTAGATGGTACTCTTCTTTATTCAACGAATGTATTTTCTACCAAATTGAAGACGACTTCTGATAAACCCTCCGATAAACGTTCCTTCAGCCACAAAATCACTGGACTACTCTGTTTAAGTATCCTGAGAGCATTTCTCGAATTGAAGAATTCTCTCACTCGGATGTGTGAGGTTTGTAATGGTCAATAGGCCTCATTCGATATATCAATATTCCAACATGGCCCAGACGCCTTCGGGAAAACGTTTTAAACATTTTAAGTTTCTTTTTTTTCACAATTCCCAAAAGAGACTTGGATACAAAAGAAAGCACAACAAATATAGAAGTTTTTGTAATGAAAGCCTCGGAGGCATGTTAGAATATTGATGTATCGAACGTGGCCTTTTCCCTTTGAGCAGCAATCTCAAAAATCAAGAAAACAAAAGAAAATAGCTAATCCTTTCCGGCGGGGAATCGAACCCCGGTCTCCCGCGTGACAGGCGGGGATACTCACCACTATAGTACCGAGGATACGGCAGTCAAGCAATCCAAAAAAATCATAATCCAATGCCTAAAACTTCAGCTGATCTGCGAATGCAGCCGTATGGTTTCATTCCTCAGATTAAGTCGGCTGTTTTCGAGTGTATTTCTGTTGAGGCTGATTCCTCTTCCTTCTAAATCTAAATCTAAATATGGTTGCGTCGGCAAAATCGTGGGACGACATCACGGCTTCCTTTCATCCTTATAAAAAAATATGGATTCAGTCACTCAGTCAATCATTCCACCATTCATTCAATCAGTCATTCAGTCAACCATTCAGTCAATCAGTCATTCCACCATTCATTCAATCATTCATGCATTCATTTATTTATTCAGTCAGTCAGTCAGTCAGTCAGTCAGTCATTCAGCGAGTCATTCAGTCAGCCTGTTTAAATTTGAACAGCATCCCAATGCTTTTCATTGATGAGAACAGAATTCTTTAGTGGTTTCCGTAGTGTAGTGGCTATCACGTCCGCCTAACACGCGGAAGGACGCCGGTTTAAGCCAGCAGTATAGTAGTTGAGAATTCGAGCGCTTTTTTCAAATATCGGATACAAATGCACTTTTTTAATTTACGCTGGAAATTTTTGCGCTGGATATTCTCAACTTTTTCTCAAACTAAGAAATCAAAAATGCAATTCAAACCTGGAAATCAGCCCAGATCTGTTTCCCAACTCTTTCTCCAACCCTGAATCAAACCTGGATCCAAACCTTGGATCATGATTGGGACCAATACTGGGACATATACTGGGACCAATATGGGAATCAAGGAAAATGACTACCTTTTGATATTTTTATGTCCGTATGCATAGCTTGTTTTTCCATCTTCAAGTATATATCTTTTGTTATCAAAACAGCTGAGTGATACTTTGTTGATTTCATAACTGCTGAGTTCATGGTTTTGACTTAGGGTTAGGCTGATTGTTTTCATCTTATGATACATCTGTTTATTATTGAAGAGTGTTTCTTTGTAGTTTTCATGCTGAATGTCCTTTTTAATCACATTCTTTTTTATACCTTTGGCTGTTTTTCCTCCTTTTTGGTTGTCTTTAGTATAGCTATACATCTTTGATCGTAGACCAACGAATTCACAAACAGGGACTCCTGCGGCTTCATCTTTGAATTTACCAATTACTTTCTTATTTGTCTTATCAAAATACAGCGAGGTTTCAGAGTAGTCGCTGTTGTCGAATTTATCTTTGTCATTCCAAAAGTCTTGGTACACATCTTCAGCTTCAATTTCGTAGGTCATGCTGTCTGTGTCTGTGACTAGTAACTTGGCTTTGTCTCCATATTTCTTTTTAATGTAGTTATAATGAAAATCATACATTAACGTCTTGCTTAGATCCAAGATGCACATTCCCACATATGCCGGCCTGTTTAGGGTGAGTGTTTCTTTGATCTTATGCACAGCCACTAGATTTTCGTTGAAGATCTTGCTACTAACATAAGTTGGTTTACTGGTATATTTCAATAGTTTCTTCTCATCAGTTACCAATCTCACATCTACTCGCTTTCTGATATTCTCCATCGTTTTCCCAAATACGCTGTTATTCATAAGCTTGAAAAAGTCCTTTTCAAAGGCATTCTTAGCATTTTTGCGTTTGTCAGTATTGAAATCAGTATATTGCTTTAACCAAGGGGATTGATTGAACTCTAGTACTCGATGGACTTTAGTTATTTTCAAACCTAGATCAGTGTGTAATTGTAGATTCCTGTAATGCAATACATACTTTTCTTTCCTCCCCAAGGTTGGTATCAGTTTATGTACAAGACCAGTTGATATCCCATATTGTTTCGCTATTTTTTTACAATCATCAGATAGCATGTCTTCCGTTACTTTCACCTTTTCTGGAGCAAGTGGGTAGTCATTGTGGAGGTTGTGAAGTTCTTCAGGATATTCTAGGTCCACTTCCAATATCAAACCCTTCTTACTGTCTTCTTCATACTTAGCCAAGTTTGTCTTATCAATCTCTTTTTGTGTCATCCATCTGAATCTGCCTGTTGGAAGGTATTTGCTCATAGCCCAACCGTAAAGGTTATTAGCATCAAGATACATGATATACTTTCATGGCGCCTTCTCATCGTATTCTTTCATGTATTTATTATTTGCTTTACCATAACGATTTGCTATATAGCTGATTCCACCACGCAGTCCCTTCTCAATAAACTGGAACATATCAATATCGGTCATGAGCTCTAATTTGATGTTCGTCACCTTCAACATAGCATCCCATGACAAACCAGGAGATGTGAAATAATGGCATGGATCCAGTTTGTAGTATTCTGGGCATGTTTTCCTAAAGTTTTCGAATACATCAGCTAACAGAAGGATGTCACATGCAAGTTATAAGTCATGGTACTCTCCCATAGTTTTAAGAGAGAATGTATTCCACACATGTTGAGCATGTTGATAGTCTTCGTCTGATATATGTTCATCATTTAATATGCTGTAAAATTCTTCTTTCGGTGGTAGCTTTTCATTGAATTTATTGAAACTGTCCATATAGTCATATGGGTATACTCCTTTTCTAGCCATCAGATCAAGCTCTTGACCTTCAAATACTTGAGAGTTATATTTTAATGATTCTCTTGGTATATTACTCACAAGTTTTTCCAAACTAGAGCTCATAAACTGGAAACTATCAAGAAAGGTTAAGTGATTACCCAACATGAAAGCCATATACTTTTCCATATTCGGAATTGCATTGATATTCATCTGTTTCACCTCTCCTTTCTTATTTTTGTATGTATGTTTCTTGACAATGGCTCCAATCTCTTGCATTATGAAATGACTGTCATACCCTCTCAAATTATGGAATATAACAGGTATTCTTACTTCTTCTGGGTTTACTCTAAGTTTTAGATTGCATTCTTGATGGGCTGAGCCTCTGTATTTGCCAGTAATATGGCAGTGGTCTCGAACTCGAATATCTTTATCAGTATATTTTTTATCGCAAATATGACATTCTTCGGCTTTTTGAAATTTCTCTTCATCATCTTTCGTCATTCTCAATGGTTTGTTGAATTCTATTTTCATAACCCTCTTGCAATATTTGACTTCCTCCAACATGGCTTCCATGAATTTATACACAGCCTTTCCACCTCTGTGTGTTGTAGCAGGTTTGCTATATTTATTATCATAGCAACAAACAATCTTGTAACCGTATCCACAGTCTGTATGCTTCTGGTATGCCTCTCTATATGATTTGTTATTATTGGGTTGGCAACCAGATATCTTTTCTGTTATGGCCTCGAAGTCTGCATAGATCACAAATGGCACGGGCTGTTGTTTATGGAAATTATTGAATTTTAATATATTGTTATCCTTGTCAGGCATTTTTACTGCCTGTGTTCCATTTACTTGAATACAATTGTCTTTGTGATTGTTCAAGACTCTTTCAGAGCTGAAACACTGAAGGCAATGCATGCAGAAGTGCTTTCTTCCATGGTGCTTTGTTATGTTGGACATGAACTTATTGAAATCTTTGATGAGCACGTAATGTTTATTATCATTTTCAGTTATCAATAATAAATTCATCTGTCTGTCATATTTTTCTTTTGACACAAAGATTGGATATGGTTTTTTGTTTTCATATCCAAATACATTAATATTAATCTCATTTTGCTTTTCAATTTTATTGTACTGCTTAGTGGTTACTGGAAATTCAATCCCGGTATAATCAAGATCTTATATATATTGTTTGTCCGATTTTTTAATCCTCTGCGGATCTTTGTCTTGTGGGTTCAAGTGTCTGATGTGGCACCATCTGAAGCATTCATTATCCTCATTTTTCATATTGATCAATCCCTTCCCACTATTTCTGAGTTCTTGTGGAAGTTTAATATATTAGGAGCCTTTCATTGGTTGATATTGTACAATATTAAGATAATGATTGTCGACAGATTCAATGGTCCAGCCAGAACCTTCAGATATCCAAACTGCTATCTTATTCAATATTTGCTGTTTTGTTAATTGTGACGCTTCAGGGATTTCTGTTTTATTGATGATGGTTTGAGCTTTGCTATTGAAGTATGCGGTTTAGTCTAATATTCCATCTTTTCCCAATTTTTTGAATGTCACCTTGAGCGTTTCAACAAATTTTAGACCTTTCATGGATTTGAGAATATTACTGAAATGATGTTCAATGGCCTTTCTTGTGTTTTGTAGTTGTGCTAAGGGGTCTTTGTTATTTTTTATGCCAATTTCAAAAGACTTTGTGTAGCCTTTCAGAGCTTTGTCAACTTGCTCTATCTTAGTTCTTGGCAATGGTACTGGTTTTTTGGTTCTTGGTAATGGGACTGGTTTGTAATCATCCCTAAATTCCAATGGTGGGTGAATTATGTTGTTTTCATAATCCTGCACCATCTGCTTCACACTTTTGCGAGGAGTTGGAACTGGTTTGTGATTATCCTTGAATTCTAAAGGTGGAGGAATTATGTTGTCAATTTTCTCCGACAACTTTTGTATTTCCGCATTTTGCTTCAACAACAGGCTGATTAGCTGAGATTTGCTTAGGTTCGCGAGTGAATGTTTGTTCATGTTATTAGTTGAGATAATTTTTTTTCCATTTTATATTATAACTATATATAATATTTTCTTATATCATTATTATGGTGCGTTTAAAAATGTTGAACCCAGAAATAAATAGGCAGAAATAAATTGTATTTTTGGCTACCTACAGACAACAAATAAACAGCATATACTGTGTTGATACAATATATGTTTATAATATTTTAATATCATGAGTATTTCTCAATCCTGTATGGCTTGGGCATTTCTCATATGTTTCTTTGTCTTAAGATGACTCCATTTTCCAGCTAATGAGCAATCCCTATTTCCACATGTAGGACATAGCCATTGCTTATTCAGCATGTACTTGGTCTTGTTTGGTCTGTTTGCTCGCTTTCTTTCTTCTTCACTGAAATATTTTTTTGGTCTTCCCATTAACAAATAAAGAAACCTCGACTGTGCTCTGTTCTGTTGTAAAGCACGCAGGAAGCGGTAGAGCACGAAAGAAGTGTAGGGGAAAACACGAGACGTAGTCAAGTGTTTTTCCCTACTTCTTGAGTGCTCTACCGCTTCCTAAGTGCTTTACAACAGAACAGAGTACAGTCGAGGCTTCTTTAATTGTTTTATGATAAAGAATCCAACAAATCCTCCACGCATTCGGCTCAATTCTGTCAATTTTCAAGCCAAACTTTATTTCTCCAAACGGGGAAAAGTGGCGTCAGCCGTTCTCTATTCTCTGATAAAGCACGCTAAAATAAGCCAATCACAGTCCTTGTTAGAACTGTTCAAAAACTTTGATTGGCTAACGAGACGACAGCTGTCAATCAAAAACTGAACGTCTGCTAAGCTTTCAGTATCGAGTTGGTATCCAGGAGAAGAACGAAGCCTTTAAGTTCATTTTTTAGTTTAATCCTTCAATAAGGATCTAAAGGTTTCTACTACAAAGGAGCCCGGCCGCATTGTGGCTCATAAAAACGTGCATCGTTTCAAATGGCAATTAAGAAACAAGGAGCTCAAAACTAGCGAATGCTGAGTTGTATTTGAAAGGAGCTGTAGAGGAGCGCAGTGCAGTTGTTTACGCCGGGCTTGCAGCCGCTTGCGGCAAGATTGCACGAACTGGGGAAAGACTAGACTGCTTCCACTGGTTCTACTCCGAGTAAAGGAGAATATCAGAGCCACTGATCACTCGTCGAGTGAGCGATGATACGAAATTGTTGAGGTTCACTTCGCCGAGATGACCGGAGATCGCCAGTTATTAGCAAACGAGCGTTACTACACTGCATGTAAGTGTTGTTTGAACATGTTTACAAAAATAAAGCTTCTCATCGTAAACAGACAGCTCAGTTGGTGTTTTCTGTCGTTATTTTACTTCTTAAGTTTAATTTCTGCCTTCGTAATGTCTTTAATCGAAGCATTCGCTTGGTTGAGAATGAGAAGTTGTTTATTTCGTTGCGTGTTTTGTCGGAATCTAGCAAAACTTGTGATTTTAGTACAGTTTTAGCATGTCTGTTGTTAACAATGGTCTAAATGCAGCTATATTTACTGCAGACAGATAGCTCGTTTCCACTGCATTTGTCTGAGCCACAGGGGATGTTTAATTTGGGTCAAATTTGTCAAAATTCCGAAGCAAAAATTTGAAGAAGCCAGCTTACCGTCATCAACCCGTGCTCTGTTCTCTGATAAAGCACGCTGTTTCAGCCAATCAGAGCGCGCGTTATATGGAAACTTTATTATAATTATATATACTATATATTATATTTTTATGTGAGTTTATAGTGCGTTTAAATCCTTCATTGGAATCCAACTGTTTAAATCATCACTATATCCCTTCCACTTTACCAAAGCTTGTTTCTTCTTATAATTCCTCCGAATGACTTTATCAATGCGAAAAACATCCTGCTTGGCATTTAATAATTCGGGTTCATAGAAACTCCCTTGAATATCTTCACCTCTGAGATCTTTTAGTTTGTATGTGATTGGATTAGTGTATTGCATCTTATCAACTGTGAACACTTCTTCTGTCCAATTTGGTGTATAACCCTTATCGAACACATTCCGTTTGTACTTGGATATTCGGACCTTATCACCTAGTTTGAATTTTGGTTTCTGTTTTGATGTTTCCATATCACCGTGTAGATTAAAGTAAACAGTTCCTTCATTCTTCTTATTGGATGCTTTAATGGGTGTCATCTTTACGCTTGAGTGTTTTGTGTTGTTGTACTGATTTACTAGTTTGGGGAGCATATCGAGATACATTGTATTACCTTGAACAGTGAACTGTTTCCACATTTTGGATTTAATTGCCCTATTCCATCTTTCAACCACTGATGACTTCTCTTCATTCTCAGTTGAGTACATATGTATCCCTTTTTTCTCTAATAGGTCTTTCACATGTTTGTTATAGAATTCTTTTCCCTTGTCAACCCAAATATATTGTGGTTTTCTACCTTCCTTGAATATCGTTTTAAATGCTTCAGCGACAGATTAACCTTTCTTATCCTTCAATGGGACAATCCAACCATATTTGCTGAAGACATCAATGACCATAAGAAGATATCGATAACCTTTATTCCATTTACTGAACTGTTGCATTTCAACTAGATCACTTGCCCATATTTCATCGATATGATTTGTGATTACACGCCGCCGAGTGAAGTTGCGTTTTATGGGCGCATGTAACTCATCAGCTAATTTTTCTTGCCATTTTTCTTCACTCGACGGCTATTCCCGTTTTTTGGCTTAACGCTCATACCCAATTTGGACTTAGCTGCTATAGCGTTGCGAGCTATTGCATGTCCCCATTGTCTTTCTTTCCAAGGAATGGCATCAAGAGCCTTGACCATCTTACGATCTCCATCATTCTTGTATTTCACTTGGTTACTTTTTGGTTTGTTGCCACAAACTGAATAATCAACATCGTGTTGCATGCTTACAGCATCTGTTCTACCAGTTGGCTGTTGATATATCTCGAGTATCTGACCAGTATTGGGATCATACCTCAGTTGCTGTTCAAGAGGGTTACCAGGGCCTGTGTATCTGTGCCCAGGCATCACAAAACCCTTCTTAGGCGCAACCTTTAATATAGCCTTGTGTATATCGATAGCACCACCAGTTGGCGATATCTTTTAGACAGATCTGATGTGAAACTGTCAAGGGCTTGATCTAAATATTTGTTTGTAACATTTATCTTCTTCTTTGCATAATCTGATTTGATAGCTTTTGCAGCACCCCGTCGAGCAAGGTAAGCCCCAGTGTTTGCCAAACCTTTCAAAGCAATCTCACTAAGAGAATGACTATCATAAATATCAAACAAACTGCCCCCAGCTTGTGAGGGCTCAATCAGTTTCCCTGCTTCTTGATGAATTTAGTCTTTGTTGTCCCACATTCAGCACATGTGCAAAAAAACATTAACCTTCCATTCTCGGTTTGTTTGTTGGATTGGTGCATTCAGTTTGTTTCTTCTCTTTTACACAATATGATTTTACCATTATACATATATGTTAGATATTTTTGAAATAATTTATGATGAATCTGTGATTGACACTGGTGTCTGACATATCAAATTTGGAATTGTGTAATATATCAAGAATGTCTTTCCAATAGATAGTATAGACACCAATAACCGCACAATACTGAATCACGTTCTTGTATCTCATCTATTGAATGCAATAATTGTTTTCCACTCGTAGTCATATATTTCTCAACCTCTAATGGCATCTTCAGTCCGAAAGAGTCAAAGTATTCACAAAATCTGTCAATGTTTCTATAAGCTACCCAATGAGTGCCAGGTTCGATATTGTCATCAAGATTGACTATCCCACATCCTTTGTTTTTTATTCGCATTGGTAATGCGTTTTTACTGAAAACACCTCTGAAATGCTTTATACCAAGTTGTTTTACCCATTTATTCAAATCGTGATTCGATAATGGTTCATTTATAAAATGGCTCCGAGCAATGGAATGTTGTTGAATGAACTTTGTGGGCCTAATAGAAGACCTTGTCCTTTTTTTACCTAAACCGATTTGGTTTCGATAGTCATCCCAACTACCAATGACTGGAGGTGGTCGATATGTGATCATTCTCTTGTTTTTCCCTTTCCCTTTCGTTTTTGGAGGAACATATACAGGTGTTGATCTCTTTGGAGTTGATCTTTCAACATGCAAACCACTGCCAGTCAAAGCTTTCAACACCATGGGAATCCCAATACTAGCTAGCAGAGTTCCAAGGAAACCTCCTGATTGTTTTGGTGATGGTTTTATGACAACACCTGAGCCTGATTGAAGGGCATCCAATATATCTTTCTTTTGTTTCGTGGTTAGAAGATGCTTGTTTGCGATGAGTTTGTCAATCTTATTTTGTGGTATGGGGAATCCTCCTTTTTGCTTTTTTCCAAATAGTTTCTCAATACCAAGACTTCCGAGAGCTGATAATGCTCCAGTGGAAGTCCACTGACAAACCATATTTTCTTTGAAAATCGGGTCTTGATAAAAAGTTTCCTTTTTCGTTTAAAAGATGGTGAATTTTAGTGACCCCTTTTCTATACCATGACGAGTAAAATACTGGTTTCCCATCTAGTCTTATGAAACGGTTGTTCCAAATAGTTTCATGTAGATATTCCATAGCCGTGGAGGGGTTGTTAGAGTGCAACTCCTGCCAAACAGTTAGTATATTTCTGTAAAAGCTTGGTACATGTGAGGTCAAATTTATGTCGCGTGTGTCAAAATTGCATTCGAAGATAAATCGACCCCCGTATTGAACTAAAGCAGAGGAGAAGGCGGAGCACCATTTACTACCATCGGCTTCATAAAAGCGTTTGACCCAAGCTGCTTTAAGGGATTTATCCAATATCGTGAAGTCGACCATATTAAGACCGCCTTTGTCCACAGGAAGTACTTTTGTTTGTCGTTTTACCTTATCGGGCTTGAAGTTCCAGATGAATTTGAAGCAAATATCATTAACTTTTTCAGCGAAGTTCTGAGGCACTTTGAGAACGGACGTATTATAAACCAACTTAGAAATTGCGAGTGTCTTAACAATACAAATTCTTCCTATGAGAGTTAAGTTTCTAGTCGTCCATAGATTTAAAACGTTCTTTAGCCTTACAAGCCTCTCTTCGAAATTGATTTTGTAGCTAGTGGTGGAGTCATAGGCGAAAGCGACACCTAGCGCAAATACATGTTCTTTCGGCCATGCAATGTTGAATGGAGCGAGTTTGCCTAAGTGGCATTTTAGGCTTCCAAGCCACATTCCTTCTGTTTTGGAGAAATTTATTTTCAGACCTGAGCATTTAAAAGACGGAATAAGTGACTAGCCGAACAGTCATCCTTTATAAACGCTGTAAGGTCATCTGCATACATACTTAGTTTTAATTCAGTGTCATTGATTTTTAAACCGTGGATGTTTTCATTTTCTCTGATCGCTTGGGCAAGTACCTCAATTGCTAGTACAAAAAGAAGCCCTGACAATGGGCAACCTTGTCGAACGCCTCTGTAGAGCTGGAAAAAGTCTGACGCATGACCATTGTTCATAACACAGCTTGTGATGTTAGAGTAAAAAGTATGGCTCCATTTTCGAAACATCGGGCCAAAGTTCATAACCTCGAGTACTTTGAACAAGAAATTCCATTCTAAAGAATCAAAAGCTTTTTCAAAATCGATAAAGAGCAACATGCCTGGCAAGTTGTTTTCCTCATACGATTTAATCACATCAGAAATCAACCGAATATTTTCTCCAATGAAACGATTTTGACATAGCCTGTTTGATCTCTGTCGATCAACCTTGGCAAGACTTTCTCTAGCCGCTTTGCAATACATTTCGTGGCAATTTTATAGTCGATGTTCAACAAGGTAATCGGCCGCCAATTTTTTAAGAGAAGAGTGTCTTTGTTTTTTTTTGGCAACAAGGAAATCACTCCTCTTCTTTGTGAGATCGACATTTCGCCACACTGGTAGGCGTCGCTGATTTCCCTTTCGTAAACGGTCTATGCCATTTTTAACGGTCGATGCCATTTTCGTAAACGGTTTATGCCATTTTTAACGGTCGATGCCATTTTCGTAATTGGTTGATGCCATATCTGCTTTAGTTTAGGCCTGGACAAGGTAGAAACTGGTATAATTTGTTGAAGGAATAAAGTGCACTCACCAAATGCTTAATTGTTCATATTCACACTGGTTTGCTTGCGGTTAGCTCTTATTTGATGTTTGGGGCAACTCTATTATTAATGTTTAAGAATGTCTCGTTTTATAATTAAATTTTGGGGAAATTTGGCGGACCAACCTAGTAGTGTAGTGGTATAAGAGGGATGTCAGGAAAAAGAGGTTCCGGGTTCTTTAATTTAGTAGAGAAAAATTCGTGTACAGTTGTAAAAAATTTCTAAGTGTCGCGAAAATGGCAAAGACCGTTTACGAAACGGACAACTGCGTAGGCGTCGTTTAAACAGTCTTTTAAAGGTATTGCAACATAATCCCAAAAACACAAATAAAATTCCGCAGTGAGCCCGTCAGAACCTTAAGCTTGGGTTTTATTTTTCGAAAACTGTTTAAGAGCGGATAGGCATTCTTCTTCGGTAATGAGTCCTTCGCAGGTTTTTTGATGTTCACCATCAAGTCTTTTTATGTTGTTGCAATTTAGAAAATGCGGTGCTGAAGTATAAAAAGTATCTTCTGATATCTGAAAAGAATACAAAGTCTTATAAAAGTTTTCCATTTGGCACAAGATCTTATTCGGCTCGTCTTAATATGTATTTTCTTTTGTCTTCAATTTGACTATGTGTTTTCTTTCATAAGCACGCTTTTCTAAATTCACGAAATATTTGCTGTTTCTTTCACCATGTTCATACCACCTAGCTCTGCTTATTATTATCGCACCTTTTGTTTTTTGTTCAGAGACTTTTTGTAGTTCGAGTCTGACGCGCTCAGCTTCTGCTACTAAATTTGTGTCCTGATGGTTTTGATCGAGACGCTCATTCAGTTGTTTTAACTTACAGAGTAGATCTATTTCTCTTTTCCTCTTCGCTTTGGCAAGCCGCTTAGAAAAACGAATACAAAAGTCTCTGATCTCCATTTTAATCATTTCCCAATAAAGTCTTTTGTCTTTGGTGTCGCGGTGTTTTTCTTTTGATTGATCGTACTGTAAATGTTCGCCCACCTTCTGTTTCAGTTTTGTAACGGAGATAATTAAAATTTAAGTCACTAAAACGGGTACTTCTATTGTGGGTGTCAGAGTTCAACTTTACCATTTGCTTCAGGTAGACTGGCGTCTTTCCTAAGATTCTCTTAAGGAGTAAAGAACATCTAATTGCATAAGATTCATGGTAAAATGGTACCCAGTTTAATGAATTGAACAGTGGAACTGAACGAGAGCGGGGTTCGGCGTCCAAGATGATTCTTGCTTCTCTTTTCTGCTGCTGCTGTTTATATTTCCTTTTGATGTTGATGTCCATATATTAGCACCATAGAGAATAACAGGCTTGATCACTGCTTTATAGTAAATTTCTCTTTGGTTTCTCTTCAAATATGCGCTAATATGTTTCAGCAGGCCAATTCGTTTGGAGATCTAGCTTTTTTAAAATACTTGGAAATCGTAAGGTAAAATATCTTCTTCAGTAGCTTGGAAAAAAAGAACCAAAAATGACACCTCTGACGGGACTCGAACCCGCAATCTTCGGCTTAGGAGGCCGACGCGTTATCCATTACGCTACAGAGGCCGGTGTTGACATTTCACAATAACTACAATGCCCTACTTTTGTGATCTACAGTGTATTGGAAACTTTGCAGGTTTCGCCGAGCCTGAACTTCGATTTGAGTGCTATCAGAAGTTTTTCTAGAGAAGAACGCGATGTTTCTGCACGTTTCCCTTTCATTTAGCTTTAATAAAATACTTGAAAATCGTTAGGTAATATATCTCCTTCAGTAGCTTGAAAAAAAAGAACCAAAGTATACACCACGGACGGGACTCGAACCCACAATCTTCGCCCAACGCGTTATCCAACTAGGCTACAGAGGGTGCTGTTGCTAATAGCTAATGATTAAAAAGTACTGATCTAGGTCGTGTTCTATTGGGATCAATCGTTCCTGGTTGGTTGGAGTTTTTTTTTTTTTCGTGTTTTAATGGGTAAAAACTGTTCAACCGGCCTCAAACCAGATGGGTTAAGTCGCGTAATTGTAGCTCGCGTAAGGACTATTCCCAGGAGTTTCCGCGTTTTAACCAAAAACAGTTGGAAAAGTGTTATTCTGAGAAGCGACAACTGCATCAACCCAAACCGGTTGCAGTTGAAACGGTTGATCTCAATAGGAGACGACCTTAGCGATCTGTTGGAAACCTTACAGGTTTAAGAGAGCAGTTATTTCTCGAGTTACAAATTCTAATTGTTTTTTTTTTTTCAGATGTTTGCTATTCTATAAAAGGTATTAAGCAAATATACTTTCTCCAAAAGGAAGGGAGAAAAAACAAAAAGTACACCTCCGACGGGACTCGAACCCGCAATCTTCGGCTTAGGAGGCCGACGCGTTATCCATTACGCTACAGAGGCTGATGTCGTTACTCCGTAAGCAAAAAGTAGTTAAGAAGTACTGCTTTAGCAATCTATTGGAATGCTGGCATTGTTTTCTGTAGTTATCAATTCTCGTCTACTTATTGCTTTTTCAGATTTTGTTTTTCAGTCAAGATCATAGCACCGGTCATGCAAACTGTTAGGTGGCATAACCGTGTTTAATCCAAGCCGGCGTATTATGTCGGCTACATTTCCTGTGAGCCTTTTTTGTTCTTATTGCCAGATTAGTCCATTCAAGGAAGTGATTATTAGTGATTTTCTGCTTCGCTAATTGGTCAGTGCACTTGTGTATAATTTGAACTCAGCTCAAATGACACGGTGGCCTCATGGTTGGTGCACCGGTCTTCGGAGCGAGCGCTCCGGGTTCGAGCCCTTGCTGGGGCCATTGTGTTGTGTTCTTGGGCAATACTCTTTACTCTTACTGGGGGTCTCTTCCCCCAGGTGTATAAATGGGTACCGGCGAATTTAATGCTGGGAGAAACACTGCGATGGACTAGCATCCCACCCATGGAGGGAGCAGAAATAACTCCTAGTTGTTTCATGCTACAGAAACTGGGATAAGCTCCGCCCTGATGAGCCACTTGGCTCGTTTTTGCAGACTTTACCTACCTCAAATGACACTGATAGATATGACTCGATCACATGGTGACCGCATCATTCATGGCGTACCAGAAAAAGGAGACATCTTCCAATATAAAGCAGTTCATACTAGTCAAGCGTGCCTTCTATAAATCTAAAATATACACCTTATCCGATGGTTTGGCATATAAAACGCGCTGATAATTTTTTGCGTAGAATTTCGGGGCAAGGAAAAATATGAGGAATCAAACCAATATACCACGCGTATGACTGTCTTGGTGCCTCGTAATTTTTTAGCTTCAAATTTCAAAACCAGATATATTCCCTGAGTCCTACATGGAAAATAGGCTTCATTTATAATCTGTAAGGGAAAACGAGGCCGAGCTTGTATACGCTAGCTAGTATTATTAATAAGTATGCAAGTAACATTTATCGCTTTCTTCGTAGGAACCTTAGTCACAAAATTAAAATATATACCCCTAAAAAAGTAGGCCACACATCATGGTCAAAGGAGAATAGAGTCTTCTTTGAAAGGAATGAATTGTTGAATCTAATTTTGCAGATTTTGTTCATGTGGATAGGCAAAGCGGCTTACGTGCATTTTATCTCTTGCAAAAACATCCACGCAAAGCGCGAGGTAGTTCTCAAGCCCGGGTTGTTCCAAAGCTGGATAACGCTATCCACCGGATAAATCACTATCCCGTAGTGAGTAGCGTGGTGAGCAGGTCCGGCGCGCGGACCGCAAATTTTGGTTAAAAGTCAAATGGAACAGTAATTTTACGGAAAATCCGTCCGGAAATTGCGCACTAGCTCTAGAAGACACTAGAAGAGAATATGATTCGGATCATAATCTCTTGTGGAAACCGAAATGTAAATGGTAACCGCCGTCTTGTTTGGCTGATTTGCTGCTTTTGGAAAAAAAATTACCAATACTCAATGGTCATCCCAACTGATTTATTCCGACAAATGGTAAGCAGCCCTGGAAAAGATGCCTATAAATAACTTAACAGAGATTACCTAGGGAATATAATGTTTATATGGGGGATTAGCTATCTTTCTCTTCATTCTCTCTTATAAAAAGGGATTGATGGTCCGCCATCATGATTCCCAAAAATGGAACAAGGGTGCTAAATATTGGGGAAGATAGACACCCATTACAAACTCCAGAACTTGAAATATTTAGGCTAATTAATTTTTGAACCAAGAAGTTCTTGATTAAGGGGCTACTTTCCATGTGCTCAATTACAGTTAGTTACAGGTACGTACTTATAGCTCTCGTTAAGATTCTAATTATGATCTCAGATGTTTGGTGACTTTCAACAGCCGCCAGGCAGCACTGTCATAGCCCGTCTAAAATATCGTCCAACGAACGCACCTGGGAATTTAAAGATTTGTTTGAACAACATAATTTGCATAGGAAATTATAAAATGTTAATTGATATGTGATATTTGTTTTGAGATGCAAACCCACAGAGTGTAATTGTAGACTTGTCGAAGCTGAACGTTTGAAAACATATGTTTAGAAAAATTGAGTAGAAAGTAAACCCGAGTCATTGCATAAGGTCGTCAAAATGCTATATTTTTGGCGCTAGAAAAGCTTACAAAGGAAAGATAAAAAACTACTTTTTCGTCACATTGCATGTTGTTCTTCAACGAAACTTCATTCTGTATACCTGTTCGAGAGAAGGTTCAACTTTGAGAAGACGCGCCATGAAACCAAATAAACAAACCAGCAGCGTCGGAAAGCAACACAGGAAATTTACTTTATGCGCGTTGGTGTCGTCATGCGTTTTGAGAGAAACAAGGAGAACTATTACGTGAAGGCACCTGGAGTTCTTGGAACAGACCTTACTCATATCACATATAAGTTGCTAGGACGATGGCAAAAAATGTCGAAAATTCAGTCTAAAGAGAAGGATTGTAATGGAATATTTGTAAACGCATTTGGAATTTTTAAGTTGTTTTCATATGAGTCCAAGCTGTAATTTATATTATGTCTGTCGCTCTGTTTCTTCCAGCGGACTCTCTCTATAGCAGTGACGAAGATGTTCGTTGTATCCTTTAGGTGGAAATTTGGTACATACATTTGCTACACATATAATAGTGCCTCTTAGTGCGCAACTTGAAGGTTATATAAGTTATTTCTTGTTAATTTTTTTCTTGACGGAGTCATATTATAGGATGGTTTCCTTTGGCAAGAAACTACACTCACAGTGCCTCTCTCCATGCATCCAGGTGTATAAATGGGTAACTCTGCGATGGACTAGCATCTCCATCCAGGGGGAGTAGAAATACTCCTAGTCGCGTCATGCTACAGAATCCGGGATAAACGCTGGCCTGCTGAGCCACTCGGCTCCTATAACCCTTTTTTTTGGGTGCATAAGAGTACATAAGCTCCGTAAACAAAACAACCACGCGTCGACTTTTTTTGTTACAATTGTGTTCAATATCATTGTACCATACGACTTTCGAAAAAAATCTGTAGCGCCGATACTGAGTACCTTGTTGTTAATGCATTTGAACAATTTTCGAAAATTTAGATCGGTTCAGCAAATCGCGAAATCTTGCCTTCTCCACAATACCCTAGAAAATAGGTAAATATAACATTAACAAAATAAGTCTCGAGGCCAACCTCCCCAGCTCTTGAGATGAAATGAAGCTGGGACCATTATCATTATTCTCAAAATGAAAAGTGGAAATCTAGTTTAAGTTGCAAGGCAACGGGGTTAGGCCGGAAACTTTTTGCAGCTGAAAATGTGTAAAAACAGCGAAAAGAGATACCTGTGCCAGTGGATTACGTGCAAGTGCTATGTATGTTTAGTACAATAAAGGTTGTAAACGAATTAAGGAAATGAGATTATCTATTTTTTCTGATTATTATGTTTGACTATTCTTCTTCAGTTGAACCTTAGACCTGATCACCGAGGATACACCTTTTGAAGGCACGGACAATGAAATGGCTGTATCGGAGAAAACTGTTTTGTTTTGTTTTTTTAGGTGCCTTCATACCAGTAACTTGAACATGCCATTGTTTGAATGAACACGAGAAAGAATTATAAAATATGGCACGTGACTGGATTTGTACTAACAACTCTGCTGCTGTTACTGTTTTTTCTCCAGTTGAGTAATTTTAGATGCGCCTCAACTGAAGTGACCTATTCACTCTTGACAGGGTATCGTTTGGTTAAAGTTAATATTTGTGTCTGGATTATTTTATTTCATTATAATTGGATCAAAACTAATTTTGCTCTAAAAAGTATGTAAAAGTCACGAACTAAAGCAATGAATTACAGTATTTGTAACAGCGTAATTTTTTTTCTTAGAACTAAAACGCTGGAACCTTTAATCTTTTCTTTTTCTACATCAGGGATGGAACATTTAAAATTCAGTCTTTGTCCAACGACTTTCTAGCGGCTTATCAGCTAACTGCATTTAAAAGAGCTCAGTCACGACATTTTGAGTAATTTTGGCCACGAACTTGAAGGAAACCTGAAAATAGTAGTTTAGTAAGATAGAAAATCACCAAAGAGATAATAATAAATCATAAAGGAAAAAAGGATGGTGAAAGATGGAGAAGATTAACACGGATTGCAAGCGACGAACTTGAAAAAATTAAGCTAAACTTTTCAAGATGCACAAACCTTGACGTACCTTCTTCAAACACGGGCCATAATACACCACAGTAATATTTTTGATAGCTCGTAGAAAACAGCACCACGAAACTAAATTGAATAAAAATGCCTATACAGAATGCCTGCTCAAATTGTCAGAAAAACTAAACATTTGTCTTATTTACAATTAGGTCGAAATCAGTCTGCCCAGTTGCCCTATACATGCTATAAGTATGTAGTTAATTCTGGTTGATTTTGTTGCAGTCATCACTTTCATTCAAAGCGGTGTTGCTTGAAATGAAAGAGGCTGATGGGCGTGGTTATGTCGCCTTTGGTAGTTTGCCAAACTGAATATAAGTGCTCAAAAATGGAATCTGCCCAATTTCCCGGCGTTTGGGCACCGAAATTGTAATGCCATTTATTTGTTGATAACTGCCTTTCGATATTCGCAAGGCTTGCATTTTGACCTTGGCGTGCACGCCAAAAGTCGACACCCATGTGCAGATAAACACATACCACGTTATATTTGTTATTTTAAGATAAGAATAGCCATTTTTCCTTCTTTCCCGGCGTCTCATTTTGTTTTTAAAAACCTTACGATGCAAAGCGGATGCGACTGTTTGTTGCTGCAAAATTCCACCTTTTGACCGAGAAAGTTTGCCCCTTTATTAAAGAAAGATCAGTTTTCTGGGGGTTAAAATTGGTGTCTTAAAATCCGCTGTTTTGTGACACCAAGACAGTTGTAAGAGCTTTTCATGTTCATTTTCACCTTGAGCGCGCGCGTGTTTGAAACGCCAGCTCTGCAAAGAACTAACAAAAACAATGGAAATTCTGACCTTGTCTTCGCGCTTGGCTCATCTCAAGAGCTTTTCTTTGATTTAACATTGTGGTATTATTGAAACCCAAAATATTTTGTGTAAAGAAACACGATCTTGAATAATTTAAAGCCGATTTAAAACAGGCGTGCATCTTGGAAGCTTAGGCAAGCTTAGCAGCGTTAGTTCTGCTGTCATCCGGTGGCTCGGACAACACACCAAGCACATTTCATTCTGGGCCCGCAGCATCTGAATAAGATGGGTAAGTGTATGATTCATTTCTCGTTCAGTTGCTCTAATTGACAAACCTCCACGAAGATGATCTGTATTAATAGTTGCGTGGGATTATTTCGAATCACATGTTTTTCCGGAAAGTAATATGACTGTCATTTGCAATTCGAAAATTGATATTCCAAGCCATTTTGTAGAGCCAGTACGTACGCCGTTCAAAATTATCATCTGAATCATCGATGGCGAAGATAAATTTTAGATTGATCGCTATATAATGAGGCAGAGACATCTGAACTGAAATGGACAGTGACACGGTAATCTACTTTTAGCATGGAGTCTCGAGAAGAGGGCCGATTCCTGTCTAAAAGCCTGCAACAATGATTTGACTATTTCAGAACAACACTTCTTGACTGTGTTAGCCTATGGCATGAAGAAGATGGCAAAATGTTAGCTGAGCAGCACACTAACTGGGCACCGATTCCTTTAAAATTTTGATTTTATGGAATTTTTATGTTTTTTAATCCAATTTTAAAAAATTGAACCGATGATTTTTCCGTTCCCAAGCTCAAGTTGCTCTCTGGAGTTCAGACAACGTTAATTTCACCTGACTAGCCAAAGATTCACTGCGTGCATTGTGTGTCAGAGAAACCGCTAGCGACTCAAAACAATCAAAACGCAAAAATTTCACTCCAACCAATCTGACAACTAATATTTCATTAGAAGCTAATAAATAACTTGGTTTTTACACAACAAGAAAAGAAACTAATCGATCCAATCTGCATAAGCTGTTTTTATTCTATCAGAAAACCGTGGCTCTATCCCGCTTTCATCATTCGGTGTACTGGAGATCGAAGAGATGCAGATATATTATTCCCTCTTTTTTGTTAAGATGTGAATGGCTATCTTCAGACTGTGAAAAAGACCAGGAATGCTCATGGGTGACACCTGCCTAATAAAACCACTCTGAAATCAAGTGACTGGCATCGAGATAACTTGATCAGAATGCGCATGCACCATTATGGCTATATCAGTAAGCGGACAATCTAAATTTCAGCTGTCGGAATGCTTGACTGAATCCTAAAGTAAGCTATGAATTCTTTCCCTTCTTCCTCATTTGTCAGGTCTCCAAAATGTAGTGGAAACGTCCGCTTTCCTTCAGTGTACATCTGTTCTCATGTTTATATTAATGCTTTGTGCATCTAGCCTAGTGGCGATTATATATGTACACTATTGAGAGATTGGTTTTTATTAGGGGATAACGACAATGAAGAGAAACAGACAGGGGAGGAAAAGCGGCAAGAGCTGAAAGTCTGTGCTCAATGTGGCGAGAAGATCGAAGGCAAATTTTTGCTGCGAGCTTTGGACCAGTTTTGGCATGAAGAGTGTCTGAAATGTTCCTACTGCAGCACACAGCTTGCTGACTTGAGCTTCAAGTTTTACCACAAAGGAGATTTAATACTCTGTAAACGAGACTACATCAGGTGAGTCTTTCTCCTCTTAATAAAAATAAATAAAGAAATGCTTCTTAATTGACAAATGAAAGTGAAAATGCGATAGCTAGCGCAGGTCCAAATATGAAATTTCAGTACCTTTTTTCCATTCCGTTTTTCTTAGTCATTATTTATGGCTTTCAGGGCACAATAAAGACTCACGGAAACTATTCAACAAAACCACCCAATACGGCTTGAAAACGTGCGGTATTTTTGCTGTCAGTAAAAATCCCGGCTTTCTTACGAAACGCAGACTTGGATTATTTATTCAATGATGTTAACTAGATTAAGAGCTTCCGAATACGATCAGAAGTTGACCCAAGCAAGCAGCGATTGTTGTTTATATCAAACGAGCATGAAAACACTTGTCAGTCCATTTTTTTCAAAATATCTCGTTGTTAATATTCCATAGCTGTTGTTATTCATTTTTCTCCATATTCAACGTTGCAGAGTATCAGTAAGCACTGGCTTCTTGGAAGTAGTGTGCAATTTTGACATACAGACGTACGGATTACTCTGTATTAGCGAAAGCCATGGCTCGTGCCTGGTTCTGAGACGTACTAAAGCAGATTGTTTCGTCTGAGCAGATAATCTCGCGTTGGACCCTCGTTTCATAACAATGTCTACAACCAACGTTTTCGGATTGGCCCACATCACTAAACCGTGTATGGTATTGAAAGGATAAAAGTGAAAAACCGCTGCACGCGCTAAACTGGATGAAATATAACACGTTATTATTCTTTTAAGATGTTTAAAAACATGTGCACGAGCTACGCTCAACAATTTCCAAAACCTCAAAGCAATGCAAAAAGGTAAGACACTATGAGAGCAAAACATTGAAAATTTCCTCCCCTGCGTTGCACCAAATTCTTATTGGTCAGTTAGTCTTGTTCAGTAGACTTAACGCTCCTACTGGTCAACAACTTTTTTAAACAGCTGTGCACAAGTAACATAAACTATCTACATGTTTTTTCCCAATTAAACTCTCTATGAATCTTTCACTGTAGAAATTAACTTTGAATTATTCACCAGGCATAGGATAATGGTAGTTAAAAGGCTCACACAGACAACTGAATTAGGCAAACTGCATATCGATTAACCTTGGCGAAAAACGTTACATCGTTTGCTGAAAGGTAAATGAAAGGTGACCGGTTAGAAAACGATAAGCGTCTAAAAATATAGCCATTTGTTCAGACGAAGGAGTTTTTTTTTCATTTTCGTCTGATGAGATAAATATAAGGACAATTTCCTTGTCATAACATTAGTGAATTTTTTGGATTTTTTTAGATTATAACCACACACAGCGTTTCAAAGTACGATGTGACCTTGACAGAAAAAAATGGTCGAATATAAAACAAGTTTTAGAGGCTTGTTGATGCTTATCGCACACTGTTATTTTGAAAACCTCTTGGCACTGCCAGAGTCAGAAACTTTTCACAGTCAGAAGCTCTTACTGGTTGAATCGAGCCAGTCTATGACTTCGAAGTAAACAGAAGTTCATTTAATTAAAAATTATGGACGTTAAGTAAATTTTTTGTGTTTGTCGTGTAAAACCCTACTGTGTGACAATTCAAATTAACGTTATTGAGTAGTGTACTCACGCGGTTCCGTTTATTATGCTGTACGATAAGTCGGTGGATAAACCCCCAGTGCGTGACAAGAGACCATGAGCTCCTGTGTGTGACCACTCAAATAGAACTTATTGAACAGTACTTCCATGTGGTGCTGTTTACTATGCTGTGCAGTCTAAGACCCTAGTGTGCGAACATTCAAATGAAACCTCTGGAGTAGTTCTTTCACTTGGTACTGTTTTTTGTGCTGCACAAAACGGCTATAGCTTTTAAGCTTCTGGTTGAAACACTAGCTAGTGTGCCAGTATTCAAGCTCTTAAGAGCTCGGTTTTGCTCATATTGCGATAAATCAAATAAAACGTGATTTAAGTACCTGTTATCAATTCTTTTTTTAAAGCAAGCAAGGGGGGTTCATGCTTTTCATGCTTTTGAACAATAGCTGTTAATTCAGAGATAAACTCGATAAGAACATCGTGTGTGGCTCGATAAAGAGAGTTGGGTAAAGACTTAAAGATATTTTTTGTTGTTATAAATTACCAAAATTTTTTCACAGGCACTTTGGCAAGTCAGTGTTTTGATAGTTTTTTCGTCTGTGTCAGGTTATTACTGCTCAAAACGCTAATCAGCGCAACAAATGCTTGGTAATCAGATATGAGCATGACAATATTGCACTTGAAACAGGAACCAGGCTAAGTTTTAATACTTGAAAGCGGAATCTCGTGCCCTTGGCTTTCTGAGTTTCGTATCAGTGTTTGTTTGCACTTGTTTATCACTGTTATACATTTTTGTTGCAGCTTATACATTCTAGTTTTAGATCTATTTTTACAACTTATAAACAAACCTGAATATCTTGTCATGCACAGATTACGCTGGCATGGCTTCCACGTTTATCCTGTTAAACTTAAAACGTGAGTACAAGGTACAGATAGGATATCGATGGAGGTATATAACTCTAACATCTGATTGGTTCTCCGCCGAGACACAATAGACTTTATCTAGAGTAGGGTCCCATCCACATACGCGGGAGAAATTTGAAAATGCAGCTTTAGTTCTACGGTTAGGCCTACCGTCCACGCTAATCCGTCACGGAAACGGAGCTTTTCGAAAAACGCTCTTCAAAACCGGAGAAATTTGAAAACTCTGACTTTTAGTTTTCGTTGGAAGGACTGAACACTTTGAAAACGGAGCTTTTCAAAAACAATGGCTACGCGATAATCATGCGATCTTCCTGATCGAGTTTTTCTCAATTACAAATCCAAAATGACGGGTGATTGTTGCGTTTTCAATTTCCTCCTGTGTAGTGGAGGCGGGGCCTAGGTTTCCAAACTCACTGAGGTAATCGACGTTGGTTATTCATGATACATACATACATACATCACTTTTCTTTACCCTCGGATTTTAAGAGTAGCTTATGCAGCTAATTTCTCCGAGCATTTAACCATTAGATGAGAGATAGACCACCACACCGGGAACTACGTCCCCTACTCTTTTCGAACAGTGTGTGGGTTCTTTTACGTCCCACAGAATTAATTATGAAGAGTTGTGAGACGGGGCCTACGGTTTATCGTCCTTATCCGAGAAGACTAGAAAGTCTAACCATTTGCAGATGTCATTACAAAGGCAGCACTTTCTCCTCAGATATTTAAAGATATCATCAAGAACTCATTCGATATAATAATAGCACGCTTTCTCTCATTAACCTTTCTTTAATTAATATCATTGCCCTAAATTTGTTTGGATTGGGCATTTCAAATAAGAGGCACGAAAACTCCCGGGTAACAGAATTCTCTTTCTCAAAAATAAAAAAGACACGGCAGTGGGTTGACTCGCAGATCTATGGGAGATGGAAGGCTTCTACTGCCTTGATCCTGGAAAACGCCACGTACATTCCGAAGGTATTGCCCGTTGTAAAACTAGAGACATATAGCTCGTCTGGAAAAACTTGGGCAAGATTTTTTTTAGACAGGCACTAAACTGATTATGTATGTCAAAACAAACTATCTGCTTTATTGTGTCTTGTATATGGACTTGTACGATAAAGTGAGAGAAGAAAATATGGTTGAGATCCACCACAAGTTCGAGTAACAAGCGCAGAAAACTTTGTATCGAGATGTATTGTGTTGGAAACCTCTGTGCGACTGTTTTAAATATCTCCTCAAAAGAAATCATCTCTAACAACACCAAATGTCGAAAGCAAATTTTGAAGTTCATATGAAACACTTGAAAGTACTGATGCAACTTAATCAAAATGATGATGAAACATTACTTCTTCTGTGAACTTTGAGATGTATTATGTTGAGTTCCCTTTTTGTGTTATCTCACGGGCAACTGTTTACATCTTTAACTTTTAGAAAATGCAAAAAGGACTGTACTATGCTTAAAATATTCTGGTACAAGGTTTTCGTCCATTAAAAACTGAAAATGCTCGGTTTCTTATGGGATTTCGTCTTAAAGACAGAGAAGACTTGTAATTCGTCAAAACAAAATATTTGCTAGTGGGCGAAGAACTGAGAGCTTAGAACTTCTGATAGTTCGTTTCGTTTTTCCGTGTTTTTTTTTTTTACGCAATAAAACAGCAAACTATGCGTATCTGCCGTAGTAGGGCCACTGTACATGTCTGTTCAGTCAACAGATTTCGAGCTTGCCGATAGCCAGGCAGTGGGGTTTTCTTCTATTCACTATTATTTAGCTTATAAGTCTTATAACTCTATGGCCTTATGTTCTTTTTTATTACAGGCTGTTTGGTGCCACTGGTATTTGTGCACATTGCTCCAAGACAATACCGCCACTGGAAATGGTCATGCGGGCTCGTGAGCATATTTATCACCTCGACTGCTTTGCTTGTCAAGTTTGCCAGTACAGATTCTGTGTCGGAGACAAGTTTTTTCTTCACTTCCATGTCGTCTTGTGCGAGGCTGATTACTATGACGTCACAAGCATTTTCCAGCAAATCCCTTACTACATGTGACATCTTGAAATATTGAAATTTTCCTCCGATGAAACCTGAGGCCATTTTACAATTTGAGTGTACATGTTTTTTTTTTAATCGGGTTGAGCTTGAAATGAGAGACTGGTCCCAGGCGCGGATCCATACCGGTTTCCAACGTTTTACGGAAATCGGTCAGATATTTCAGAATTACTCAGAAACTCCAAAAAGGGGACTTAAGGAATAAAAAAATCCATAGCATTTTGTAAGGGAACACGGCCCTCTAGAAGTCACTCGTTGTTTCGGAAATCAGTCACCATTTATCCTGGATCCGCGCCTGGGTCCGATGTAACACATGGAAAGCACGGGGGGAGGCTCCCCTATAAACAGGGGGTGCTCGGTGTACCTTTTGGGAGTTAAAAAATTGGTTTCGGTACCTCTTAGCCTCAAAAGGTTCACACCGGGAGCGTTTGGGTATTGAGTAGAAAAAATAAGACAGGAGATAATGTGTTGTTAGGGGTAAAAAAACATTTCGAGATACGCCCACAAAGCAGGATCCTGGTACCAAACTTTCCCACGAGCACCCCCCGTCCTTTTTATATTTGAGCATCCTCCGAGGTTAGTATAGCGTCTTCTCTTCACCTTTTGCCATGATCCTCTAGCCTCTATCCACAAAACAGACCTGGGATCCCATGGAGATAAAGAACGTTTAGTTCTTGATCTCCATGGGACGTCCAGTAGCTTGTAGTATTCCATCACAATTAAGTCTCTGTCAGTGATCTTTTTTTGTGAGCAAACTTTCGCACGAATCCTCATATCATCCATAGTATAATCCGAAAGCGTGAAAGTTCATTTATTATACATTTTGTTACTCGCTTTGCACACATATATTTGAGTATAAATTTGTAATCCTCCTCTTCCTGCGCTCCATTATTCATCTGTATTTAATTCAAATCGTCTCTGTTTCGCATTTGGTCCTGGATTTAATTAAGGGGGCTGGCAACATGTTTTCGGCATTACCCAGCAGGAATACTTTGAAGAATTTTTTTTAGATCAGCTGAACTTCAAAACTGGTCAGTAAGATTTGAAGTATTGCAAGGTCGCTTTCTTGGGTAGAAAAAGTCAGTTATACCTCCTTCTATTGTGATTTCATTTGGCTAAAAAGCCCTATTTTTATGATACAAGAAAAGTTTGATCGAGAATAACGCTTGCAAATGGCATTTTCGGAAAAGAATACAGGAAAAAAGTATAAGAAGCACCGACTGAGTGTTAGGAAACTTTATTACTTTTCTCATTACAAAGTACAGTAATGCCTAAACTGCATAGATTTAAGTAATTAGTGTATACAGTAATTATTCGATTTAATACCTTCTTCAAATAGGAGCTTTCTTTCCTATAAGCTTCCCTGTTCAAATAAACACCCTTTCCATTGCATCTTCCTGTTCTCATTTTCTAATATTCATACGCAAGGTACCAAGGAGTTCTTTCCGAATTTACTCCAAAAGCTCCCTCCCTGATTTGGCTTGTAAAATTTAACAAGGGTACTGGAAGCTAAATCGAATTTTTAAAGTAATAAAGTACATACAATCAACAGAAGACTAAGAATTTTCCTCATGAAAGTAAGATAATTAAAGCACCAGATACCTCCGTCTTATCTTATTAACTAAACGTTAACTCTTAGCATTGAAGACATTTAGCGTTCATCCTAGCAATATCAAATTAGAACTACAAATTATAGCAGGAAATAATGGGCTACAATTATTTCCCTCCTCGGCTTTACCAAGTATAACAACAAAATCACGAAACAGCTCTTCAAGTTTGTCCGAAAATGTTAGGAAGCATATTTAGTTTTCTCAGCCGTAATGTAATATGTTGAGAGGTCTTTGAGCCAGCTTTTCTCAAGGACACCTTCACTGTTGAAACGAAATTAACTTGACCTGGGACAAAACACAGTCAAACACAGTCTTTTTAAAACAAAGGAGATATCCTCCAGTTTGGATCTGGAGATCATGGAGTCATATTTTATTTGAAATTGCCACGTGTCTATCGTTTTTGTTTCACATACAAAAGCTTATTTCTGCTAATATTGAGAGATAAATGACCCAATAAAATACCAATGTGAGATCAATTTTTCTGAACATTTGTGTTCTCAGTAAAAAATAACTTTTCAAAATCAATCATCGCCTGTTGTTGTATCAGTGTCACAATTAATTGCCTACAATAGTAATTTTTGAAATTAATTTAGTAAACTAGTAATTTTTCAAATTACCAGTGGGGCTTAAAATAAATCACTTCAAAGATTAAAAGTTTGGAACGTAGAGAGTTTTTGTCTAATCTGGTTTGCGACGAAGAAAACGACATGTTTTCCTTACTAGGTAGTTAACTCAACAATTTTCACAAGCCCAACATTATTGCAATTCCCTCCAATTACACCGGAACAACCCTGACCACTACAATACGAACCTCCTCCCCCTCCGGCTTGGCGTGCACGGGTACCGCTACCTCCCCCAGAGTACCCTCCACCGCCACCTGATGCTCCATTATCCTCTGACCCCCCTCCCCCACCACCAAATCCTCCCACTCCTCCTGGGACTGGTCCCCCGTTGTATCCGCTGTTCATACTGCCGGCTCGACCTCCAGTCCAGCCTTGTGCACGTGATCCGCCGCTCTCTCCATGTTCTTTCCCTGCCCTAGCACACCCTTGAGCATACCAACCCGCACCTACTCCCCCATGGTAACTAGCGCTTGCGTTATTGCATTCACCTGGTTGCCCCCCAGTACCTCCCTTCCGAACTGCAGATGGACGTGTCCCCACACTACTGTTGCCACTTGTTCCCGATTGACCATCCACACCGTTATATCCACCTGAAGCACCCCCTCCCCCTCCGGCGGCCAATAAAAGCACATTACTTGTAGTATAAACAAAACTACCTCCCCCTCCTCCTGTGCCAGCATTGTCCTCTACGGACAGTCCTAACTGAGCTGCTGTTTTGCTGGTGATCTGTCCTCCTATCACTTCCACTGAGTTTCCTCCTCTCTGTCCTACTACAATATTCAGCACTGTTCCTTTAGTCAGACTGAACTGTCCCTCAATGTACGCACCCTTGCCGCCATAGTATGTCCCAGGATTGTATCCATAGTTGTAAATGTGTGTTCCTCCCTGGGCGCCCCAAGCTTTGATAAGGTAGCTAGCGGTTCTGGGAACGGTGAATTTCTGAATAGTTCCAAATCGTCCACTACTTCCACGTGTTGTAAATGTAATATGAACTACAAAGGAAAACAGCAAAACTGTTTCAAAATGCATGATTTGATTTTATCCTCTTTAATCTCTGGGACTGATTAATCCCAGCCTCCCAGCAGAATTCAGAATTAACATTTATACGAACAATTTAGTTGATTAATTTCAAAGTTCAGTCAAGTAACCCAGTTGTTAAATCAGCAAGTTGTCTTCATATAAAAGAGGTCACACTCCATAGATTATACAACGAATTTGCAAGATATTCTAGTAATGTATCAGCTTTCCAGTTACTTTCCGTTTTTTAACCCCAAATTTGAACGGAAACTGTACCAAATTTCGTACAGGGGTGATTGGCTGTACCGACAGTATTGGCGTAAGCATTTATGGTATTGTTTGAAGGGATTTTCAGCATTGCGGCCCCAATAACATGATTTGCTATCTGCTGCGGTCTCCTTAGCCTTCCATATTTTACAACGATTCACTGATGCTAAAAGTATACTTCAAAACCTTCACGTTTTCATGCTACCTCACGGAAAGTGAAAACACCCTTATCATATTTAATGTAAGCTAAATCCAGTGACTGGCTATTAGAGGACTCGACTGATTTGGCTGCCGGTCAATCCTCCCTTGGAAAAAAGATCAGTGGTGGCTGTAAAGTTTACCAAAATACCCTGCGAACTTAACACAGCCCATTGGGCACAAGATAAGCCGTATTTTGGTAATATGTGTTCCCCGTACTAACGACATGGTATATGCTAGGTTTGAAGTTATGTAGAGCATTTCTGTAAGTTTTAAGAGTGTTGTTAAGGTTTCATGCTCTAAAAGACTGGGTAAATTGAACAGTTGCCATCTGTTCTCTACGGAGGATTGTAAACCTTTCTGCCTTATTATTCACTCCTCGAGATGTTAAGGCTGGTAATGCCATCGTCAGCTCTTACCTGTTTCGTTTTGGGTTCCATTAAAGCCTGGTGCACCGCTAAAGTTGCAGGTCCCATTGTTCATAGAGGGACAACTTACGCAGATATCTGTTTAGGAGACAACATTGAAAGTCCTTATTTGAGAGCAATTCATAAGAGATTATCAAGCCTGCAATTATGACGTTAAATAATTGATTTTTGCTGTGGTTACCGGTTTCGCACAGTGTTCCATTAAAGCCTGGTGCACAGCTGCAGTTGAATCCGTTCACTCGGTCTGTGCAGATCCCGTTGTTCTTACAGGGATGACTTGCGCATTCATCGATATCTGTTTCAGAAAATAAGATTGAAAAGAAAAATACAATAACTTATGTTATCTTTGACAGAGCCAGGAGCAAAACTAACACCAGAACAGTTTTCTTGGGAGTAATCTTGGATGAAAATTTAAATTGGAAATCTGAAATCTCACATGTCGCCAATAAAGTTTCTAAATGCACAGGAATTATTCGGAAATCCAGTTTCTTTTTATCCACGAAAACCTTACGAACACTATATTTTTCTCTAGTCTATCCATACCTTTTTTACTGCAACTTAGTTTGGGCCTCTACTTATAGAACTAACCTTATTCGTCTTGAGATTTTACAGAAACGAGTGATCAGAACTATAGCTAAAACCACTTACGATGCACATACTGATCCAATCTTTCAAAATCTTGGTATCTTAAAATTTCATGATATATACTTAATACAACTAGGCTTATTCATGTACTCCTATCAAAACCATACTCTACCTTCAAAATTTCATTGTAAATTTACCTTACAAAGTCAAATTCATTCGTATAACACAAGAAACTCGTGTAAATTTCGTCTGCCTTTCTGTCGTACTCGAACCAAACAATTTTCCGTTTTTTATCAAGGACCTAAATTTTACAACACCTTAAACACCAACATCATCAACGCTTCCTCACCTTTCTCGTTTAAAAGAGCACTTAAGGCATTTATTTGCAATAATTACTAGTATACTTTTAATATTCAACATTTGTAAACTTCCGTAATACTGATTAGTTTAAATTTTTCACCTGATATTATATTGTATCCGTCGCCGTAATTTTTTTATGCCATCTTCGAAAAATTGTAATTGAGGAGGCCTAATTAACATAAGCTCTATAGTTTCTTTTAGGCCTCCTCGCCATCTCTTCCTACATTTTATTTTTTTGGCATCCTTTTGTAATTATTGTAGTGTGGCAAATAAATAATATCAAAAATATCAAAAAATAACACCAGCAAGCTCTATCTGTACCCGGAGAACGCATTCTTAAAGGGGCTAGGTGACGTAATTTTAGGCAATTTCAGCACTGAAAATGGTCACAGAATAAACTAAAATATCACAATAACGGCTCAAAACTGTTCAAAAAGCACTGGTTTCGAGCTGAAAAGTATGTAAATTTAGATCCCCTTATACCTGATATGGAGAAAAACTTTCGTGGCTATTTAGTTCAGTTTGGGTTTTGGAAATTGATGACATCACGTGAAAAGAGAACTATAAAAGAACTCAAACAGAGAGGATTAAAATTTGGATAAACTTGAAAAACGTCGGCCCGACTTTTTTGCAAGTTAGTTTATCTCAGTTTATATCGAAACGTCTAGAACCCATACTTGACAAAATTAAATAAAATTACCTAAAATAACGTGACCCTTTAAATTACAGCAATAATAAACAATTTGCCAGAGTACTAGCTGCTCGAAACAGCCATAACAAATTTGAGACAAATTTTGAAAACAATTTGAAATACGAGGAGTAGATCAAATTGTTATGTTAGTTATTTTCCATGTTTTAATTTTCGTTAGCATAATGCTTTGGGTGCACAAATTCAAGGCGATATCCATCTAATTCGTCGATCGCTTGTTTGCATCGTGCTCTAATATGATGACAAAATCTGAAGAAGTTCGTGCACATTGTAATTCATCACTGACAGTTACCTGTTTCACATTGTGTTCCACTGAAGCCTGGCGCGCAGCTGCAGTTGAATCCGTTCACTCGGTCTGTACAGATCCCGTTGTTCTTACAGGGATGACTTGCGCATTCATCGATATCTGTTTTAGAGGATAAGATTGAAAGCAACCAAAAATTACAATAGCTGATGTTATATTAAATAACATCAGCAAGCTCGTTCCGTACCCGCAGTACGCATTTTCAATTTACAATTACTGATTAACTTTAGGTCGTCTACTATATCTCAGCCTGAAATGGCCACAACTTGACTAGGAGACAGGACAGCCGTTCTTATTCAAAACAATATAACTAAAAAAGAACCCTACCATTGGCACTTGAAAGTACTACTTGAAAACTTTCAGAATTTTTTAGTGTTTGTTTATACTTTATATGACAGTGTCCTTCATTATCATAATCCAGTCAGGGGCACACAACGAACTGCTCCTTACTGAATATCTGTTCCACAGACGATTTCTTAATAGCTGGGAAACTTATGGCCACTGGCCTTAAGTTGCACTGAAAACCTGTGTCGTTTTGACTGTCAATTATTGGTCGAGAGATGATAGCAGACCAGAAACCAATTTTCATCTATCTCACAGTGCAATCTTTTTGCATCAGGTCTACGTTTGTATTTTATCATTTATGAAGGTATTTTTCCCTTTGAAATGCTAATATGCCTAAAACAAATGTTTTTTCATGGAACTTACATAGCATGAAAGATTCTTATAGATAGCATTTTCGCCGTCATGATCAAATTGTAATTGACGAGGTAATCGTGCAAGTTATGGTCAGAACCCGCCTCGATTAGGGTTGCTATATGAGGGTTGTGTAATCCTTTAAATTGTAAAATTCAAAAGTATAGGAATAAAAATTGAATTGAATTGGTCGTATTACCTGTTTGGCAAATACGTCCAGTGTATCCGTTCGTGCAAAGGCACACATAGCTGTTCTTCTCGTAATCTGATGAGCAAGTTCCACTGTTCTGGCACGGTTCACTCAGACATGGAGACTAAGAAGTGAACTGATATTTAGCAATTGAAACACTATAAAGGCGAGCTAAACTAAGCTAAGCTAATGAATAATGGGGGTAAGTTTCTAAAGAAACTGTGGTGCTGCGTCGGTGGGGAGTATTACAAGATAATTTGGTTTTATCAACTGAGTTGATAATGTGAATTGGCCACCCTAAAGAGATTCGAAAGCATTAGCCCTTCATCGGACCGAATCCTTAGCTAAGCTAAGCTAAGCTATAATGGGAAAAGCTTAGACAAACACTATGGAAACTAACAGATGTGATGTGATGACGACTCTACGACTATCAACACAGAAGGTTCCAAATGCAGGAAAAAAGGTTTAGAGCTTCCCCAATGAGTGTGGATTCACTTAAATCGATGGTAAGAAAATATGAGGGTGGCCGGTCAACTTTATTTTGACACGAAATTGGTAAAAAGTAACACAGCAAAAGAGAGCGACTTGTCCAGAGTCTAAAAGATATTACAATATTCCAAGCAAACTATTCGAGTATTTCTGAGGAAACTGACAACGACACTTGTCGGCCGTTTTATGTTGATATCTTGATCCAGAGGACAGGATTGTTCTTGTTGTTCGATGATTCAGTTTTCTTCAAAAATAATAGTTGATGAAATAATGACAAAATCGACAGTTAGCCCAGCACAAGTGCATAAACGTTGCCCTTTTTTACCCGTGTTGGGACCAATGAATGTTCTCATTCTTTCGGATCAGAAAAGCGGTTCGGTTGAACAAAACAGTTATAAGACAACAAATTAGTATCCAGTGACGGATACCATTAACATGTCTTGTATAAACACGTATTTGAGGGGTTTACATTTCATATTGCTCAGTGGTATTAAACGACAGTTTTCCTTTCATTGTCGATTAAAAAAGCAGGATCGTAGCCAAAAATAAAATTTAACTGAGGTAATGTCCATGAAAAAACTTATGATTGCGACAATGTCCATGAAAAAATTATGATTGAGGCAATATCCATGAAAAAATTATGACTGAGGCAATATCTATGAAAAAAATTATAACTGTGGTAAATAACTGTGGACAATGTCCATAAAACGATTATGATTGACGCAATGTTCATGATTGAATTTAGGTATTTAGGGTGTTTGTGATGACTATATAAAACGACAAAAACGAAAAACAAAATGACTTAGGCAAGTGCCTCGGTTTGCCTGTTGTTAGCTATGGCCCTGAAGAGCCGTAGATTATTTTTTGCTGTAGACTGTGTGATGTAAAACAGGGCTTTCCTTATTAGCCATCGGACTTAATTCTGTCGCATAAAAAGTGTTGTAGCTTGGGGGTTTATGGAAATTTTTTCTGTTTATAATGAAACGACAATTTCACCTTGGCTTGAAGATATAAATTTAAATTTTCTTGGGTTAAAAACAATATTTTCTTTGCTCGTTCGTAAAATATTACTCTTAATACCCGAAAATATCTTCAACTGTCCCGTCATGTACTCTGTATATTTATTTTTACTCCGTTTTTTACTGAAAACAGGCAATTTTATGTATGGAAACGTTTTGTCTAGAGGGTTTTAAGTGACGAGATCTTCCTGCGTGGATGTTTTCGCTTCATGAAAAATAAATGAGCCACGTAGTTAACCTGTTTGCGGTTAGAGTTTGCCCGCGAGCTTGAAAGTTTAACCTTCTGGCTTATTCTAGTCTTCAGTTGGCGCTTATTTTTCGCTTCATGAAAAATAAATGAGCCACGTAGTTAACCTGTTTGCGGTTAGATTTTGTCTGCGAGCTTGAAAGTCTAACCCTCTGGCTCATTCTAGTCTTCAGTTGGTGCTTATTTTTACTCATAATTGTCGGCTGATCGAAATCAGTTCGATATCCCACTTTATTATCCAACTCTGCTTCCTAGACTGGTACAAATAACGCGCGAAACGACTACAAATATCGGATATTTTTACAAGTCTTATTCCTCCCGGCCGCGTGAAGTTCAAAACCTTGGCAAGTCAGAATTTTGGGCAAAGAAATCGTTGGATAATAAATCTCTTATTAGACGTTTTGGTGTGTAGTATCGCTGTATATTTTTACTCGTTGTTTGTATTTTAACTCGCCCTACGGGCGCGCCAAAATACGGCGCAACTCGTAAAAATATACAGCGATACTACACACCAAAACGTCTAATAGATATATATATATTATTTTATTTTTTAGCTCTTTTAAAAGGTGTATTGTGTCGCAGTTTTTGCCAGAATATTTGAAATGAAAAGATCTTCCTGTGCCGTGTTTTTTTTGCTTGATGAAACATTAATACGACAGGAATTTTCACCTGCCTGTTAGTTTTTATTGTGCAAGCTTTAAAGTCTAACCTACTAAGTTGGAGTCTTGAGTTGGTGCTTGTGTTTTTTCGTAACTATTCTTCAATTGAAATTAGGCCGTTCAAGTCAGGTGTTCCGCTATTTTTATTTTTTACCCCTTTTAACAGGCTGCGCTCGTTCGTGAAATCTTGTTCTTATTAATCTAAATTAAAATTTAATGTCTTCCTCCCGCCATGTCAAGTCCCCTATCTTTATATTTTTTTTCTTACCTCGCTAAACGAGCAAGTTTTTTGGAAAAAGCGAGCGCATTTTTTGCAGGAAAATATTTAGTGACGAAATCTTCCTGTGGAGATGTGCTTCACGAAAATAAAAAGAAAAAAAAATTAGACAGGGAGCCTTGGTGTGCGAGCTTTGTAATAAATATTTATGACATTAACATTGGCATTATACATTGCGTTAGAAAAAGCTTGATCCCATGTCTCCCTAGACCTTGCAGATAGAGGCTGCCAGTGAAGTACTTACCCAAATACTAAAGTGATGAAAAAGTTGGTTTCTGACGAACTTTTCGGAGTTGTTGTACTTGTCAGATGGGAGCAGTTCACATAAGAATGTTCCGTTCATTTCAGAAAATGCAGCCAGGTTATAGGAGAAACATGACGATATGGTGATACATGCAAAACCGCATTCTTCTAGATTGAGGACATAATCAGTACCAAGACTTGTGATGTTTAAGTACGAGGAATTATGGGCCTTAAAGTTGGCAAAGGCGATGCTGTGGTCATCTCCTCCGCTGATACTTTTACCAGGTGCTTCTATGACATCCGCTTTACCTGTTTAATTCATTAAAAGAATCGATACGAAGCTCCGAGAGATTTCACGAAAGGTTTGAATTAGATTCAAGAATAAGAACATATTTTAAATTTAAAAGGAATTATATTCTAACAACGATACCTGTTGAATATTTCGAGGAGCAAAATGGTATCGTCAAAGCCAAAAAGCCTGCAGAATACAGGAAGAGATCCGTTCGTAACATAACTCAGAGTAGCCGTGTTTCCACGAATCATCTAAGTGAAATATGACGAATGAATTCGGAGTGGCACGCGTATTTGTTTAGAAGTGATATGAAATATCAGCTTCAGTGGAGGATCGTTTTTCACAGTGACGAAGCTTAATATTAGAATTTACAAAATAATTGAGCCACTACGCGCGCTCCCATTAGTCGATAGGTGTGTTTAGATGAGAGTTTGTAAACAATTATTTTATAAAAGCAATATAGCACTTTTTTCGTGTTTAAATAGCCTCATCTAAACACTCGGAGGGTTGGGAGAATTTTCGAAAGTTATGCAAACCCGAGACGTAGTCGAGGATTTGCATAACTGTCTCGAATTCTCCCAACCCTCCTGGTCTTTAGATGAGACTATATATAGGCATGAAGCTCTCCTCCGCAGAGGTTCAAGCATTCGTTATATCAATCCGCTGTGCGAAGTGTACCGCAGGCACAAAGTCGAATGGATCGATCAGGCGGAAGAACCTCTGCCAGATGTACGTCGATTTCTCGTACATCCTTGTCGTTTTCTCGTACATCGATGGATTTCTCGGCTTTGGCTTCATTTGACAGCTTGAAACTCACAGAAACTCATTGCTAATTATGTCGCTACAGTTTGCATTAGTTTTTTTGTTACCTAGTTTCGTATTTTCCAAGAAAAGAAGCAAACTGTTTTACTTCGAAGGCCTCCCTGAAACCCGTGAGGGGTAGTCTTGCATGTCCTAAAAACAATAATATGGCGAACGATTCGGATCAGCTGGAATGTCCTCTTCAAGAGCTCTCTCTTCAAGGTAAATTTCAACTTAAATAAAGTCTTGCAATCTATATATCTTATATTTATTTTTTCCTATTATTTGCAAACGTTAAATTTAGAACTTCTGTAAAAATGCCGTTAATAAAACGAAGTAAACAAAAGGATAAGCTTAATCATCGTTTGGTTCTCACCACTGAAATCGTATTGTTATCTACATCTACATCTATATATGTAATCTGCAAAGGGATTTACCCATCACCGCAGATGTAAAAGAGAAAAAATTACTTTCCTTTAAACAAATGTATGCTAAGATTAAGCTCAATGCAACTTAAGACTTGAGCTTCGATTTCACAATGATTTCGCGAAGAAAATTGTGCAGTTCGCCGAGCAGACAAACGTTAAAAAAACTTACTTGTTCTTGTCTCTTTTAAGACTGAATTGCGATCCTGTTCAGAGTTTCACTAGCCATGAGTTTCCTGAGCACATTTTGTTCTTCTCTATATTTCTTCATCACCACTTACGCGATCTTGAGAATTCGATAGTGATCGCTCAACCACTCGGAGGTGAACGAAAGACGCTTAGGAAAGCAGTTCTCATGAAAGCAACAGACTTTTCCCGATTTCCATGCATTCAAGTATGTTTTAGCTAAACCTTCGACATCACTTAACCTCAAAATCTTGCACGCCATTTTTGCTGATACAAGGTACACAAGCCACCCCTGCAAGTAGCCCACAGGAAATTGCCTCCCCCGGATGGCGGCCATCTTGGGCGTGGTATCTGGCAGAGGCTCCCGCGCTTTCCGCCGTCGCCTGTAACTCTGTGCCTGCACTTACATTACTCAGCGGATCCTCCCCACCCGAAAAAAAACCTTTGAGCCTCTGCGGAGGAGAGAGGGCATGAAGCATAGCTCAGAGAATTCTCGCACCCTGATTGGGTTACCAAGGCGAGATTGCGACTCTTGGAAGCGATGCTTTGCGTGGTATTATCGTGAAAGACCAAGACGTTCAGAAAATAACATTATTATGTCGCTAAAACGGTAGAAATCTTGTGTGGCTCCTGACAGTCTCGAGCGCGCGGCGCGTTGATTCGTGAATAGAGAGATTAAGTTTGACGTTTACGGCAAACGGCAAACGGCAAAAATGAAACTTTTGCCGTCTGTCTTCAGCTCTCTGTACAGTAGAATCAAAATATTTGTATTTGCAGTGAATAGTAAGAGACACTTTTCTATTTTTCTATCACTTATTTAAGGGTAACATGAAAAGAATAGAAAAACAGAGGAAATATTTACCGTTGGCCGTCTGCAGTAAACGTCAGGCTTAAACTCTCTAATATTACCTCTGTTTTTCTATTCTTTTCATGTTACCCTTAAATAAGTGATAGAAAAATAGAAAAGTGTCTCTTACTATTCACTGCAAATACAAATATTTTGATTCTACTGTACAGAGAGCTGAAGACAGACGGCAAAAGTTTCATTTTTGCCGTTTGCCGTTTGCCGTAAACGTCAAACTTAATCTCTCTAATATTGCAGCATCCACCCAGACGTAATTGAAAGGAGTTTTCTTTAATTTAAAAAGAAGTCTATGCGATTCAAGGAAAATTCATAGCCTGACTTGAAAAACGGATATCGCAGTCATCGCTTCGTGAGCCGTGCGATATCGGTTTTTCGCGTGAAATTTAACGTGGAATCCATGAGTCAGCTAATTAATTTTGCTATAACAGGCAGGATAATCTTTATCATGGTCTTTTCATCTTTTTTGTACTCCATACTCAGAGCAATAAACGGAATTTAAGAAGAATGCTTACTATTTTTTCATAGATGACAAATATATTTTTTGCGGAAGTGGTTCCAAAGTCTGTAATTTCCAATCTTTTATGAAAATTCTTAATTTGAAGTAGTTTTCTCCATGATTCTCGTGGAAAGGAAACTAGCTAGTAACATAGTGGATGCTTATTTGTACTTAGAAAACTGACCAAACGCAAGCGTTGCATGGATCCGTGACGGTAACTAACGTAAACACTATATACAAATTGTTAAATAACATTGTTTTTACAAATGAAAAATTATTCGGATTCATAATAAATGACTCTCCACTTTGCGCCTTTTGTCAAACAGAAGTCAAGTCCCCTGGGCATTTATTCTTTCATTGCGATGCAACAAAATCTTTTTGGCAGTTGCTTTGTTCCTGGCTTTCTGAACAAAAAGTAATCTCAATATCCTTAACGCTAGAAAATGTTATCTTTGGAGTATTCAATGTCGTAGCTAGAGGACTTCCATATTCTAAACCATATTATTTTATTAGCTAAATATTAGTAATAGTAATTGGACCGAGTGGAGTACAATTCAGGGAGTAATCGAGCGAGTAATTTCAAAATCGGACGATCGCGAAGCGCGAGGCCGATTTGAAATTACGAGCACGATTACTCCCTGAATTGTACGACACGAGGTCCAATTACTAATTAATCGTATCTATAACAAATTTCGAGATTAAAAATGTCTTTTATTTATTTATTTTGAGAACTTCTTTTGAGCGAAAACGTCTGTAGCGCTTTTCCTAAGTTTTGAAAACTCTAGAAATCTTTGCTAAGGAAACCATTAAAGCGCGAGTAATTGACATGAAAATCACGTGGGTATCCAATTACAGGTGTCCGATTACAAAAAGTTCAAATGGGACACCTCAAATTGGACACCCACGTGATCACGCGCCGATTACGGGACAAATAGGCGCGCGGAGGACCAATCACGATCGAGAATTTTGTTATAGATACGATTATATTTATAAATGTAAATTAAATTTCATACATCCTTTCTCTGAAGGTCTTCATAGCCAAGGTCAAAGCAACTTGCCAGATTGAACAGAAAATTGCAGCTACCGGCAAAAAATTGGTCAAAAATTATAATAAGTGGAACAAAATTTCTACCTTGCTTCAGCTAATCTAGGACAGTTTTTTCCTTTTTTGTGATGGTGTATGTAGAGAGCTATTTACAAGGTAATGGCCTTCTTTACCTCATTTTGTATGTATCCTTTTTATGTAAAATTGTAAAACTAGCGTTACAGTATCTCTTTGCTTGTCCCTTGTACAACTTACAAATAAAAATAATAAAACATAAAATGAAAAAAACTTATATCAAGACGTTTTCAAACAGGAGCTAGGTCCTGCAATAGCGCACGTACAGAGCTACTCTTAGTGGGTGTCACAGATGTCATTCTTATTTACTGAAAAATGGAACTATCTTAGCTTAGATCCGAGAAGGAATTCTCGATCTGAAGAAGAAAAAAACTTTAATTGTCGCATTTCTAAATTCTTTGTCAGGTAAAAATTCATCACGAAAAAAGTCAGAAGAAATCTTATTTAAACCTCGGCATGTTAATCTTAGCCGATTTTCGTTAGACATACAAACACGATTTGAAAAGTTATTGCAGTATATAATTAACACACATCGAAGGTCCTCTTCAAGTTGAGAGGCAATGTTTTCAGTTCATTTTATTACAAGAAAAGGACAAAAGAAAGTTTAACTATCGTGACTTCCACAAGCAAGTTTTTGGTGTCAACACCTATCTTTATAAGAGTGTGTCCAAGAGAAAACCAGGTAGGAAGTGATACAGCTCAAATCACCGATTTCGTTCAAGCTTGGCACAAATGTTGGGTTTGGTGAGTAAATGATTGTGACAAAAACGTAGGTCAAAATATTATTCCCTTCAAGTTAGTGCGATCCCCTCTTTGGTTTAGTATTTCTACAACAAGCATAGAAATGTTTTGTATACAGCTTTATTTTACTGAGCCTCGACTAGGTTTTTATGCATTCTTTTTTAATTCTTTTAGACCCGTTTTGAAATGTTTTAGAAGATACTTGAAATTTATCTGTGAATATTTCTGTTCATGGTTATTTCATGTTTGGGTTTTCTGTTAGTTTGCGAATTTCTCAGATTGGCGGTTTTATCAACGATATAGAAATTATGAGCTCACATGAGCATTATCAGAAATCTTACGACCTCGTGCTATTTCGTTAGCCTACTCGCGCCTATTTATTCCAAATTACATTCAAATCATTTGATTACCTAGACCAAATAGGTCAACTGAGGCATCACAGCATACATCGATATCTATGATGTTGAACATCCATGTTATGGCCCGCTGACCAGTATCACGTGATCACTTCGCGAGCTCACCTTTAGAGCGCGTTTTGTGAGCGCTACCCAGGTTATTAGTATAGGTAATCACACGATTTCGAGAGCAATTTGGAATAAATAAGCAAGAGTAAGGGAAAAAAGCGTTTATTTGTAGCGGTAGCAAATGATGCCCGGTAAACTAGTAAACCATCCTCGCCATCCAATAAATAAGAAAAAAAATCAGAGTATATATCGTTGAAAAAATAAAGAAAGCTGATGCAATAAAAGTTCTCTAAAAGCTGCTGGTCTGATTATATGTACATACTGTTAGAAAAGGACGTGATAAAAACAAGTGATGATCTCAAGTAAAAAGTACAAGTAGCATAAAGATTAATTTTGTATGTTTCGTCATAATTCCAAACATCTGGGAGATAATTGAAAGTACGACGCGCAATGAAGTATTGAAGGCAAACTTCCAGATGTTTGGAAATGTAGTAAAACACTCCTGGAGTGTTCGAAATATCTTCTCAATCGAGACTAAAACTATGAATAGAAACGAGAAACAAAATCTTAAACATCTTTGTTAATTATAAAATATCCAAACACCGTCACGGTGATGACGTCATAAGCTTAAGCTTGTTGAATTAGCAATGACTTAAAAAATGAGTTTACCTGGACTTCGTCCACACAAAGTCGGATAAATTTAAAAACGGAGGTTTCACTTGAAAAGGCTTCCATCCACACTACGCCGAGGAAGTTTGAAAACGCAACAATCGCTGGTCATTTTGGATTTGCGTTTGAGTAAAACTCGGCATGGAAATCACATGACTTTTCGTAGCGTCAGTGCTTTCGAAAAGCTTCGTTTGCAAAATGCTTTTCGTTCACAGTAAAACGCAAAGCCGGCGTTTTCAAATTCCTCTGGTTTGAAGACGGTTTTCGAAAAGGTCCGTTATCGTGACGGATTAGTGTGAACGTTAGGCCTAATCGGAGAAATAAAGTTCCGTTTTCAAATTCCTCCAGCATATACTGAACGGGGCATTAATGCTCTTAGACAACTCCATTAGGCTATCTGCGACAAAAATGCAAAGACTAGAAAATTTTAAGTGTTCAGTGAGTCATTATAAACACTTGAAGACAGTTTTAAATCCAAATTAAATTTCTGCTGAAAAGTAAGTAGTAAAGATGGTTTACACGAAGTAAGGCGTGTGAATAAAGTAGCCTCTGTCGACACAGTAGTGATCTTGACATCGGACTGTGTTGTAGTGAAGATAAAACCTGTCACCCACACAGAATCTGTAGCGACAGACTTGACAAGCAAAGCAGTCGAGATGGTACACATGTTCACGAGCCCGCATAACCATTTCCAGCGGTGGTATTGTTTTTAAGCATCGAGAGCAAATTCCCGTGGCACCAAATAATCTGCAAAAACAAACAAAAACTGAACATTTAGTAAAACGGATTAGGAAAAACGAATATTTCACCTATTCGGATCTCTTCGGTGCACTTCGGTGGAATATCGGGTGAGTTTGATTGATCCATGGTTCGTATTTTGGCAACATGGCTCAGCCAAACTGCCATGGCTCGACCAACCTCGTTCCCAGAGCCGTTTCCCACCCCCAAGCCAGGGAAACGGCTCTGGGAACGAGGTTGATGGCTCGACCAAACGAGCCTGATATGTCACTATACCGTATCAAAAAGGCAAGTTGGTTTGGCTATGTGTAAATCCAGTCATATCAATCCAGTGACTTGATATCACACGATATCAAGACAATCAATGAGCGAGAAGGAAAATGTTTCCAAGACGCTCGAAAATCGCATTTTACTGCCAAGTTGATTTGCTAGTGATGATTTTGAGTACGGTAATTGCTAAATTAGGCCATGCGTTACAACTGTACTAGACAATTATACCGACACAATATAATTTCCTTTGTTATACCTCCCAACTCAAATACGTTTTCTGATTGGAGGAGGACGTGTCACGTGTCATGGGTCAAAATTCACTAACTTCCTAGGGCGAACAAGACTCCCTAGGGAAGCAACAACTTGAACTTTCGACTCGCACGTGAGCAGGTCGTGCACCTCGAAACCGCGGCATGCGTCAATTTGTGTGCCAGTCGACCTGCTAACCGAAAAGCCATTGAAGCTCACAAGAGACGAATTGAAATTCATTATTCAAGAAAAGAGACTTTCAATTACAAAAACATATCAGATTAACAAAAGGGGAAATCTGAAAGTTTTGTGTCTCCAGGCTTTTAATTTGGCGCCAAAAATGGGTCGCCCGCGTTCGGCTGTGCCTCGTGAGTTCTCGACATTTTGACCACTGTGATGCGCGTATTGTTGTCGATAAGAGTACAGACCACATGAAACCACATTCGATTTGCTGAAATGACTGGCCCCTCGGGAAACAGTGAGTTTTGTTTCCCTTCGACAGTCCGAAGTTCCCCGAGGCGAAGTCTCGGGAAAACAAAACGCACTGTTTCCCTTGGGGCCAGTCATTAAGTGTTAAGTAATATATAGATTTAGGTCAACCTAAAAGCGGAGCTCCTGTAGCCCGATTAGGCTTATCCAGGATAAGGTTGAATTTTGAGTTCAGTTTTGTAACTTTGCTGCAAGGTTTTCTGCATATTGTTTGGTGTTTAGTTTTTCTTTCAACTGAAATGAACTGCTTTTTTCAATCCAGAAGTCAAACGAGTGGATTAAAAAATCAAAACATTATCAGAGGAAATTGTGAAAATTACTTTGATTGTTTAATAAAGAATTGCCAAAAACTATTGGGCTAAAATATTATCTGAATGATGTTAACATGTGAGCATTGTTCCAAGGTTTTATCATTGCATTGACCCTATTGCGTAGTACTAGTTGTAGTTAAATAAATTAGCCAGAAATCTTCCAGTTTGGAAATCTTCCAGTTTCCACGTAAACACGACAAACGTTACTCCTTTAGCTGACCTAGCATATTGTGTAGCCGCGTTGAGCTCCAGAAAGCACGCGAAAAATTAAGCCTCCTTTTGGTTTAGAGGTCCCCTTATGGCCGCCATCTTGCGCGACTCCACCGTCGTCGTCGTCGTCGTCGTTGTCGTCGCCGTCGTGCGTACGCGCCCACGAGCAATACCGCTGTCCATGATTAACCATGAGAAAATCCATACATGGGTTTCTTTTTCCTATATGGTTATGGGGCTCCGCTTGGCGGCCCTTCGGGCCGCCGGAGCTCCGCTATTAACGTCAGAAAATTGAAACACGTGCGTGGCATTTGCTGTTCAAATCCTTTTTACCCACGAAAATCATCAAAAATCTCACCTGATCACTACAGAAATTGATAGCGTCATATTGAAGGTCAAAAGGCGGATTGGTTTTAGCATCTAGATTTTGTTACAAAACGACTTTGAGGATAACAAGATTAGAGTGCTTTTATTACTTCGTCTTCAACATTTTCCTCAAAATTATCTTTTTGACTTCAAACTGTTTCTTGATCAATAATTCCTTTTTGTTCCTTTTTTGCCTTCAGCGTTATTACGCGGTAAAACAGCTTCTGGTACTCGAAGCCGTGAATGTGATATTTCCAAGGTGTATTTTATAACGTCCTGTGCAGCTTCGCTTATGGAGGAAAACAGTTATGGGAATATCTTACAGGGGTAAGCTTACGACTGATTAACACTAATGGCAGCTGTGTTAGCTCAGAGTGAAGGTTTTTCTTTTTTTTCTTGTCATTCGAAATATCATAACTACAGTGGAATTCCGATTTTCCGAACCTCCGAGGGAAACGAAAATTGGTTCGAAAAATTCGGGAAGTTCGAGAAATCGCTAAAATTGCAGACTGTTTGACTGAGGAGGGGAAACAACTTTTGATTCGAGTTATCGGGAGGTTCGAAAAAATGAGGGTTTGAGAAATCGGGATTCCACTGTATTATAGTATTTATGTTATTGTCAAACACGAGGTAAGTTCCCATGGGATTATGAAGGCTTTAACGAAGAGTGTGGTTGCACTTTAAAGATTTTCATAAATTTTCTGCCAACCGATCAAAAAAGTTACCACTAAAACATGAATGTATAGCTACAAAGACTTTCTAGACGTTATTTCATCCCCCAAATTTGCTACGACTAAGTGTTTAAAATTTCAGTATTTGTGGCCCATAGCTTTCATAGAGAAATCTAGAAGAAAACAAATGCGTTTTTCTTTCGATTCGCGCAAAAACTGTGTTTCACGTCAGGCTTGACTCAGGGAACAACTGAACGCGGAAAAAATAAAATAACCTATGTTGCTCGTCTTTGATGATGATATTCAACTAAAAGCAAGTTGTATTTTTAAATGCTCTAAGTTGAAAGAAGTGTCTTTGTATCCAGTTCACAGCTTACTTCTAGTACGTTGCTAGCTAGTATATCGTAAACAACGAGTATTAGTGAATCAATAAATTGTTGTTTGATTATTGTTTAGCAAATGACTATGCTCGAGTATAAAAGTTAGGAGTAACAAATTTAACGATTAAAATCCTAAAAGAAGGAGAAATAATGGCACCAAAATATTGGATGACATTGATGCGAGGTTAGAATACCATTTAGCGACAAAGCATTTCAGAACACTAATATTAACTTGAACCATATTATCTTGATCTATTCACCATTTCCAATGAATCCTCTCACACTTTACTAATTAAATAAAGCAGAACAAGAATAATAATACAATCTTCTCTGACAAGCCATGGTAAAAACTGTCAATAAAGCACTTCAGCAAAACAAAGGCAGGTTCCTGTACGAAAACTCATCTATATTTTACTCATTCAAAGTCTGTTTTCCTGTTGTCCTGTCGGAAAAAGGTGAGTTTCACGGACAAGTTTACAAAGAAAACAAATAAAACGTATCGGAATAGTTTGGTGAAACACTCTATAAGTCAACAGTCCGTTTATGGCCGGACTTTTACTACACATTTCAAAGCATCCGTTCGCAACTGTTCGTTGCTATAGAACATTTGTTTGTTGTAAGAACACAATAATTTCGGTTATAAAATCGATTGTAACTGATTAAATTTTCCAACCTTTTCAGGCAGCTTTACCAAAACCTCGGAAAGGAAAAGCTTGAAATATTTGTACGTATCAATTTTTTTCGTTCTCTACTCTAAATCTAAGCCGGAAATCTTAACTTTAAAGGATGCAGAATTCTTGTGAACTCCTTGGTGCTGCGTAGGTAAACAAATTACACATTTTATATATCTTAGGGTAACTGGTACACCGCCATATATGTGCAGAGAGATTTCGTGATCTATAACTACCTCTCACGTAAAATCTGTTTTTTATATTTCTTCGAAGCTTAGCGAGCTGAAACAATAAATTATTCAAGAGCTTCTCTCAAAACAACACGGATTGTCTAACAACCGTACTCTTCATTCTTCTCTAGGAATATTAACAAAAACCTATTTTCTCTTTAGTAGCCACTTGGTGGAATTTACTCGTAGGAAACCGGCTTTCTCTTATATATAAAACTACAATTGAGATTATATAGTGACGTAAGAAGACAATAGTGTCTGGTTTAAGAGCATATCTGGTCGGATAAAGATAAATTTCATTAATTCATGTTAACAAGGTATGCAGGTCTCTGGAAAGTTGCTTGAGCTTAAAAAACCTTTAATCTTATTAAAATGAAATATGATTATCTTCCCCAACAAGTTCGAGCCCAGCTGCACGGAATGGAGATTCCAGTATAAACCCCAAAATCGTTATATTATATTTAAGCGTGGTGTGCTTATTATGGACATAAACACTATAAATAAATAATATCGCAAAGAAAAGAGATAACTCGTTACTGAAACTGTAATCAAGAATAAAAAGGAATCTGAAATGTTATTTACTTTTACAGGCAGTTAAAAGATTCGTTATAGAGTGTTAGTCTTACATTTATAAATTAGTTGGCCAGCTGAATTAGTCAATTTGTTTGCCACAGGTTTTGCAAGTATTTCGGCATGTCTGTGTGAGACACCCGACAGCTTGAATATCTGCTTGGCTGGTAAAGCTGTACAGGAAATATCATACGCTATAGTTTCGTTTTACGTCAAGCGTGACTGAGATGTTTTTTCCCTTACCTTGTCAAATTAAAATCAAGGTCAGATTTTTATTTTTATAAAAACAACAGAAGACTCACCTGATGTAGTCTCGTTTACAAAGTATTAAATCTCCTTTGTGGTAAAATTTGAAGCTCAAGTCAGCAAGCTGTGTGTTACAGTAGGAACATTTCAGACACTCTTCGTGCCAAAACTGGTCCAAAGCTCGCAGCAAAAACTTCCCCTCGATCTGTTTATTACAGTGAGCACAAATCTTCAGTTCCCTCGGCTTCTCCTCTCCTTCCTTTTTGCCATCTTTGTCTTTGTCTTCTAAAAGTGAGAAACCGCTCATCAAAGCGTTACTTAGTCCTCGAAGACTCGCGAGAAGTACACGCGTGTCATTGCAACCGCTTATCATTCATGAAAGATTCAGGATAATTACTGCCCTTTTAAAACAAGCAAGTTTTTCTTTCCAAAATTGTGCCAACAAAATAAAACAATATATTTGCGAGATTATGTGATTTGGTCGAAGAAGCTCTCACAGGTTTTTTGGCCATAAATTTGTTGAGAACAGTTGAAAAGGATAATTTATACAAATCATCTGAAATGGTTTGGTTTTGGGGCAGGCAAACAGCAGCTTAATCAGTCAATGCACTGGAGTAAATGGATAAATCCGGCCTTACCAGCGGATAAAATTTAACAACGCGTTTTCTTATCCAGAGGATGAATGTTTTGAATACAGATTTATCTAGATCGGTTATCCGCTTACATCAAACACCACGTTCTTAACTAGAGCCTTGAAACTTCTTGGGTCGAAAACTTCATGAATTAGTTCAAAATCTGAGTACCAAATACGCACTGAGACTCCGGCATTTTGAACCCACACTACAAGAAATAACGAACTCCTTTATATTCTCGTGCACAATGTAAAGCCCCTGAACTCTTAGCTATAGGCAAAGCAAAAGGGCTTGACCGGGATTTAAAGACTCTAAGGATGTTGTCTTACCCATGTTGTTCATGTACTTGGACTCGACGTGTGTTGAACAGAGAACGTTTCAGTTCAGAACGTTTCACTTGAATACTCGTGGACACTGAGGAAGTGAACTGAAGATTATCAAGGGGTGCACCTACTTTAAATCGGCTTTGGATTTTTGAGGATCAAGTTTCTTAACGCAAAATCCTCTTGGTTTCAATGATCAAAGGTCTGAATTCAACAATAACCTCTCGAGACGAATTCCGAACGCGTGGCAAGTCTGAAGGAGTAGTTTTAACTCCTCAGGCTCCTTGGTTCGGCGAACATGCACAAGAATAAAATAGACGCTTATCATGCCACAGCAAGTTATAAATTTTTCAAAACAAAAGTTTGTATCATTCATACTCAATCTTACAGGAAACATTTGCGGGGGTTCAAAGAAATTAGTAGGTCTTTTACCTATAATCTAAGGATAGTGTAGAGGGTGCTCTTCCGGCGAAGAGCAGTTTTTTGACAATTCAATGCAAAGCTCTCCGATGTTGTAAATGTATCAAATGCAAAACAAAACAAACAACTGCCCATTTTATGCACGTCTTAGTTTAGTCACACGAAAACATCTAACATAGTCTGCATCAGAGATGGGTTTTGCAAATCCCTTTGCAGCTGTGATAGAGATGAGAAACATATTTCTCTTCAAAGTAATTTGTACAAGTTATTCTGCTTAAATTTAACCAACCGTTGCGTGTCGAGCTTTTCTAAAGTCTGTGACCCGTTATGTAATACCGTCATGTGTTCGATTCAGAAAGAATTTAAATTGTTTCATCGATCAGAAGCGAGCTATTTTTGGAGACTGCAAGGTAAATTGAATTTGGAATTTTGTTTTGTTTTGTTTGTTTTTTTTTTAACAAGAGAAGGCTAGCGGCCAAAGTCAACATAACCTCTGGTGACATACCGTTGGCCATGCTGCCACCAAGAAAGAACACACTTTTAGATCCTACTCATGATCAAGTTATGTTTCTGGGACTAGGTATATAGATACATTGTTCAAGAGGCATGAGCTGTTTTCAGGTAAAGCAGCGAAGGTTTTTAAAGTAACGTTCGTATCTTAATTTGCCGCAGGAAAAGAAGATACAACGATTGAGGTGCAGTTGCCATTTAGCTCTTTCCAGTTTTCAACGTATTCGTCCAAGGCATGGAGATGGTTTTCAGTAACTGATGCCACGGAGGTGGGGGTATGCGTAACCCTCTATAGAATCGAAATAGGAGTATGCTGCAGCAAGGGTATGCCTTTTGGGCCAAACTCACTGGGAATAAATTTTAATCATTTTGGTTATTAGGTAATTAGCCATCTTTCTTAGCATACTGGAACCACATTTGTAATGAGAAATATAGATTTTGGTGCTGTTGTTGGTCGTGTGTTTGAAGGCCTCTCTCAATGTCATTTCTGGTCAGCTGACGAGTATTAATCTTAAAGGGCCGAAATAGAGTATCGATATTTGGATCAGCCTGACATAAAGGTATCGAAATCGCATATCGCCCACCAATAATTACGGGTGTATTGACCCTCTCCTCAGGAGAACTAGTTGATGACTGTAGTCTCTCTAAAGGACACATGTCAATGTTCACTGAGATGCATGTCGCTGAGGAAAACCAGAATCATGAATGTGCGAATTTACCGAAACGTGCACCGCTGTTTTCACGACGTCTGAATGATGTCTAGCAATTAAATCAATGTGACTGGTGAGTTTCTTAAGCTTAAAATCAGGATACTCTTGAAGGCAATAGATCATTTTCTGACGTGCTTTGATAAGATCTCTTTGTAAACATCTGACCGTTAGAAATGAACCAGCTGCCGACAGTGGAGTTTTTTGAGGAGACAGGTTTAGGTTGCCATGACCTCGGATTTGAGTTCTAACAATAACAGGAACTTGTGAAGTAAACAGATGACAAAGAAATATTGTGTGGCGAATTCTCAGAACTATCATAAAAATATTAATGGTAATCAGTAAGGAGGTTTGGTTATTTAGCAACATTGGGCACTAAAATGTCTCTAGATGTGTCTTACAACAACTTCAAGCGATCGAAAGGCTAAGAATAAATTATTTCAACAACATTATACACTTCTTACATAGTTTGTTTTCCTGAGAATGTCGATGTTTCCCAAGACGAAGTCTAGGGAATCATCGAGATTCACGCACGTCTTAAGTTTATTAAAACTACTAAATCTAACATAGTTTGCAGCAGGAATAGTTTGCATAAGAGATGGAGTCTCTAGACGAAGCTTCGGGAAATATCGAGATTCGAGGGAAAATATACAGGCTGAGTTTAATGTAAAGTATTAAGGCAAAAGGAAGTCAAAATAGACTCTGGTTTGTGGGAGAGTGGGCAACAATTGCTTAAGGCATTTTCCGTCTATATAAATATAATCTACTTTTCATAACCCTGAAACTATTATCGACATTAGCCCATTTGTAGTTCATATTTACTAATTGGCTATATTGATTCGTGCTTTGATATAACTAACAAACGTTTTATATATTTACTCTGTCACAACAGTACTACAAAATCGAGATTCTTTACCTAAAGAAGTATAATTGAGATAATAATTATAATATATGTTTTTCAGAATGGTCTTCATAATTATTGTTCTGTTCTCCTTGTGGAGAATTGGGCTGTCGCCTCTCATCTACCAGGCTGCCCTATCCCCTGCAGCTGATGCCGCCTCTGCCGCAGACTTCGATCCTTTCTTCTTAAGATCCCTTTCCACAGTTCTCCTCCATAATGTCTCTCGCGTCGACCCCGATTCCATGTAAGAGCGATTCGAGGATGTGAATGATAATTCTAAGGACGTGACTTAGTCACGTCCATCTCCTCCTTGTCGCTGCCGGCTTGCTGCTTGCTTTGACTCAATCCTCGCTCTTATTCCAATTTCCTCATTCGTTATGGGCATCGGCCAGTACATCTTTAGTATCCGACGAAGGCTCTTATGTAAGAACACATCCAGCATCTTAAATGTTTATACTCTGTTAAGAAATCATGTGACAAATTTCCGATCAACACTTCAGGTCTTTTAATTATTATGTAATTCCGTCGCCTTTTTTTAGGTTATGAACTTACAATAAATTCGTTGCATAATTGCTGGGGAAATGAGATAAACAACTTTTAAAAAAAGTCAACTTGTGGGTCAAGTTATTGAAAACAGGCACCTGGTCTGTCTTTTTTTTTTCCTTTTTTCCATTTCTCTTTCCTCTGCGTTGCAAGATTTAAAGATATTACAGTACTGAGCCGGTATTAGCGAGAATTATGATTTCAGTTTCGTAACTTTTCGGATCTTTTGGCCATTTCTCATGACATTCAGGTAACCTTAATTTTTTTTTTAAAGATTAAGGTCTTGAATAGCTTACCTCTGAAATAAAAAGATTGCCGGAAATTAATGCCTCCGTTGCACACAGTCAGTTTTTCTGAGTTAAAATTCATTAAAAGTTCTTTCTGTCAGAGCTCTTCAGTATAACCATACAAAAAGAATAAACTTTTTTTTAACAACAAACTTTAATATTCCTTTTTCAATAATTTACATCAACACTTTATAATTAAGTTAGAAAGTTAAATATAATAACAAATGAACCCGCATTTAGTGTAGGCTAATCTAGGCGGGCCACATCTATATTTACATCATCCAATTAATATGCAATAAGCTTACTATCCAACTATTCAGACAAAGATTTTCGAGAATTTTTATTAGAAGCGTTACAAACTATTTTTGACTGGTTATCATTTACATATTATTGATACTAGAAGCTATGCTAACCAGCGATAAGCTAAGTTAACCAGGCACTAAATTTAAGAATTTGAGTCAGGGTGTCAACTTCAACATAGTCATCCCTATCTGAAAGAGTCTCGAATAAAAATTCGCCAACTTTTTTTTCCTAAAGATTGGTTTAGATATATTTCTCCAGTCTGGAGAAATTCGATAACATCGCTCCAGTTCTCGAAAAAGAGCGTTTGAAATTTCAAATTTAACTTCTTTCCGAAGATAATTTTCTTTTATAAAATATCTGAGCCACAACGCGCGCTCTCATTGGTCGATAGGTGTGTTTAGATGAGAGTGGGTAAACACGGTTGTGACGTTTTAGATTCGCGCGTATTTTTGAGAATTATTTTATAAAGGCAATAGAGCACTTTTTCCGTGTTTACATAGCCTCATCTAAACACTTGGAGGGTTGGGAGAATTCTCGAATGTTATGTAAACCCGAGAAACAGTCGAGGGTTTGCATAACTGGCTCGAATTCTCCCAACCCTCCTCGTGTTTAGATGACGCTGTATAAACAAGAAAAAAGTGCTCTATTGATTAATTGCAGCATACCTTATGTTGGACCCGTGAATTTCATAGAGAGCTCTGATAGGCGAAGGTGCTAATCCTTTCCAAATATCATTCGCAACCGTGTCAAAATAGATCATATTTACAGGTAAAATATTGTATTCAATGATACGAGAAAGGTCCTGGAGGACAAGTAGTAGCTTGCTAATGAATGACCCCATACACAAATCCCGTAGGATAAATATGGCAGAATAAGCGAGCGATAAATTATTAAAAGAGCTGGAACGAAGTGTCTTAGCCTGGCTTGAGAATTCCAAAGTCGATTTGGTGCTTCCACTTTAGGTTACAATCAATAAGGATTCCCAGCAATTTGACAAATTCTTTACGTTCTAGAGAACAGAACCCATTGGCACTGTTATCATACATTTTGATGCTTATTAAGCCTCTTCAAGCTCGGACAAAAGATATCTGATGCTGAAACTTCACTCAACTCTGAATTAACTACTTGTTCACGTACTTTTAAATTTTTGTGAGCAAATAGGAGAGTGGTGCCGTCCGCAAAAAGAAAATTCAATTTATCAGAAGATTTATAAATATAATTATCATAAATAAGTAATAACAGAGGACCCAACACAGATCCCTGGGGGACACCACAAGGATTTAGATCCTTAGGTGAGACATGCTCACCGATTTGAGTTACTTGGGATCTTCCCTTTAGATAGGATGAGAACAATTCCGTAGCAAAATTTCATGATCAACCGTGCCAAGCGCCTTTTTCAGATCGATAAACACTCCAGTAGAGAACATTCTTTTGTCCATATTGTTTTGAGTCCTATTTACTATATCAATCCGCCGTAGGAAAAAAGATGGCGACTGGAACATTTAGTGATAATTCTTAGCTCACGAAAACTTTAACAACGATCCTAGAAACGTACAGAAAAGTTCTAACATCTTCAAACCCAGCATACATAATGTCGTTAGCACATGGGCAAATATTGCAAAAATATAACTTTCCTTATACTTTATAGGCTGCGTAAGGTTTGCGTGGTATTGTGCTAAAATGTACAGCCGCCATTTCTTTTCCTACGGAGGATTAATGCATGCTGTGTGGGGTGCTTCTCTCTAAAGCCGTACAGTGACCCATAAACCAAACCGTTGATCTCAAAGAACGATTTTAAAAGTTTGTACATTAATCTTTCAAAGACAATAATTGTAGGCAACCGTATGTATTTTGTCTTTTGGTACTTTGAAGTAGTGCCAATATCGTATTGTAAGTGCATGTAAGTATTGCAAGTAGTTTTAGTATAAATATTGTACATAAAAGTAAACGTATTGTAAAATATATACGTAAATTGTAAGTCTGTGAGTAGTGTAAGTAATAGTACTGCATACGTAATCATATTGTTTTGTAAGTAATGTAAGTATTGTACGAAGTATTGTAAGTTTAACAAATTGACGTCAGTTTTTCATGCGTCTGTCCTGTTATTGATCATTAATTTCGTCATCACTTTTGTCAGAGTAGCTGTGGATCCACGAAGCGATAGCCGAGTGGATCCGCAGACTACCAGGAGGACTACCAGGAGTGACAGGATCGAAATAAAGGGTCCTTCTACTATTAACAAGAAATTCCAAAGAAGGCGTTCCGAGTGGGGTAGCTTAGCAGCTAAGGCTGCTCCACATGAAGCGAAGTGTTTGTTCAGGATGGAAGGTAGTTTCTTCGGATCGTGGATTAAATGACCACTGCTTTTATCCTGTAAGGTAGGGATTTCTTTCATTCTTTTTCCTTCCGCTGGAGATATTCCACTGAAAATAGTTCTGAAAATAACTATTTTCTGATCTTGACCACGAGTTAAAAATAATGCATGCTGTACACCTGTCCTCCATAATTCACAGTCCTGTTATTTCTTGAGAACAAACTGTTGTGCCGATGTATAATTATGCTATAGGCGTCGTTTCCTGGGTGTTATCTATATTTTATCCTGCCATTATTGATAATAAAAAGCAACAGTGGTCGTTTGAAGATTCAATAAGTACAGGTAGTCGCAAGTGCAATTAAGAATTACAGAGTAATTACTGAAATAAACTGAAATTACTGAAAAAAAACAAGTTAAGGAGTTAACCCTAGTTTATTGCAGCGAAAATCTAGAGAAGGATAACCGATGAATTGCATAGAAAATCGATAGAAAAAATAAGCAATTGTTCAGAGGAGTTATCTTTATCGATAGTCCAGAGCCTTGGGTAAAAACGGTCGTTGACGAGAGAGCGCTTAGGTTTAGAACTTACGTTTAGCTTACAGGTAAACGGCAGAAATGGCTTAATTAACGATCAAATATATAAAATACTTTTATGTTCATTAATTTGTTCTTTTAAGATTTTAAGTTTACCGTAACTACGCTTAAACTTAAGTTGTAGAAAAAAATGAGTCTCGTTCCTTCTGTCAAATGACAATTACTGCAGGGGGTCCCATAACTTTATTGCCTTTCGATTTATTACCACAAATTATTACGCTGAACCTAAAAATAGCGCAAAATTAGAGCCAAAGTGGGAATTATTTAGCTCTGTTAAACAAGAGAGAGCAAGAGAGGGAGTCACGAAAAATGAGTTCCTGTGCATGTTCTTTAAGCTCTTGTTACTCAAAAAGAATTCCTCCTTCTCTTCCTGCAATGAGCAATATTCGACCATTTAGTGATCCTTAACGAAGAAATTCGTCCGACAAAGGGTTTGCAGAAAAACCTGAAAGCAAAGTAGAATGATTTACATCCACAATGGGTATAGTGAAAAGTTCAACTTCAAATAAAGCTGCAAAATCAACTTTTTGAATGCATTGAATGCGAATCTTGTTAGAGCTCAACAAGTAAAATGATTTGTCAGCTTTTTTTCATCCTGGCTTAGAGTTAATGTGTCGTAAATGGTGGGCTGGTATACCAAGTTCATCAAAGGTGAAATAGAATTCTCTTCAAAAGTGTGATTGTATTAATTCAGAAAAAAAAAATGAACAGCGCCGAGTTAATACGGATTCAAAACCGCAATTCAGGTATCGATATGGGTTAAACTGAGCTCACAGCTAAATATAGTTTTAAATATAGTGATCGACTTAAAGGCACGACCAAGCTCATAAACTTGATAAAACGAATTTCCCCCCTAAATATACTTTTATAAAAACTAGCTGTGCAGGTTAATATGGTACTGGGTTGCAAACTGAGGTGACAATAAAAAGAATTCATTAAGAAGTTTACGTGGCATATTTGTTAATCGCCGAGGAAGAGCTTAATTAAAACCTCTGGAAAACGATTTGAAAAGCAGATATTGCTATAAGAACACCGGACCCGACTGTCTGTTGTGGAGTGGGGTGGTCTCTTTGGACACTATTATAAAAGACTCTGCAGGCAAGACACAGTAAGAAAATTATGAAAAGGTCTTACTGAAAGATGCTTGATAAAAACGAAGGCTTGTAATTAATTACACAAGGACAAGTGACTCGAGCATTAATAAAACAAGTCTGTGAAGTCCACAAAGATGTTTATATTAATTTTTGATCTCAATCTGATAAAACACTGGGCAAAGACTGATCTATTAAAAAGGATATTTGCAGAAAAAATAAATAGCTCACTCATGAATTATGTCTGATGGGGCGTTAATTCGATCACCCATCGCCAATCTCTTTTCTAAACCCTGCTGGAGTCTTTATCCCCCACGATAAATCGGAGCAAATATATAGAATTCTAGAATAAACGGTCTGTATTTGTTTTGCTGTGCCAAAAAACTTAAATTTGGACTTCAGGATTTTAGTGTTTTCTGACCAACAGATACTAGTAGGAGTGATAAAACTTACAATAAAAGTGGTTTTTATTTGACATTTCAAGTTCGTACCTTTTTGCGGACGAGACTCTTCCGTATGTTTACAGCTGTTAGGTGAATCAGTTTCTGGTGTATACGTAAGCTGTATTTAAAGCTAATTCAACAAATTTACAAGGTCCATTTTTGGTAAAATCCTATTTGATTTAGAAAGCACCCTGCTAAACAATGACTAGGTTAAAAGCAATGCCGCTTGTTACCAAGTGATGTTTCAGTAGACTGGCCTCAAGAAAACTAACCAGGAGAACGCCTCACCGTTTATTAACCTAAAATACTTTGCTGATCCTTGCTCAGAATTCTCTCAGAAGAGAAAGGTAAGCTTCTTAATTCCGTATGTAGATCGATTAAGTTCTAGTTACTGGTAACATAATCTTTCACAGGATTCATTTTTGCCGTTGAAACCGAAAAAACTTACAAAATTCAAACAGTTTGTTGACAACGCCTATAATTCCAAATGTAAATTTACAAAAAACTTCTAGATTTGGCAGACGCTCGCCGATGTTAAGTTAACTAATACAAAATTTTAGTCAAAGTGATCGATCAGTTACTAGGACAAAACAGAACTAAACTGCTTGTAATCATTTTATGTGAAACGGGAAACGTCCAGGCCTAGAAGATCAAGGAATTGTCAACCAAAGTAAATGAGAAGGAGTGTTTCAATTAAAATTTAAGAATTTTTAATTGGCATAGAAACTTCTCGAATAAGTTACAATTCAAGATCGTATGCCAGAAGTTTGAAAGTATCGCTAATAATATATTCTGTTATGTTGATAAATTTGGTTCAAATGCGACAGGAAGCACTGGTTAAAAAAAAAAACTGAAGACACGAAGGTTGTTAAACTGACATATCCAGGTGGTCTAAAAATAGCAGAGACCACAGTATTCTTAGTTATGAAAAAAATATTATAAACGCGCTGAACACAACTAACAATAATGTTTCTGTAACTGGAATAGAACGACCGCACGTCTGTATAACTGTGTAGAGTAAACGACGAGTTGAAATGAATTTGGAAGCTCAAGACCCCCGCTCGAGCTTGCATGTTTTTGGCTAAGACTTTTGGCTAAGAGCTTACTTTTGCAATTTTAACTTCTTCGAGAAGTTTATTATTTTGAGCTAAGTTTAGCATGTACGCTGTGTACTGTTAAAAGAAAAGCGATTGGACCCAACACACATTCTCTTGCAAATATTGAACTGAGATTGACCTAACAACACTGAAAGGAAAATACTTTTCATGATCGCACAATCATTACGTTTTTGTTTCATTTCACTGGTTAAAAATGGTAGAACATATATACTTTATTAAGTAAAGGAAGATTAATTTTGTTGTACCTACCACCATGTGATAATTACTTTTCTTGCTCGCGTGGTTCTTCATTGTTCAAATTTAATTTACTGCAGCCATTACAGTACATATATATCAAACCGCCGACCGGTTAGCTCAGTAGGTAGAGTTCCGGACTAGCGTGCGGGAGGTCGCGGGTTCAAACCCCGGCCGGACCAACACTCAGGGTCTTTAAATAACTGAGGAGAAAGTGCTGCCTTTGAAATGACATCTGCAAATGGTTAGACTTTCTAGTCTTCTCGGATAAGGACGATAAACCGTAGGCCCCGTCTCACAACTCTTCATAATTAATTCTGTGGGACGTAAAAGAACCCACACACTGTTCGAAAAGAGTAGGGGACGTAGTTCCCGGTGTGGTGGTCTATCTCTCATCTAATGGTTAAATGCTCGGAGAAATTAGCTGCATAAGCTACTCTTAAAATCCGAGGGTAAAGAAAAGTAATGTATGTATGTATGTTTCATTACATAGATGTTTAGATGAGGACAGGAGATCAAGCCCCTACTGGGCTTTACAAAGACGATCCTTTGCAAAAGGACTAAGAATGTATCAAATGCAATGTTAAGTGATGGCTAACTTAAGCATAACATGGTTTTTATTTGGAATCTTGATATTTGGTATAGTTCAGTATTTTGAAGAAATTCTTTTCTTACACTCTCTCAAGCTATACAATATTCTGCGTTTCTACTCTATTTACGCAGACGCAGGACTGTTTTTCATAATTAGTCCTCTATGAGTCAATATGCGTTCTTGAAGCCTTAGCTTAGGTTTACATTAGTAAAAATAATGTATTCTTGAAGCTGATCGCGTATTGTGGTTGTGCATATTCTCATTTTTTTGACAATTTATCACTGAAGTTTGGAGGAAATTGATCATTGAACTATAAATATACGAAAAGAGCTATAAATAATTTGTTGAATCATACATATTCATTAGCTTCGGAGACATAAAATGTTGTTTAGTTATTTTTTTCTATATTTTGAATCGAAAATGAAACTGTTGATTAAAATTGACACTCGACGGGATGCGCAAGCTGCGATGACGTCATCGCACAGTGTCTCGGTCGCCATTACGATGTTTACTTTCTATTTATTCGCTTAGTTCGAAACAAAGACACGGAAGCAACCTTTATCATTTTTCCCCCACGATAAATCGGAGCTAATATATATTCTATCAGTGCACGTTTTGCCAAAAATGCGACTCTATCAAGTAGCATACTAAAGGTTCATGTCATCAGCATCGGTTTTAATCATAAACTGTAGATTTCTCAGCTCGTGCCGTGCACCACTAGATTCCATTTGAATTAAAAATGTGTTTCTCGTGATAGCATTGCCCGACATGATAATGAAACATTTGCACAGTGTACAAGTGCGGTGAATCACGAATCTCTTTATACAAATCTGTACGTATTGATACTGGGACAGAAAAGAAAAAATGTGGAAAATCATATGAACATATACATGAAGATATCATTAACCGATGATTGGCTTGTTAATTCTGTGGTCTTTGAAAAGGATTAAAACAGAGAAAAAATAATTGTTGTCATTCGAAATGAGACTTTATCAAATCTGCATGTCTGTCGCAAAAGGTTCATTGTGTAAATACGTAGTAATAACAGTTTCACAGAAGTCAATAAAGTAGTCTATGTAAGGAACTTCCAATCAACTGAATATCGTTTTGGCGAAAAGTAAGCCGCAGATTTGTTACGCGGTTGCAACAAACATTTAGGAAGAGCGCATTAGTTCAAATCGAACAGCCTACCTTGCCTGTTTCAGTGAGAAATAACGTCATATTCACAGCGTAAACGTTTTGAACTTATATCTCTCGTCCGTTCGTTATAAATACTTTACTAAGTGCTCTCTCTGCGCGACAATGTAAACACGGGCTAAATCGAGAACTGACCAGAACTTATGTGTTATCACTTAGTTGCCTTGTTGTTTTATCGACAGAGCACCCTACAAATCAATCAAATTAAACATGAGTAGATTTAAGCGATTTTCAAATGATAAGTAGCCATTAGCTTGTTTGTTTGAAAAGAAACCCTTAATAGCCTGTGAAACGATTAACCATAGGATAACATACAATAATTGGGCAAAGTCTTTTATCTACAAAGGACTTATTATACCTTTGTTATAAGGTTTCTAACCGCGGTATCCTGTTAAATAATGAATGGGTGGTATTACAGGCGTCTGAAATAATACATAAATTGTTTCTGAAGCTTTAGCGCAACGCACTTTCATTACGACAAGAACAGAGCTAAGACCGAGAAGATCTGCAAATCCGCGGCAAACAAAGGTTTGTGTCTCTTAATATATTTATTTTCAAAGGGCTGTATCATCCGAAAAACGATCAAGGAAATTTTTCTGCGTAATAAAGCTGCGTTTAACTCGGATTTTCTTTGTCTCTTTCGGGCCAAGCGGGGAACTTAGCACTCAAGTTCTCTTCAGCATTTCTCCTAATTGTCGGGATGAAAAGACCGAATTAACGATAAATTACGTTGACTCTGCATAAGATTTCATTAGGGTAAATTAAAACTCTCTTGATTTGCTATAAGAGAAGAAAAGGCTGTTATAGGCGGCGGCAAAGTTTATCGGACATATCTTTTAATAAAGAAGCAGATGATAGAGAGAAAGCGAGAAGAAAGGACAAAGAACAGACAATCAAGACGGCCCACATCTGCAGTTTTTTCCTTGATTCGTGTGTTATCAGACAGTGCTAGTACAGTGTTATTAGCTAACGGAAATAACTTATTTAAAAAGCTTCTTCCTCTACGGAAATAAATTCAGCGTGTGCTTTTCGTAACAGTTGCTTTCCTGTTTTCAGTTACCTAATTCACAAACGTATAATGCGTACGTATGTTCAAATTATCTATGAGACATAAATTCACCGTGTCGATTTGGAAAGAGAAATTATGGCCTGAATCCCAGTTCCATTTCTGCAATCTCTAGTTGATATAATCTATTAAGTTGGGGTATACAGTAGATCTCTAAGCTTTTCTTTTTTCCAATTTCTGTAAAATTGAGTTTTTCTCATCAGCTTGAAACACATGGTTATGCAATTAACATTTAATTTAATCTGATTTTATTTGAGTTCAAGGCACGGTAATTCTCCTCATAGAAATTACCAGAAAAGCCAAATACAAACTAACTCGGGGCACTGAGCCATTATTCTCTAAAAACAAAATTATTTGTCTTTACAAAGTAAAACCTTACTTTCCAAACCATGAGGTTGTTTACAAATACTAGGTATCTATATTACATACCACCCTTATATTGTCTAATTCAATGCATTTTGTATTCAACAAACCAAAATATAGTAATACATTAAAATTTCAGAATCAATTGTGGACTGTTCCGATTTACGTTGAGTTCCTGACTTCATGCTAACATCAACGAATTTATCTATTTATCAGTGTTTATCTGTTAACTGCCTATTTATTTATTTATTTATTTTTTATATTTATCTATTTGGTATTCATTTATCTAACGGGCAACCGCACAAACAACATACTCGCAGTAATTTGTATGTTTTGTTTTAACTATTTCTTGTTTCTCTTGGAGGGGAGGAAGGGAATAACTACAAAAAAGAAAAAAATATTTGTTCCCTGTTTCTTTGTCCCTGCTATAGTAGGTCTTATTCAGCTAACTGGTCTTCAAAGTAGTCGAAAAGGCCAGAAAATGTCACGGAAGTCAGTCTTGAAAGCATTGAAGTTGTTGACCCCAATACTGAACTGAGCTCCACTCCTTTCCCTATTTAACTGTGATGTCTCAGTTTTCTTGGTTGATTGTGCATTCATAAAACAATCCCAATTTGCAATTTGAGATTTAGTTTAAACAGCTGTGTACGCGTCATTAGTCATCAATAAATTTGATTACAAACTTGAATGAGACAGCAAACTTGGCAAACTTTGGGCATATTACAGATATTTTTCCCTAGCAGAAGTAATATGTTCATATCGCTTTGAAATACAAATTAAGAAAGAACGATCATACTTGAGGCGATCATCAGATCGCGTAGGTTAGAGGGTGGTCGGTAGATCTATAAATTCATTCGACTGGGCGGCTTGAGCGATCCCGCTTTGACTGGCTGCATAGGATTAGTATCTTGTTAGGACATTAAAAAATTGTGTATTTTAGATTTCTCGTAAAGAGAAGTAAGACTTGTCAACAGTTAGGATACTGCGCTAGACAAACACAAATTGAAGCGAGTGGGATTTCCTTGCGGAAAGAGTTCACTTGGAAAACGATATACCCAACCGCTGTTCATCCGCAGCAAAAAAAAAAAAGAAAAAAAAAATCCTTTGTACTGGAGTTGAGTAAGTGGTTTCAAGACGGTTGATAAGAATTGCACTCAAACTGAGCTATCGTTGCGTCTTACGAGTAATGATGCAATCATTAACCGCTTAACAATTACCCATAGGGACGGTTTAAAAAAACTGAGTTAATATTTCTGTTGAAAATCGTTCAATCCGAAAACAAAACTGTCATTTTAAATTTAATAATACGGAGATAATGTCTGCCAAATTTTAGATCGAGAGTTCTAATATTCGAACTACACGAGTGATTTGTTTACTAACAGAGCATGAATAAACATGTTATTACAGAGAATGCATGGGTACGTTGCGCATAATGGCTAATGTCTCAGCTAATTTTCAACCAAACCAAACAAAAATTTATAGTTTTAATAGCAGACATACTGGAAGACTTTCGACTGAATATCCGGAAGAAAAGATCCTATATTCGAGCTGTGTGAATTATCTAATTATTAAATTTTGTCTAGAGCGGTTAACAATTGAGCGCCGAAAAGTAATTGGTTTCGCACTTACTACTCGATTGGCTTGAAAAACTCGCGCCACTTTCTCATCCAATCAGAAGTAAGTTTTGGTTGGTTCGCTGGATTGGCTAGAGTGATTATTTTGTTATTGGTTTTACGACACTCAATTGAAAATCGCTCCATTTTATGCCTTGTTTGTGTAATTGTTATTTATTCATTCATTAGTTCGTTCTTTAGTTTATTCGTTCATTCATTTAATTGACTGCTTAACAACTGCTCAGAGAGTTTTATCATGATCTAATAAATTGTCAAGTCGAGAATAAAGAGACTCGAATCATGAACCAGAAGATAGTGATTGCATTCAGGACTTTAAAACTCTCGAAACTAACATTACAATATCACTGAGTATATCCAATTTCATTTACGAGATATGGTAAATATTTCAAAGACCGACTGATTTTCAGCTCATTTTGAACAGAGCAACAAATTTGATGTATTTCTTGAGGGGGAAATCGAAGCGCTCAAAGGAAAAATGCTTTTGGTATATTCACGTAAAATTAATGCAAATGTTTACGTTCTTCACAGATGAATAAACTATTGCTGCTGAGTATCCTGGCCTGCCTTGTGCTCCTGGCCTCCTCTAAGCCCACCTTTGATGAACCATTCCCGAGCAGTAAGCGGCGTTCTGCTTGCGGTGCAGGCTGTCAAATCCTTACAGGAGTCAAGTTTGGTAACAGAAAGTTCGGAGGTCGGAGAAAGACTGGAAAATACTACTACAACCGCTTCAGGAATTCCCGCAGAGAGTAAGTATTTTTGTACATTTCATTGACTTGCTCAGCTGGAACATCTTGGAAAATTAAAGCTGTTCATTAAATTACGTAGAATGCCGGTTTATCGGCATAGTTTTGCATATGTGTGCTTTGTGGATATATTACGTGAGTCTACATTTAAATTCTGCTTATTGATAAGTTTATGACCGTTGAGTTTAAGTGATCCCAAAAGTGACGGATCTGAGTGTTATTACGACCATGCAGTGTAAAATAGTGAAACTTTTCCCTCGCTCGGCGCTGACAGAAACGATGACAATGGTGGAGAAATGAAGGCAAGGATTCGGCCGTTTATCGTTTCTTTACTGAACTTGGTGACGGGAAGCTGGGACTGCTTAGACTGATGACAATGTACAAACAAGGATTTCTTTTCTGTCGTGGAATAAAGATGCAAAACGACACAGCCAATCATAGCGCGCGTTATATTAAAACCTTTTTATTGGGTAACCTGTCAAATATATATATATAAATGATGATCTTATCTTCGTTAACAAAAAGCTTGATGCGTTTTTCTCTATCTTACAACAGGTTCGATTTTCCAGACGATGACGTTTATGATGATACTGAGTGAGAAACCACAATTCCATATTACCTGCACGGGCTACATTTTCACGTATTTACCTCTGTAGAGTAGATCACTGCCACCTAGTGGGAATGAGTGTACATTAAAAATGCTAACCGTTCACTATGCTACTAGATTTTATTTCAAGGAGAGAGGCGCTTGTTGTAAAAAAGGCCAATAAACGTTGTCTTTAATCGGTTGGTCTGCTTTTATAATTATTTTCCAAGAAAGGTAAGGGTCCGTGACGATTTGAAAACCTTCGGGGTTTTTCTCGTTTTGCCCGATTCAAAAATTCAGTACAAATTTTCTGCTGATTAATCGTTTGGTTGAAGGGTGAGGTTGCCGATATTATAGGAGGTGATAAGTATTTGTGGACCATTTCATAACTTTACGTTAGTTATGTGAATTATTTTAAAGCAAAAATGAAGAGAATGTTCAATGCTTTTTATCAGTTTTTAGGTTTTAATTTCGTAGCCATTTGGCTTTCACAAATTAGCATATTTGGTAAAGCAGCTGACTAGCTACAGTGGCGGAACCAGACCTTGAGCTAAGCGGGGGAGGGCGGTCTTGATTTACTTGCCATGGCGGCCATTTTCCCTTCAGTCATTTCTTCTTTTTTTACCCAAAATAGGGGGGGGGGGGGGACCCAGGCCCCCCGGGTCCCTCCCCTAGATCCGCCACTGAGAGCTGCTAATACACTTCATAGAATAACAACTTAAAATCCAGAGAAAATTAGTACGCAACGAAAAAAGAAAACGAATTATAAGTATTTTTCTCCCTTGCATGTTTGCGATAAACAAGTCTGTCTTAATGTTCATCAATAGAGATAATTGGTATTCAGAGAAAACTAGCTTATGATAAAAAAGTAAATTAATAAAGAAATAAATTAATTAATAAGATTTTTACTCACTAGAATATATGCGAACGTTTTTGCTCATTCCACAGAGGGGAAAAAGAAAAAAGATGTGGAGTGAGCGAAAACTTTTGCATATATTCTAGCGAGTAAAAATCTTATTTATTTATTTATTTTTTCTCATAAGGGGGAAAGAAAAAGCTAGTTTTCTCTGAAAACCAATTATCTCTATTGATGAACATTAAGACAGACTTATTTATCACAAACATGTAAGGGAGAAAAATAGAAAAATAGGAAAGAAATTTCAGTTAAGTACGGCGTATCAAATGCTTTTCAGAATTTCCTCAGTCGCATTTGACCAAACCAAAAGATGCCAACCTCGATCATATACACATCCCTTTGCATCATCTTAAGATATTGAACGTCAATTTGTGGAAAGACATGTCGTAAAATGTCTCTATAAACAACAAACGTATCTCCCTGTTAACCTGATATTTATAGAAACGTCTTCCGTATCAAAACTGGAAGTGAATTACCGCTAAACGTCTTCCGTATCGAAACCAGAAGTCAATTGCCGCTAAACGTCTTCCGTATCGAAAGTAGAAGTGATTTGCCGCTAAAGTGACGAATAAAGTTCACACAGTCACTGGTGTCATTTCTTGGATCATTTGCTTCATGCCTCGGGCACTGTAGTTTGCAAATTACAAGCCATTAGTAGGTGGCGCGCGGAAATGTGATCACGTCCCATTTTACAACACTATGGACAGGTGAAGAACAAATAAACGAAATGACCTGTCCACCTATCATACCTTACTTTAGATGGTTTTATGCAATTTAATACTGGGATAACAACATGTCTTAAAACTGTGGCAGTCAGAGCTGCACACATATATATACCACCTTGGTAATTGTTTGTTTTCTAGACATGCATTCGTTGGGTTTGTTAATTATGTAGATTGTTTTTCTCTTGTGGGTTAAGGCACATGGAGCTCATCTACTGAAAACAAAAAAACTCTGCTGGTTGCTTCAAAATAGTATCGGCATCACGTAGCTAAAATTAAGGCACTGACGTCGACTAAAAATTATAGATGTTTGCGTGATGCAACCCTAAAATGTTACAAGGTTTATTAAATTGTATAAATTTCAGCGAAACTTAGCCTGAGTAATTTGTCTTTTGTAAAAATGAACTTCAGACCTCGCCGTGTAGTGTTCCTTGTATACGAAACGAATAAAGTTTCTACAAAATTTGGCGTTATATTAGAGATTCTACTCTTCCAGTCCTTGAAAATCAAACATGGTTACTATTTCACACTGTATGCGAACGATTAGAAAAATCTCTGTGGTATAATCATCTTTGTCTTGATTACTTGCTTTTGTCAGCTTATCCAAGAAGGAATGAACTAGGCATTCCTCAAACAGGCTAAAAATAGTATTTCTTGGGCAGCTAGACAATGTCTCTGATGTATTTTACGAAACAGAATTGTATTGTATTATTGAATTTTGTCTCATTTTTATAGCCCCGATTTTGGGATTAACTATTAATGAAGTACGCAGTGTTAAAAGGCGATTGAAATTTCTAATTTTGTTTGAAATCTTTTATCCAGTTTTGCTTTTAAGAGGTCTAGCTCCAGTGTTATTTTCTGTTCTATTTTTTTTTTTGCAAGTTGCAAGCTGCAAAATGGTGTTTTGCAGACTTAAATCGAGTTGATCGACAATTTGTGCAAGGTCAACAACGTTAATATTTTAGTGTTTAAGGAAGAGCCAATCAAAAGAGGCTGAACTGGCGGTAATGTAAAATCCAATCTAACGGAGTAATTACTTCTAATCGATGAGCGTGAAAACAGTTTAACTGTAGATCGCGCTTGTTTGAAGCATACGCGGTGACAAAATACTCCATAAAATTACTGTTTTGTAATCAATTAGCAGTAATCAAGGAATTTTCCAGAGAACATGTCAAAGTAGCGTGGTCTCCTTCAAATAATTGAGCTGCGTGTCGTTTTAGTAAACAATGTCTATATCATCTCATTTCCTGTACTAGATGCTCTCGTCCATTTCGGTATTTCCTCGGGCTGTTTAGGAACTTAACGCACGCTTTTACTCAACATAAGTGCGGCGCAACAATTGAAACAACTTTTATGATGGTTATTGGAGATTTCCTACGAGGAAAATCACCTTTGTCGATATTCCATTAAGTTACTCAGCCCCCGTATTGAGCACGTAATTATATTTTTCAACCAATGAAAGCACATCGTTTGGTTGATTCATTTTAGTTGACGTAGTTTACCGGTAAAACAAGGCGCTTCTCCATTTTGTGTCGTCTTCAAAAGCAATAATATAATAAAAACGCTTTCAATGAAGGAGTGATATTTATTTCCGCTGCTGTAATCTATGCGGAAAAATTGTTTAAAGCCAGGTCAAAATGAACCGATTTTTATTGCCTGGTGTGGCATACAGTGGCTGCTAGTTTCACCTCATTGCAGTTTGTCTTGGACCGAACATTAACGTAAGTATGAAATTTAATTTATTGAAACATAATGAACTTTAGCTTGCTAACTTAAACTGGAATTTAACTGACTTGAATTTGTGTGTACCACCTAATTTCAACATTTGTTATATGAAAGTGTGCTGAACTCTTTTAATTAATTTACACTATGGCGCTAAAATGAGTTGTAAAGATGGCAAAGTTTAATGAAAACATGCCGTATGTCTCTATATAAAACAGTTTTGTACTGAAAAATACCGAAAACTTTTAAAGATTGAAGTGATCTCTAAAAGCCCAACATACACTGAAGATGTTGCTTTTGATGAATCTTGAAGATATTCTTAGGTAAATAAGCTTTTTTTCATTCTAATCCGTTGATGAAGTTCCCAAATGAAATTACTTAGGAAAATTGTCGTAGCCATTGTCGGAAATCAAACAGGGCTTGTGAGTCCAGTGGATAATGACAACAAAACGCTTCACTGCTGACAGTTTGGCCGAGTTATTTAAGTAACTCTATAGGAGCTCACTCCATGACCAAGTTTTCTGAAAAAACTTTGACGTATATAAACTCTCTAGGCTCTCAAAAGAAATCACAGAGCTACCAAAAGACAGCCATTGCTAGGCCGAGTTATTTAAGTAACTCCATAGGAGCTCACTCCATGACCAAGTTTTCTGAAAAAACTTTGACGTATATAAACTCTCTAGGCTCTCGAAAGAAATCACAGAGCTACCAAAAGAGAGCCATTGCTAGAAATTCTCCCACATTTTTATTGCCTAAATATATTGATCAAACTGAAAAGGAATATGCTATGGAATTGTTATGGATAACTTCGCAGATGGCTAACCGAGAGGTAAATAAGCTTAGCTTGACTAACAGCCATTGTAAGAAGCATGTGCTATTACGTACATGTAAAAGATACGTCAAGTTATTTAACCGGTGAACGGCAAATAGGGCTAAAAACTGTTATAACTACTTGAAGTTGATTCAGGAGCTGATAAAGTCAATTTACGCGTCATTTTAGACAGCTGTCTGCTTGCAAATTGAGCGTTCGTTGATTATCGTCTGTTGCGCGAGACTTAGTAAATACAGAGCTTTGCTGACCTAGAGCTTTAAGAGAGTATATGAGGGCAAGGTGCATGTCACATCACTGCTAGAAACAACTGAGTATACGTTTGACTGCATCATTCTTATGGTTATAGCTAAAGCGAAAACACTAGACAGATGGAAAGGCTGTTGGAATGAGTAAGAGATGGACACTAATCTAAAAATATGTTGTGCTGTGTGCGACTTCTCAACGAAGGTCAAATCATGCCCGCCATTTTGTGTATATTGCTAATTTGAAAGCGTATGATATTAAAAACAAAATTAAATATTTATAAACTGAAATCAGCAGATACTCACTAATTATTTCTCCAAGTGATATAATAAGGTACAATACAACTTCGCAAAACAATAAACATTTCCTATATTAGCCGAATAAAACCATCAGGGTGTCAACCGAACACTGTCTGTTCCGCGCCAAGTCCTTCCTTGACCACGCTTCAGCCAACGCCTCAGTGTCTACCTCAATGCCTGTTGTAGCATCCATTCAGTCTACTGGCTTACAGTGTCTTCCAAATCAACTTTAGTGGGTACCGATCCACCTCATTTACTCCTTTCCCACGCCTTTGTCCTCAGTGCATTCTTTTAACTCCTACAGCATACATCCTTCTAAATCTACTTTCTCGATCGCTTCCGTCAATTCTATTCAGTCTTTTTCCACCTGGTTCCTCGGGTCATCTCAGTTTAACACCACACTCAAGGGCTTTACTCATCGCTGCAACCTTTCTTGCTTTTTGACTTTAGCGCCCCTTGTTTGTTCTTTGCACCTGCCGTTTGTCTCTTCCGTTCTCTGGCTATCGTCTCGATTATGTTTATGGGATAGTTCCTTGGTTTTTCTTTTCCTTTGCTTTTGCTAACGCGACAATGCACCACTGGATACTTACACTACTTACAACACTTTACTCTACTCTACTCTTACTCTATAGGGAGGCATGGTGGCCTCATGGTTAGTGCACTCGACTCCGGAGCGAGCGCTCCGGGTTCGAGCCCTGGCCTGGGACGTTGCGTTGTGTTCTTAGGCAAGACACTTTACTCTCACAGTGCCTCTCTTCACCCAGGTGTATAAATGGGTACCGGCGAATTTAATGCTGGGGGTAACCCTGCGATGGACTGGCATCCCATCCAGGGGGGAGTAGAAATATTCCTAGTCGCTTCATGTCACGGAACCGGGATAAGCTCCGGCCTGATGGGCCACTTGGCTTGTCTGCAGACTTTACTCTTACTCTATACTTAGACTTACATCACTTACAATACATTAGAGTACTTACAATGCTCTACTCACTTTAGTAACAGTACTTTTTAAATATATTTACTTCTTATTTGTATAATATACAACGCACAAGAGCATTACAGTAGCAGCTGGGATAGGTCTTTGGTTCTATCATTCTCAGCCGCCTTTTCTGCCGACTAAGGGCTTTCCTCCCTCCACTTCCTGTTCCCTCTCTCTTTTACTTCCCTGTCTTTCGCATTTTCTATCTCTAATCTTGCACTCTCCATTTTCAATTTTCTCTTTCCATTCCTTGATTTTTTCCATGTTTTGTCACGTTTCCTGAGCTTGGTCTCCTTTGTTGTTTTCCCATCAACATTCTTTGCCGGCGGCCTCTCTTTACTTCTCCAAAATACTATAATGTTCTTTCTCCGGATTATAGCTTCCATATCTCGTGACGCCTCACGCTGTCACGTATTGTAACGTAACGCCTGTCATTCACCTCGTTTTCCTATCAAGACTAATCCGCTAACGCTGCAGCCTCGTGGCTAGTATTTCTTCATTATAATTCACGACTTTCAACTGAACACCATTAGTTCTTTCCGGTTTGAAAATATTTATGAAAACGAAATAGGAGTTTTTTTCAAATAGTCAAGTAGATCGTCAAGGCTTTTATTTTGCCGTTAGAGACTGCGTTGCCTTGATTCTTTAGCACGTCGCTTTCAAAGAGGTAACCAGGTCTACAATGAGGAGTTGTTTTGGATATCTACACAATTATACTGAAAATGCTAAGTATTTCAGTCTGCAATGAACTGCACCTCATCCAGGACAGTAGTACAGTACAGTTACTTGGTTCATGCTGTGCAGCATGAAGGCATGAAACAAGGTATTAAAATGACATTTGCACGCGCAAAATGAACTGAGTTTTATTTTGTTTTCTCGCAGGAAGTAAAAATATGGGTTCCTGGCCATTTGTTCTTCTTTGCATTTCTATTGCAGTGGTGAGTATAGCAGGCGCACCTCTGGCAGAAGAAAACACAAAGCCCTGTTTATCATGGGATTGTGCTCGAAAACGAGCACTGGAACTATCCAGTCTCGTCAAAGAAGACGACGAGACACCATGTCTTTCCTGGGATTGCAAAAGAGACATGATACTACGCAACAAGTTCCTGAACGCTGTCAGAGCCGCCGAGTCCGCGAACAAGAAGTCCAGCATAACTGAAGAAGAGGAGAAACCATGCCTCTCGTGGGATTGCAGACGGAAACGACGGGCAGCGGTTGAAATGTCGACAAACGTTACACCAGAACAATCCGCCGGTGACTTGCCTTGCCTCACGGGTGACTGCCGAACCGGAAAACGCAGCAGTAAAGATCCCTCTCTGATGAAAAAACTCCGTCTCGCACGCGCGAATGCTGACCCACAAAATGATCCAGCTTGCCTAGCTTGGCACTGCATGACCACTGGATAAGCAGATAGCCAAACAGTATTTAGATAGGTAAGAATGAAACTTATATTTTTTTTTTCAAGAATCTGAAATTGCACAATTTGAGTTTTGTTGGCATTCCCTGCCTGATTCCATTGCTGACCGCATTTGTTCAGCTCAGTGAAGATCCCAGCTACGTTACATAATACGGGCATCATTTCCATTGCATGTTATCGCGCAACAGTGCTAAATTGCAAGTAAAGAGCACTTGTTACTCGTACTATCACTTACGTTGGAAGTTGCAACAACATGTTGCACAAAGTAGAACTCCCCCCCCCCCCCCCTGTGTACTTTGCGCCACAACCTACAACACAGGTGGTAATACGGGAAGTAAGGATTCAACTTCCGTTGCAACTTGAAAGTAAAATGGTGCCCGTTTTACTTGGCCTTTCAGTAAACTCTCAGTAAGAGTCTCAGGACAAGTCTCATGGCCCACGCCGCAAGGAGGGGGTTTGAGAGAGATGTCTAAATGGCCATGGGCTGCTTATTATATTCCGTTTTCGGTTGAATTAACGCCCTGAACTCAGATATGACCGAAGTTTAATTGAAAATTGAGCACTCGCAATCATATCCTCTGATCACAAGGAGCGTACAATCTGTTTGAGTATGATGAGGGCAAATAAAGGAATGATAAGAATGGGCACTTTAGCTATAACTCTTTGTCTCTGTCACGACTACACGATATTAGCGCTCGTGTTTACGCAGTTCATGCCGCTTGCAGTCGTACAAGGAGACATAGAGTTATAAGTAAACTGTCGACCATTCTTTTCATTGCTTTATTTTCATTCACTGTATGAGTGTTTCCTGTTCTCTAATTAATGCGAATGTGAACATGGACAATAGCTCTAATGGCGTTTTCAAGTCTATTTTCTCGCTCAGAAACCTACTCAAATAAGTTAAGCCCAGCTCCAATTTAAGTCATCTACCGCGCGCCAATTTCTCGATACTGACATGCAGACACCGAGGTTGCCATAGTCATATTATTTACATATATATGACATCAATAAAGGGGGCAAGTTTCTAAAGAAACTGTGGTGCTGCGTCGGTGGGAGTATTACAAGATAATTTGGTTTTATCAACTGGGTTGATAATGTGAATTGGCCACCGTAAAGACATTCGGGAGCTGACGTTTCGAGCGTTAGCCCTTCGTCGGAGCGAATCGCTCCAATTCGCTCCTACGAAGGGCTAACGCTCGAAACGTCAGCTTCCGAATCTCTTTACGGTGGCCAATTCACATTATCAACCCAGTTGATAAAACCAAATTATCTTACATGACATCAAACCCTGTAGACTACGCCGGAGGAATTTAAAAACATAGATTTTACTCTGAAAACGCATCAAATGTTTTCCTTCCACACTACGTCGTAAGAATGCTCCGCTTTCAAGATGTTTTTCGTCCACACAAAGTAAAAGCCGGCGTTTTGATATTCCTCCGGTTTGCAGAGCGTTTTCGAAAAGCTTCCGTTTTCGTGACGGATTAGTGTAAACGGTAGGCCTAACCGTAGAAATAAAGTTCTCTAGGGTTTAGCGAGGACTCAGTATATGAGCCATTGATATAACTATTGAGTGTTGTTTTTTATGATCCACAGACAAGAAGACAACTGACTTGGCCGACCAAACTTTACTTTAAATGATACTTTAAAATTTTTGCTCGCGGACTATTCATCTCCACAAAATAAATTTCGAGGACCTTAATTACCACATAACCAAGACAAGAATTTAGCTCCAAAAATAAAAGTGTAAATTGCTCTTTGTAAGTTTAAACTTAGCTTTAATGATGAAATTGTTCAAAATATTTTAATTGCACTTATAAATGAATATAAAAACATTTTGAGTGTAATGAAAAGCTGCTCTGGTGTGTGTTTTCTTTGGGGGTACCTGACGGGGCGCCGTGAGACTTGTAAAGAGAGGCAATACAACAGAATCTAGAAAAGGCAAAAAGAAATTATCTTCGCTAGTTTCTGCTTTTGTAGAAATAAGAAACAGAAAAAGGAAATTAAGAAACTTGCTGGGAGTATTTATCTGTCATCATCAATAATATAAAAAAAAAATCAAAATAAACAAAATCCAATCAACAAAACCCACTCCAAAACACCCATGCACACCAACAATAGTTTCTCCGAACACAAAGCACACGGTTAGGTATTCTGACTGGTGTGCCAAGATAACACAGTCCATACTTTGTTAGATCCAGTTTCACCTTTGTTACACGCTTTCCATACGACGTGCCAATCCCGCATTGGTTCTATATTTCACCTGCGCACGACTTTTTCGCGACAATACACAAGCCAATGTTTTAGATTTAATTTCGGTCAAGCCTCCGTAAACGTCTACAGTTTATCCTCGTCCACGCGGGACCGATGAACTGGTACGATACTAACATTATAAATCTATCATGTTCTCAAATCTTACTCCGCAGTTCAAATGATATGATCCTTCATATTTTCTCATGTATCTTCACCATCTACGAGTAATAATAATTGGCACCAAAGGAAGATTCTCGAGGCCTGGGAGATTAATTGCGCCAAAGATCCACTCAACCGAGACGACGGGGCGTTACTCCCCAAGGAGTATTTACACTTGACTCTCGCTAACAAGAAAATATGACACATATCTTTTTTAATCAGCGTCTTGTTTATTCAGCGTCTTGTTTATATCTGTGCTTTTGCATAAATTTTTCTTTCACTTCCCCTGAAGAAAGTCCGTGATTGCGACCGAAACGTCGGGAACATTTTTATTGTAAATAATTTCAGAAACGCTTTTAACCACCAGTGTAACTTAATTTGTACTTTCAAACATTTTTAAATCTACGAGTATATTACAACCTCACAACGTGACCAGCTCCTAGTTGGCTTGATAGCTCAGTTGGTAGAGCACTGCACCGGTATCGCAGAAGTCATGACGGTTTGGAATCCCGTTCAGTCTGCATTTGTTTTAGGCTTTTATTTCACAACTGCTTAAGTTGTGTATAACTGCGATGATCAATCATGTCTTCGTATCATAAATCTATGTTGTATGTTAAGCATGATGCATTGTGAGGTCAGCGTTTGCCACCGTAAAAGATCTTGTCTGAAGAATTTCATGTGCATCACAATATGAAACATAAACCAGTTTCTACCTTTCTTCACTAGCCTCTGGTTGTACGGTAAAAGCAACCTCGTTCCCTGCTGTAAAAGAAGCTCTATAATACGGGGCATCATCAAAAGAAAAAGTTGAGTCTTTCTTTGCTACATCTAAATAAAATCCTCAGTGGAAATCCGTGATTTTGATTGGTTCTCTACTCGTTGATTATTCGCTAACAGACCGCCACCACGCGTGGGCTCGTTGCTAGGAAACCGATTTTTAAATTTTCTGTCGTTTCAAACGCCTAAACAAGTAAAGAACTACCTTACAGTTATCCTGCATTCATCTAAACTGATAAAGTAATATCAGCTGGATAAGTGGTTAAGATTTAGGCACTGATCATCAAAGCTTGAAAATTATAAAAGATCAATGTAAGCTAACCTTGACCTTCTATTGTTGAAAATGATCAGATCTCCGTACAGGAAAGATTCACAAACAACTGGTTGCCTTTCACACTCATGCATACTAATAGCATATAAGAGTATTTAAATGCTATCATTAATAATATAGTTTTTCAATTTACTTCCTTCATTCTCAGGGAAGACAATATGATGATATTAGCTGCCAAACTAACTTGAGCGGTTTTCTTTCTTGAACGAGACACTTGGCTTAACATCATTAGGGTCCAAAGAAAAATAGAGTAGAGTTTCGGACCGTTACATTTTTACAAGATGTATAACTACCATTAGTGTTAATAGCATGTGTTTAAAACTTATTGTACCATCCAGTCGGTACAATTTCGCATCGCTAACAACTGACTAAGTTATAAAAGGTAACCAATGATTTGAATGGTACATCGATAAGACGGACTGGTATCGAAAAAGCTATCATGAAAAATCTCCAATTTTACATTTTGGTGATTGAAATCTTATTCTTCTACCAAACCTTCAAAAAATAAACACCGGAGACATTAAAATGAACAATTTTAGACAAACAGGAAAGGAAAGAATCCAGTCAGATGTGTTAATTAAAGGAAATTATGAATTGAACTGATCGAAATTAAAAACAAATTTCCTCGCTCTGGAAAATAGCCTCTACGACATCTCTTCTGGATTTCAGACTCTATAGATTATTACTTCATACAAAAAAATCTTTGGATAGATAAACCTTTTGCATTTAAAATTAATATACACAGTCTCTTCTCCAAGATTCTAGACTGTATTACCACCTCCGAAGAGATTTCAATTTTTTTATTTTCGCTATTTGCAAAATTATTTTTATCAAGACTTCGTGCTGCGAGTTTTAGAACACGATTACAAAGACCAATTTCAGTTGGGTCTTATTTCGTATGTGTTGTAGTAACCAAAGATGAGGGAACTCACATTTAATTTCTTTATCCAGATAAGAAACCCTAAAAAATTATGACATACTGTATGTACTACGTGTGAAGACTAACATTGGAGACACGTTCAACAGGGAGTGTTTGAAAACAAAAATTCTCTTGAAATCTCGCCAGAATTAAAGAGCCAAGATTAAACAATTGCCAGTTTATATCAAAATATAACCATTTAAGTATACCTTTCTCAAAGCAATTACGCATTTCCGTGGAGGTTGTTTTCAATTTCAAAACGTTAATAGGACTGAGTTCTTTGCTTGATAAGAAGTTAAACACAAATCGGAAGTTTTAAGTTTCTGGCGTAACACCGTACAGATGACGCTATTGCAAAAACGTGCTCACGATGTTTTGAAACATTTTGAATGTAACAATTATTTGCAGTTTAAGTGGCGCAGATACAGAATTTAAATGCTGAACACTGTTCAAACTCAATACGAAATATCATGCCTTCAACTGTTTGATTACGTTTTTTTTTCAATCCGGTAACGCGTTACACAGCATGAAACTCAACTTCCGTGTTTATGTCCGCCCCTGATCCGCCTCAAATAAAATGTGTTGCCTGATTAGATCGTTATTGCAAGCGGTGATTGGTGAAATAATTTCCGTTAGATTAATTATATTTTTATCTCGTTTAAAATAATAAAAATCGCTTAAAAGGGAGACAGTTTCTTCAGAGTCCGGCGTCCTGCGTGAAAGGAAGAAGCTCAGAGAAGAAAAAAGGCAAGACTTTTCGAAACAAAGGTAGGCCGCGCGTATTTTGTCTAATCTTGCTTCAAGTTATTCACTAGTTCCTTAACTTCCTCAAGTTCTTTGTTTGATTTTCTTTGTTTGGCTAGTATCCACTCGTGTAAAGTTCTTGTTAAAAGTACGGTTGTTGTAATCATTCTTCTTCTTGTGAAAGTTAAATGCGCGGAAAAGCACGAAAGGCAGAATCTTGCTAATTCGTCAAGTTGATTCCTACAGGACGAAGTTTAATTATTTATTTTAAGAAATTCCGGGTGTGCCTCTGCTGCTCTGCATATTTTTCAACCTAAAACCGTTAACATGTTTGGAACGGCAGTAAATTTATCTCGTTTTTCGCTGACTCAGTCATACGCCAGTAGACCGTGTATTTGTCGTTTCCAAACCAACAGAGATCGGTATCCAGAAAACGTACGTTGTTCTCTTAAAGTTTTCGAAAAAAATGATAAATTCTACAAGTCTTTGAAACAAGCCTTCATCTCCAAAAAGGACATTTCGTCGTTTAAATGTCATCTTCATTTTACTTTCAATTGATGAATCGTAAATTCACAGTTATTACCATTTTCATGACGCGCTCAATACTGATATTTACGTTGTTAGAAACAGGCCATTTCCGAGATACCTTGTGCCTCTATTCCATTTTCATATGAAAATCAGTTCGATTTGCCTGAAAATGAGCCTGTAGGCAGAACACATTTTCGTATGAATGGCTTCGCACATTTTTGACATAAAGGCACAAGGTACCTCGGAAATGGCCTATTAGCTACAGGCACCTAAAAAAAAAGCAAATTATCATTCGCAGATGTGTCATCGCAGAGTTACAGCCATGTTTATTGCTCTCGTCTTTCTGGCGATGATTTCTGCATCAATGTCTCTTCCAGTCGATTATCAGCCTAGCTCTGACAGTAATTACCAGCCAGGAGTTTTCAGCAAGGACAAAAAGGAAGCACGCCCGCAATTTGCCCGTCATGGAAGGCGAGGTTACTATGACTCAGCTCACGTGTACGGTGTGGATAGGCAGCAAAGGCGAAAAGTACCAGATACCTACTATGAACCAATCAGCGTGTAGCATCGCCTAATTTGGATTGTATGGCAAAGGACGTAGACTCTTTTGAGCCAGTATTAAATTTAAGGCTTATCGCTTTCAATGTATAACTTCATTAAAAGTGTTTGGTTCTACTGATAAATGCATCGCCTTCTTTTAACCTCTTCCATTTCATATAAAAATCTAGAGAGAGGTGAAACTATTTATGTGGAACTTACTCAGCCCCGGTCTTTCACAAAACGTTAGTTTTTCGAACCAATGAAAGCAAAGCATTAACAGTCGCGTGATTTACATGTACTGTTTACGTTGGCGGGCTTTCTTTGTATCTGAATCCAATAATCTCGGAAACAAATGATCTTGTGTTCCCTCAGTCTTTGTAGAGCCAGACTGAAATTAATATATTTCTTTTCCTTGATTTTCTACGGCACTAGACTGAAGAAAGAAAAACCTAGGGAAAAAACGCAGGCGCATACTGTCGCAAACTCGACTGTCTCGTTCCATATACATGTTAGAGCGCCTTCGAAAGACAAGTTGCACGAGACGTTGCATCTCGTATGTAACACGCCTGAACTGTCTCCCAACTTTTTCGATACAATAAGCATTGCACAAGGTACAATATTGGCTTTTATTATCCAACTCTGCTTCCTAGAGTACAAATATC
>OZ026603.1:17454486-17504486 GCA_964020085.1 Micromussa lordhowensis
TTTATTTTGATTTTACTTCTTTACACTTTTACTTGAGGAAGTTGGATCGACTACAATATACAAAAATAACTTGACGAAATGTAATATTTACAACCTTGAAATTTACGTCCAAATATACCATGTTACAACTCACACGTTGAGTTTACATGAACGACTTGCCAAGATGTCCTCAGGGACACCAAACACCTCTACTTGCATGCTAACTAGATTCCATCATAGTTAAGTGAGGGAAAATAGAGGAAACCTGGCAAAGTTCTTTGTTGTATTTTTTTTTGGCTATTTTGGGGGTTGACCCTGCACAAAACCTGGCAAAAAAACAAAAGCTGGTTACGTGTGCTCGTGCAACTAACCAATAAAAGCATTGCGACTACATAATTCATGCATATACTACAAGCTTAAAACAAAAGATGTGCAGGGTCAAGGACCTTCCAACATAAACCTCAGCCTGTTTATTTGCTTCTTTGATGTTTACCGGCCTTCCTAACCATTTCCCTCTATTAACTATGATTGCACACTGATGAAGTACCTCTTCTGACATTCGCGTAGTCTTTTATTGGTTGTTACTTGCACGTGGAATTAAGTAACAGCCAATGAGAGACTACTTGAATACCTGCAGCCCGCACCCTGGTGCCTTGCATGCGCACCCTTTCTCAATCTTTTGTTTCCCCCATTTTTTGTTTTTGTTTAAATTGTCAATTTTCTCGTACTGCAATGATCAATAAGCCTGTTAAAAAGTGCCACTTCATCAGTATGTAATTCTTCAAATCAAATTTCACTGGCCTAACGTCCAAGGCTAGCTATGGAAAGTTCTATATTTAAGTCCAATGTTGTCTAAAAATAAAACCACAAATCGTTTTAGCACTGGAGATGACTACCAGCTAACTTGTTTTCAAGGTACCTGGCAAACTGAAGAAGTCATGCCACAAGAGTAAAAAACAATTGACTACCTAAAAAAGAATCACCTTCTGTAAAACAACATAACAAGAGTTAGCTGGCAGATCACTAAGGATTCGAATTCTGATTCACATCCAGGGCTGAAAGATGTACTTAATTCTTCTGGATTTTGCAGTAGTTAGTTTGTCAATTACTTAGTTAACTAATTAATTGATACCCTGCTTATTTATCTAGCTGAATAATATTGTAATTATAATGAAATAGCAATTTCTGAACAAGGCATGAATCCATATGCTGATACAGCACATGTAAACAGCCAAGCTGAAGCACGTGATAAAAGCAAACGATATTGACAAATATAATTGTACATGTACATGTATCGAGGAACTCTTTGTACTAGGGCTATAAAAGAAAGACCAGTGAAAAATGCATGTATGCCAACACAGAGGATGTGAAAAAAAAAACCCAAGGGAAATGTGTTCAAGTTCACTTTACTATGCCTGAAAAGTCTGCAATCTACAGAGTAAACATTTCCGGCTCATTTTTCTAACTCACTTTCGAACAGTTTGCCACTGAGGAACGAAACATTCAAGCACAGATCGATAAACTGTTGCAGCAAAAGAAACCCATCAAGAAGCTTACGAATTTTCCTCATTAAACAAAACCAGTGTTTCAGCATAACACATACACCCCCTGGCATGCTATAAACGTTCTGTTCCTGTTTGTTAAGAGTGGCTGATTTAGACTGTTCAACTTTGCACTTTGATGTGTACATGTACATGTATAATGAGGGGCACACACAAAATTAATAACCCGAGATTGAATGAGGTGAGACAAACATTCATTTATTGCATGAGAACATCTGAGTTGAGTTAATATTTTTATAAGAGAAGCACTGAGTTATTTCTCAATGACATCCTTTACTCTCCCCAACAGGAAAATCCTAGTTGGTGTCTGCGACACAGGCCAGAAAATCCATGACACACAAAAACTTCACCTTTCTGAAAAAATTTTCTTACAATGTACTTCCTCTCAATTATCTACATGACCTACAAGCCAAGTTTATTTCTCTTTTCCTTTTTTCAGAAATAAGTAAGAAACATCATTTCACACTTGTTGAGTCCATTAGTCCTCACATAAAATTAAGATACCACTACCTTAGGTATCCACTTAATACATGTACAGTTCTAGGTTTTTTGTTTGCAAAATTTACTAATGTACTACATATAATTTGTACTAGGGCTACTCAGCCTAAACTGTGGAGTCTGTGTAAAGCAAGTACATGTTTTTCATAACTTGCTCAGCTCACACTTGCAATTAAAAATTTATAGTACTCCCCACTTGAAGTGGACATGCTAATTTTATGTATGATTGATCTGTATTCCAAACTATTTTATGCATACTTTCAGGCAGTGCTTCTGTTTGCAATAAAATACCATAATGGCCTTGTAAAGATATGGCTCCAGGCTTTTGAAACCCCTAGCACTAAAGGAGATTGCGGCCCCTGAGCGGCTTAGAGATAACCAAGACCAGTATTATATCAGAGCTATACTACTGTTGCTATTGCTTGGCATATCAACTGCTGTTTTAAGACAGATTTCTGCATCGAGCTGATAGGCAAAATCACAGCATGAGAATAACAAAATGGCCCCTTATGCAAACAAGGTACTTTTGGAAATACATGTACATGTAGTCTGAATCTGCAGAAAGGAGTTGCTCAGTATTGAAACATCTACATGTACCTGTATTTATAGTGAAGAGGAGCCATAATTAAATATTCTCTGGGCCTTCTTGTGGAACATCCTTGACTAGGATGATACGGTTGAATGCTCTGAGGCGTTTCCAGAGCTGTACATACACTTTGCATTGTACATACATGAAGACCAAACCACCTGTGAATCCAATAGCTACCACCACCAGCTTGGTCCAGAAAGGCCAGTCTAACTGCCCCTCCCTGATCTCCTCTGCAGTTCGCTCTATCAGAACCCACAGTGACCACACAACGCATGTGATTGCAATCACATGAAATGATACAGAACACAGAATCTTACGACGCTCACTTCTTGTCATGTCCAGAGCTTTCCACTAAGAGAACGAAAGCATTTCAGCAAATGGCAAAATAAAAACACTGTTTTGAGAATCACTTTAATTATGCCCATAAAACATAATGGTCAATAAAACTAATCGTACAAGAGTTATACATGTACATTTTTTGCCATGCGATGTCAACACAATTCTTTTACGGTACATCCTTGCTATCAATACATTGTAGTTTCAGAAGTTTTGTTTTGGAGACACCCTGGTTTAACCTGATCTGAAATGCTACAGAAAGTAATGCGCATTTGAGCATATCCACATGGAATCTGTGCACTGCAAATGCTGTATTATTATTATGTTAGTTAAAATGATAAATGTAACCAAAGCATTTCAAATTAAAAATAGCAGGTGTTCTTGGTAGCAAAATCGTTTTTTCTTATTGCTGACCTTAAAACCGCCACCACATCGGTTCACCAAAGTGGTAACTACTGTACACCAATATGGCAGATGCAAAAGACAAGTAACCTCTGTTCCTTTCTTAATCTTGTTTTTGCAATTATAACTTTGTTTCAATAAACACTGCCAAGTTTGATGCTCTTAATGCAAACAAAATTGTAAAATGAGTAACTAACAAAAGATTCCTCTACAACAAGAATAGATAGTGAAAGCTGCAAAAATACATGTAATGGGCCCATAAAAAATTCAGACTTCAGAAGATTTCTCACACATGGCACTGGGCAAACTTGGCAACCCAAAAATCAACACTGTGTTTCACTTCAACTGTTCATAGATTGAAGGATTGAAGGATAAAGTTTTCTCTGAGAATAAAATTCATTCACCCCAGAATTGAAAATGCAGAAGGGACAAAACCTCCCACTCAATAGACCACTTTCGATATATTTAATTCAGCTTGGCAGTGAGGCTTAGAGGACATGAACAAAGGAAATTGAATGACCATGTTTATTCATTCCTTTTGTTTGTGTCCTCTAGGCCTCACTATCAAGCTGAATTCTAATATATCGAAAGTGGCCCATTGTGGGCCCTGGTGATAAAATGGCAGGCAGCTCAGTTGTTAGAGCACTACACGAGTACCACATAGGTCACAAGTTCAAATCCTGTCCAAGATGATTTTCAGGCTTCTCAAAACTTGTGTGTTCATTACTGTACAAACACTGCATGATGTTCAACATATTGAGTCGTTCACCCACAGTTCAAATGTGTGATACATGTATTTCATAAAATAAATGTATATTCATTTGCTCATCTTTTACTCTTGCTCTTTCCCTTGTTCACCCAAATTCTAGATCTTTTCCACATGTACCACTAACTCAAACACAAATTACATGTGCACTGTAATTTACTGATGATACTGCCTATTAACTGCAAAATAATACAAGCTAGTGTTAAATGAAGAACCACATTCCACAAGTTCCCCTTGATTTTGGTCACAACAGTACAAACATAATATGTACAAATTATACAAACAACCGACTCTAATATGATGTAACTTTAACTGCACTGTACTGCAGTACTTATGAAGTTTGTGTACCTTTAGGTTGTTCAACACAACTAACCTTTGTGATAGGCTTCATCTTTGATTCCATGCGGAACTCGTATTTACATAGTTCACATTTCTTAGTGTCTGAACTCTTAATCCACCTCTGCAGACAGCTCTGATGTACATACTGCAAGGAGCCAGCGCACATACAAGGAGAAATCAGAGGCTGGTCTGGCTCTGCCTCACAGTGGCATATCCTACAGATGTCCGTTGAGGATGACATTGAAGTCATTGATACGCTCTTCTTGGGTGGTGTTATAGGCTTATCGTTACTGTTGTCCGTGGTTGGTATTATCACTTGCCCGTCTGCAGACTTTGGTTTAGAATTCTGTGGGTCATAAAAATACAGCTATCAACATACGAAAATGTACCTGTCCTCAACAAAACAGGCATCATTCTTTCCTGCAATTGAAACTGATTCAGTAAAAGTGATTTAATATCTGGCATTGCACAATACCTAGAAAGCAGAAACAATGCTGTAAACTTCTAAAAGCACATGTACAGTATAACGGTCCTTGTTAAAACTCATTTTAATTCAAATATAGAACATGACTTTGCCGGTTAAACATGTACATGTAGTATGCATTATTTCCCTTGTATCTTTCAATTGTGAATTTGTCCATTTAATGTGGCTAAATGTTATTTAGGTAACATTTGAGTCAAGCCAATGCTGGCCAGCGGTTGCTCAGAGGCAATCATACTCGTCTCATACAGGGTTTTGCAGGCCTACATGTAACATGTACAGTACGTATTTTCCTTGCCAGCTGTGTGCGAACATGCAGTTTGCCTTGAGTGCCATTTGTGACTGCTGAGTGCTTTTGCTCCCTCACCTCCCTCCCTTTCATTTGCAATGGTAAGTATATGGGGTGGTAAGTATCTCCACTGACTCTGTCAGTGTGACAGTGCCTGGTGGTTGCCGCTCTCAGGGTTGCTGTGGATACCTGCATGCCCTGTTTAAGGCTCATACATGTATCTTGGCTCCACCATCCCTAAGGCACATTTCCCAAGTTCATCAATTGGCAATGAGTTTAATGCAATGATAAAACCAATGTTCAGCAAGAAAGCCCATTTTAAATGTGTTGAAATTAAGAGCAAATCCACCTGCAATTCTGATGGATTTGATTTATGATTTAGTTAAACTCATCGCTGATGATGAGCTTGGGAGCTGGTGCCTAAAAGGTTAGTGGGTGGCCAAATGCAGCGAGCAGAGAGGAGGTATCCATGGCAACCCTGGAAATGGGAACCACCCTAAAGTGGCCACTAACCAGCACTGTCACACTGAAAAACTCAGTGGAGATACTTACCAGGAAGAATACCTGAAAAATACTTCTGAAGCCACCGGCTGCCTGACGGGGAGGGAGGAGTGGGAGCGTGAATCCGCAACGATTCGCAAGAAGGCACAATAATTGATCCACTATGATCAGCAAGCGAAGCAAACAAAGCACTGATACGCTAGCTACAAACCCCAAAAGGGCCCTGCGAATCCCCAAATGGCCGCCCCACATGTCACGTACTGCAATAAGTGATGACTGCTGGCCAACTCGCTCGAGTTTAACCTTGCCTAAATTACATTTAGCCACATTTATCTACAATGTTTTCTTGTTGCTGAGTGGTATTTATTTTGCTGTCCACATTGCAGGAACCCTTCTCTGCAAGTGTAGAATTTACAAATTTTTCAGGAGGTACATACCCCCGGACCCCCTTAGCTTGGCAAAGCCCCTTGGGCCTCGCAGATTTCCTGAACAGATGTCATATGCTGTTGCCAACCTGTTAAAAATCTTATTGAAACCCCTGAAGTAGAAATTGTGTCTTGCTCTCTGCAAGTAATGACTACCTTGTTTATTGTCTTTCCAGTCCAGGTTCCCCCAGGTATTAATATCTATGGTGTATCTGTTGCAGGTCAAAATGAAATTCAGGTTAAAATGGTTTTAACCTAGTTGATTCTCAATTTCCATTGTCCTCTAACCCTAATTATTCATGATCCATGGATAATCAGGGTAAAGAACAAAGGAATTTCATTTTAATGCCATCTTTACAGGGTGGGGAAAAAGAACATATAATGCAGAAATTCTCAGGGGGGAAAATGTGTTGATGTGGAAAATTGATAATAAAGCCTTTCCAATCTACCGAACAATAGTGAAATGAAATAGCACTTCAAAAGTCTTACCCACAGTTTAAACTCTTCAGTAGAATAACTTATTAAACATCATTGCAGCCAACTTTGATATAATTATACATGTACTTAATCTGTTTCTAATACTTGCTGATACATGTATTTTCTTCATTTACACTGTAACACAGGTTTTCCATGAAAATTTGAATGTAAAAATTCGTTGTTGCCGTTCCTGGAACATCCATAACTTTGCAGCTAGGCATTACATTGGACGATAAAAAACTAGTTTCCAGGCTCTTCACCTAAAGTAGGTTAGAATACCTGGAGGTTAAAAATTTGTCACAAACAAAATGGAGTGTTTTTGTCGCTGTTTTAGGAGAAAAACCTCTTTGGGATTTTACTTCTGGGGATGATAAGCAGCTGCTTTATCGCTAATAATTATGAAACAATTTTTCTGATATATGTGGGAAAAAGCTCTGATTATGCGGAGGATGCGGATGATAACAAATTATGCGGACTGGCACCACTGCATCCTGTCAGATGTACAGGAAGCTTTGCCTAGTTTCTAGGCCTCAATATCACCATGGTCAATTGTTTTGGGTCACGTAGTCCAGGGTGAAAAGTCTGGCCTAGACAAAAAAACAAAAATTGAGACAATTCTTCCACTGAACCGATTTTGTCTCGAGGAAGGGAATTCTCTGGGCATTTCTGGGAGAGTGACCACTAGAGCCATTTAAACTCCTTGCTTTTGGTTTAATGTTAACTGATCAAGTTACACTGTAAAGATGTTAAACGGCTCACTTGGATTGAAACGAACATTATCGAGATGGAAGCGTTGAAGCAAGAATCAGCAATCACATAAAAATCCAATGAAATGTACTGACTCCCGTACGAATAGCAAATACAAGTCGCCGCACGAATAGCCACTGCGAACAAAACATCGCCCTTGGATAGCGATATGTACGCCCAAACAATGTTGCTTTAGTAAAAACACTGACCTTTACAACACCTCTAATGTATTTTGCAATATTTCGATGAAATTTGTCCTTGAACGGGCCTTCCTTTCGATTTCAGCATCCAATTTCTCAGTGTAAAGCCTGCAAAATTCCTGGAAAAACAGAGCTGGCCAGCCCTTAGCAACGGTTACTACCGAAAAGCCTCGCTTTGGTGAAATCGTCGCCATATTTGCAATCGGTGTATTGTTTTCTGCGCAATACAGGTAATACAGGAAGTCTTCTTGTTTTCCAAATTGTATCTGTTAGGCTTTCACCTCGAGATTAGCAAAAAAATATTTCAGTTTACTTGAAACACTAACAGTCAGTGCATAGCAAATGTGGCTAAATGTAATTTAGGCTAAGTTAAACGCAAGACAATGCTGGCCAGCAGTATCTCCCAGGGTTCTGGTGCAGGGTGGCCGGGGATTTTATGCAGGGCCCCACATGGCTTACAGCTCGGGTTTTGATGTTATTACTGTCGGATAGTTTGCCCCTCTCTCTTGCTTTGATAAGTATGTGGTAAGTACTTGTGTTTCCACTGACTTGTCAGTGTGACGGTGCCGGCTGGGTGGCTGCCACTCACAGGGTTGTCATGGATTTTTTTTTTTTTTTATTGCTTTGCACAAACACAAGAAACTATACCACACACTACTGTCTTAAAACTATCCTACTGACAATCTAATTGGAGCAACTAAAAATACTTAACCTACATGTAACTTATATGACTACAAGAATACTAATACTAACAAACAAGGTTGCAATAGCCCTAGCACTAGAATTTTAAAAAATTAAACATATATTCTAGGTGTTTTAATTCACATTATTCCCTTGTCATTTAAATTCTACATATAATAAAAGAAATAAGAAGAAGGAGAGGAGGAACTTTATGTTTTAAAATATTAAATAATCTTTTCGATTTTATACTTGTATTTTATTTTATTGATAAAATCAACGATCTGCATTGGTGGTGAGTTATTTTGGAGCTTGCATCTATAAATATAATAACGCAAGAAGAGAAGAGTATAATTCAATTTCTTTGTTGGTGTGTCTGATGCAGAGAAGAGGCCAAAGAGGACGTCTTCAGCATTTAAAATAAAGTTAGAACTATTACTTTCATTAAACCATTGTAATACTTCTTGAGTAAAGGTTTTTGTGACCTGGCACTCAATAAAGGTGTGGTCTATGGAGTCTGATTCCCCGCAATAAACGCAATTGCTATCTGGTTTGATGTTAAATCGGAACAATTCCTTCTTTGTAACAACTACTCTGTGAATGAATTTAAAGTGGAATTCTCTTAACTTGTTTTCCTTGCATACCTTTCGAACCGACCTAAATATGGTTTTCCAGTTTGTTTTATCCTCTGTAATAGTTTTATTCCATCGCCTTGGGCCTGAATGCTGATCATTATATCTACGCTGAATAATTAGCCAATAGAAGTCTTTTGACTTTGCCTTAAGCAAATTTATATTCACATTTTCAGTTAGGCAGAAGGATTCCAGATCCTCATGACTAACACCTTTAGATCCTGAATCCTTAGATTTTGCTTTTGCCAAGAGGTGACCTGGAATAGCGGAAATAACTTGGAAATAATGCAGGAAGGTAGTTTTCTTCAACGAATATTTGCGCTGAAAGACGGGAAAGGGCAGGACTTGCCCCTTCTCATCGAAAAGATCTTCAATTCTTTTAATTCCTTTCATGAACCATTCCTTCCAGAAAAACGTTTTACCATCGATACGGATTTCCTTATTGTTAAATAAGATTGTATCTCCCACATCACATCCATAAAGAGTCTTCAGTTCATGAAAGTACAGGAGGATGTCCCTGTAAAATAGTGGCATATTTTGGAAGTCTATAACGTGATAATTGCACGTCAACAGAAATCGAAGTCCTCCATAAGATTTTAGGAAGTGATCTGAAGCAAATTTCCAATTTGATTGGCCATTTTTTAACAGTCTTGGAATCCATGCTAACCTTAACGCTTTTATCATTGTTTCAATGTCTGTCATACGCAGCCCACCATTATCATAATCCTGGTATAATCCCTCTCTTTTTATTTTATCTCTTTTATTTTTCCACAGAAAAGAAAACAGCCTTCTCTTAACGTTGCCGGCAATATCGTTTGGTACATTGATATTTGAAGCTGAATAAATTAAAGATGATACCCCAAGCGTCTTGATTATCATGGTTTTACCAAACAGTGTCAAGTCTCGTGATCTCCATATATCTAACTTTGCTTGCAGTTTATTTATCTTTAGGTCGAAATTCATTTCATTGTTTCCTTTCTCATCGTAAGAAAAGTAAATGCCCAAAATTCTTGTTGGGCTGCTGACCCATTTTAAATGTAGCGGCTTGTCCTTATTATTTGCCCATTTCCCTAGCCACATAGCTTTAGTTTTCTTTATATTCAACTTGAGACCAGAGATTGCACCAAAATCTGCTACAATTTGCAGTCCTTTTTCAACCGAGGACAGATCGGCACAAAAAAGGTTGGTGTCATCAGCAAATTGGCTGACTTTAATTTCCTTTTCAAACACAGAAATTCCCTTGAAATCAATACTTTGACGAATTTTGTTAGACATTAGTTCTGCAGTTAGAATGAACAAATATGGTGAAAGTGGACATCCTTGCCTCACTCCAGCAGATGGTTTAAACCAATTTGTTGCGAAACCATTGTTTAGCACTGTACTCTCTACGTTCGTGTAAAGTACCTCTATCCATGTTCTTAAGCAATCACCGAAGTTATACATCTTTAATACATTACTTATGCATGACCATTCTAAAGTATCGAAAGCTTTTTGAAAATCAAGTGATAGTAGTATACCAGAGCAATTAAGTTTCTTAGTTTGCTCCATTATGTCACTAATTAACCTAATATTTTCACCGATGTATCTATCTTTCACAAAACCTGTTTGATCTGGGTGAATCAAGAGTGACAACAATGGTTCAATTCGTTTTGCTATAGCTTTAGAAGCAATCTTATAGTCAACATTCAGCAGAGTTATTGGTCTCCAATTTTCTAGTTTTAGTAAAGAAGAGTCTTCTTTTGGTATCAAACTTATGACACCCCTACGTTGTGAGATTGATAACTCTCCATTTTGGTATGCAGAATTAAGACTGTTCACTAAGTCCTCTCCAATTAGGTCAAAAAAAGTTAAATAGAACTCACTTGTGAAGCCATCTTCTCCAGGGGATTTGCCAGGGCTGAAGGTATCTAAACTTTCCTTACATTCTTCATATGTCAAAAGGCCTTCTGCCTTCAAACTCATTTCATGTGAAAGGCGAGGGAATTCTAATTCCTCTACATAACTACTGAAGTGTTCCTCACTCACATCTGTTTTCGATGAGTATAAGTTCATAAAATAGCTTTCTATCTCTGACAATATTTGTTTTTCGTTCGTTATTATATCACCCTCTTCAAGCTCCAGTTCAGAAATTACCCTCCTACTATAGTTCCTTTTCTCAAGATTGAAGAAATATTTGGTTGGCCGTTCCCCTTTTTCAATCCATAGACATTTTGACCTAAATTTTGCCGCTTCACCCTTTTTTTCGTATAATTGTTGAAGTTCCTTTTTCAGATCCTCATACTGCTTCAATTCATAGTCAATATTCATTAAATCGCGAGAGTTACAGATTATGTGATCTAGTTTTTCCAGTTCATCTTTGATTGTGTATTCACGCTTACTTGTTTCTTTAGCTTTCCCTTTGGCATATGAAATAGTTACAGATCTAAGTTCCATTTTAAGAAGTTCCCAAAGAGTTCTTTTATCTTGGATATATTCGTACTTCGCCCGAATTTCAGGATACGTTCTGCGAATTTGCTGTAAGTAATTAACATCATACAGTAACGTGTTGTTGAACTTCCAAAAGCCAGGTCCTCGCGGAACTTCTTTTGTCCATTGCAAAGATAGAGAAATTGTCCAATGATCAGGTGCAATCGAAGGGAGGATGTCAACTTTCTGAACATATTTGGTTAAATTTTTGGCTACTAGAAAGAAGTCTATTCTTGATCTCACTTTAAGTGCTTTCGATTCATAGGAATACAGGGTTGTCATGGATACGCTACGCATTCGGCTCGATTTGATTCATGACCTCACCCTCACCATTCCCCAAGCTTACATGTATCTATTGTTGATGAGTTTAAAGTGCACCTAACCCCCAAAATGTTTTTTTTTTTTTGCTAAAACAAATCCACTTGTTATTCGAAGCACCTGGGTGAAAAAATTTTTTAATTTGGTTGAATCCTCAATTTTCTGTGCCCTTTCAAAGTAGCGCTTGAAGTGTTTCACCACCGAGTTTTAGGGAGTCTGGGGCGACGGTTGCTGATGACATCTACCCCGGAACCAGACACAATAGTGCCTCAGTCAGCTCTCTGTATTTGCTCGAGAAAATGGAAAGCACATCTAATAGCTCCAGTCTGTTTTGGTTCAGGAGTTTTGAGTCGGGAGACTCCGAAATAAACTTTGATCGAGCACGCCTGACAATTGTGAACTCACTGCTTGGAACTTTGAGAGCAATTTGCAATATTTCAAGCCGGACAACGGGGAAGTTTCATTTGTGGCGAGCTGCTTAGGAATGGAAACCTGGCCGACGCGAAGTGGGGTAGGAGGAAGATGAAAAGCAGGAAAGAAAACTCAAGGACTGCTTTGAGTCAGCTGGATGGTAATTTCGTCACCTAAACACAAGATTCCCACACATGTTTATAGCTCATTTACATTTGTCCTTAGCGAGAATGTATTTTGTCAAGGTACAGTTGTTCTGTTAAATCTAGTTTGAATTTTACTACCTGGAATGCTTCATGTTTATAGGAGCGACATAAGTGTTGCAGTTTGCGAGACTTGATGACCTCCGCACGTAGGTACTCTTGTGGGGTCTTCTTTGAGCCACTCTTTGTTCTAAAATTTGATCCTTTCGCAGAAGTGAGCTTCTATTTCCGGCTGTGCTATTTAATGTTTAGCCCATCAACTCGATGGATATAAAGCTTGTTTGTACTCAGTTCTGTTGGCACATTGGCCTGGCACATACTTTGACCACGATTATAGAGAGCTCAACCAAAACAAAATTGAAAATCGTAGAATTGTTTAGACATGTATTTTTAAAGCTGCGGGAGGCAAGCCCAAAGGAAACATTTCATACAATTACCGATCACTTTTTAGGTCATAACTCCAAATAACCAATGCAAATTTCTCACAAAGTTTGCAGTGAAACTTGTCAGATAAGCGAAATGTATGTGTTTCCTAAGCGGTCCTCAGATGTTATGCGGTCATACTTTTGATACTATTGCACAGAATGTTTGTCGCACTGCTGATGTCCAGACCTTCGAGTCCAACAATTTTGTTATCATGTAATTAATCTTCAACTTTTATCTAAATCAAAAGAGAAATAAATGATGGCTGGCGGCGTACAGCTGTGACCTACATGTATTTACATGGCAGTATATTGGTTGTGACGCCTCTTCAGTGATTGATCACATAACTTTGCCGGCTATGTTATAAATACTGCAGGATTAGATGATTAGGTTGTCGGTAGTATTTCTACAAATTGCTGGTTGGCTTTAAGCACAATATTTTGAAAATAGCGTTTCGAAGTCTGCGGAAGTAATTCCAGCGAGGGTTCTTCAATGGTTCTCACAGATTCACTTCGCTTGTTTGAGTTCGACAAAATCAGCCCATTGTTTATGTCTTTATTGTATCATTTACCGATAATTGCTACAAAATTGTACAGTATATCTTTCCTTAAATCTGGGATATTGCTGCAACAGCCGATAGCAATTCTGGAAAGCATTTCTGCGCACTTTTCGGATGTGTATAGCACCATTCTGAAGAAAATGAGAGGATGCGAGATATTCAAGCTTCCTGGGTAGATGTCACAACAGCCGCTGGACCCATTCTCCCCAAACTCGGTCGCGAAACAAAGTGGCGGCGTTTTGGTGCTATTTTTGAGATTTCGTTGCGGCACAGAAAATCGAGGATTTAACTGAATCCAAAAATTATTTTGCAGAACTATTTCAAATAATAAGTAGATTCATTTTAGCAAGAAAACAAAATCTTGAATTTAGGTGCACTTTAAAGATATTTGTCTCCAACGTTACTGAAAAGGGCAATTGCCAAGTAGCGCTGTTTGAGAATATGTATTTTACAGAAGGCATTTTTGCCCTTTACATTCAAATCTTATTGAACAAGAAAATTTATGTCTGCCAAAATTGCATACATGTAGTCTAAAAGCACAGAGTACCAGATGTACATATACACTGTACTAGAGAAAGGTCACAAAGCTGAGTTTGAAACACAGTACTTAGGACAAGGAAACAATTCTGCTTAATTACAAGTGTGGGGTCAGAGAGTGTGGAAAACACTTGGGTAACATTATAACACACCATATCCAGCCCAATCTATCAAACTTCTTTACATCAATGGCGTTTTTTCCTGCCACGTTTACATTACACCAGAGTTTGCCAAAATCAAGATTTACACAAAATTAATTTTTCTTCAATGAAGTTTGGTAGAGGCTGACAAATTTTACCCAGCCTTTCATGGCCAGGCTGGACAAGTGCCAAATGTGACGTCACATGATGAAATTAAAAGGCAGATAAATTACTAAGACAACAGTGGATTTGAAAGTGTGAAAATAATAAACAAAAACTGGTTGATAAAAATATATTTTTCAATAGTCGAGGAAAAACAAATAGCAGTACTGTTATAAATACATATCAAAGGAAAATTAATGGCTTCTTCTTTTATGGTGTGCATGCATATCACACAACAGCAAGCTCTACTATCTTGTTTGCAACAAGTTGTTGACACAAGACTTTAAGGAGAGGGTAAAATTTATGAATTGCAGGGTAGCTTTGCCGTGAGTTAATGTACTGCACCTTAACCTGGCAAGCTAAGGTGCCAACAGAGTACTAAGATCTCTGGATAAATCTGAGCATACATTTATATATCATTATTTGGGGTCCTACGATTGACTTCACAAATAATAACAACGCCAGCAGAGCGAGGGGTGCATTCTTTAAGCAGCAAAATGTCAAGCTTAAAAATGTGTCTTTGTATTGAACACTGTAATTATTAATAACGAAGAGCAGCCTCAGTGCTATTAATCACACGATAGACAGTAATGTCGCGGCAAATCGCTACAATCTGAAAGTTTGTGGTTGCAGTATTACATTTTTCGACTTGTCTAGAGATTAAGCGAAATATCCGTCAAAACATTTACGACTATAAACTTAATGTTAGTTTTTCCGATGTAATTGAAGCTTTCGAACCCGATGTTGAAAGCTAATCAACCCCATTCTGAGATTTTCCCCAATCCACGAAATAATTTACTTTTTTCATGAAAATCACCCGAATACTTTTTTACGACACCGTGCGACACGATATAAAAGAACGAAACTCGCTTGTCCATTAAAGTTGTTTTCAAATGATATAGCAGCCATTGCCTAAGGAATAATACTTTAAAATAAACGTAAATACATTTAACCACAAGCAAACAGAGAGCTTTAACAACAGACGAACCTCGAAGAAACTAATTTTAATAACGCTCGTAGCTTGCTGCGAAAATTAAATTGTGCGATGTAGTTTAATGTCGCTGGAACAGCGAGGTCGCATAAAGCGAAAAGTGAAACTCGCAAACTTCTTACATAATCACTTTGTTCTTCACGGCGAACTCTGTAACACAATTAAGCCTGAATTTAGTAATGAAAGTACCATATTCCAGCATATTTTTTGGAAATCCAGTCGAGCTATCCAGTGTTCCACTGGATAAACAAACGGCAAACGCGAAACAGAAAAAATCGAGGCAAATTCTATCCGCTAAAAATGCCGACAGGTCAACTTTTCGTACCCTAAATCCAACCCTCAAACTGTATTTTAAGGTAGACTCACTTTTCTTTCCTTGTTGGTGGCATTTTGAAGAGTCACTGGGTTCACGACTATCTGCTGTACGGGCATCGTTTTCGCCTCTCGGAAAACCAACATTGAACGGTCAATTCAACCTCCACTTCAACCCAAACACCATAAATTCCTTTGCCTGTACTCCATTGAACGTTAAGCTTTTTTCTGTCGCGTAATAAAGCGTGGAAACAGCGAGGAGAAGCGTATACGGGGCAGTAATCTCTACAACAACCAAAGCAAAAAAGATGGCGGATACGTGAAGAAACTGTCAGGAACGACTGAAATAACATTGTGACGTTGAGTAAAATATGCAATGTGATTGGTCAATTTATTGATATGAGATTCGGCTCAGTGGAAACGAAAGCGAAGAGGGAAAAATATCTGACGAACATCCTGTCTGCGAAACCACAGACAACCTAGTTTTCAATATTCAACGCGCTTGAAGGACGTTTTACTTCGGTATAAGATATTCCAATCACTCTGAAGGCTCAATTGCAAATTTTCACAGCAATCGTCATTTTGTGGGTTTCAATTCTCTCGTCGCGACTGTCTATGTAATACGCCTATATTGCACCTGTTCGGAACTTTTCCGTAATATTTCAAAAGTCCTGTCAGGTTTGAAGCTGCGAGTGACGGTTTTCAAAAACTTTAATTTCTCAGTAAATTTCATTCTTTTCTTTCCGGGGGGCATCGACTCGGGGGAAAAAGGCCCCGGCTGCGACTCCCAAAGCCCATTTGAAATGGGAAAATTATTATAAAATACAGATTCAATTTCAACCCACCATGTTTGCCAGTTTGAAAAATATTATGAACACGGAAATTGTAGTTGCTTTTATAAAGCGAATTCTAGGCATGATGCAAGAGTAAAAATTAAAGGGGGTTACCGATATTGTTTACGCAGCCGCGAAGGGAAGGCCTAAACAATTCTCTCTCGACCCCTACCAGAGAGGACAAACGGGTGATTTTAAACTCCACTTAAACCCAATAGATGCATTAGAATATTGCACGCAAAAAGGTTTGGCATGGCCAAAGAAAGCGACAATGTAAATATAACAGACGAAGAAGTCAATCCTGAATTTTGGCAACTCGATTCACTCTCCAAGAGAAGCTGGTGTAGATTAGCATATAGCACAGGGCAGTAATATCTTGTGGCCTAGCGAAGTTATGAAAACCGAAAAGGTTGATCGTGGGTTCAGATGGGAAATATGTTTGGCCTTTGGGAAAAAGTCAACCATACACTGTGAACAAGCTGCCCAGAAAACTCAATTCTAAATCCTGACTATAATAATTTCCCACTTTGAAGTTTGATTATCAAAATTGTGAAGTTAATATCCCACGGCAGGTGATCCTCAAAACAACTGTTATACCACATTTGGAACAAATTTCAAACAATTTAGAGCATTGCGTGGTATTTTTATACCGCCCTGTAGAGAAATCACCTGTGCAAAATACCAATCGTCCACTAAAAGAACAATAGAGGGTTCTCTTTGAAAATTTCACTTTTTTCAATTCTAAGGTTAAATAATTATCCCTGGTAATTTTTCACTTGTCAGGGAAACACTTCAGCAGGTTCAGTCTCCTTATTAAATGCATTTCGTTTCCAGTTGACGCCACTTATCTTATGAAAGGGGTTAACGCTGTTTCGTCTACAAGAACAGGAGCTGCAGTCTCGCAGGCTGCAGTTCGGATCGCTTAAGATTAACATTATTCAGTTGCTCTCTAAGCTGATCTCATCAGACATTCCAAAAAAGTAATGAAGGGATTCCTTTGGCAGCCGGTTCCGCCATGCTACTCAGGCATATCACACCCACGATATAGATGTAACGACTTTTTAAAAGCATTCTGTACCGGCAAGTCGTCCAGTAACGCCAGTTTTATTCTGAAACGAATGTTTATGGACATTGAGCCCTTCACTGCACAATACGAAAACTGACTGAACCGCACTGCCCGTCACAATTTGCCGATCCGAAACAAGATCGTTCATTTTTTTTCCATTTTTATGAGGTATTAATTTTTTCCACACCACGCAAAGCCCCTAATGTTTCACCTAAGCCGACTAGGAGTGATGAACGAGTTCTGACATCATGCACCGAACAGATAGGTGATTCACCGAAAAATAATTTACTTTTGTAAAATTCTCTTGATTACTACCCCGATTCGCAGAATTGACATTTGAAGAATTTTATAGCAATCATTAGGGAGAATTTACAACTTGACTACTGCAACCAATCAGAGACGGCGGTGTTCTCCGTTGATACAGCGCGCAGGCTTGGGGCTAAAATAACTAGTTGCTCTCATCGACGGAGAATATTGACCAGGTCCAGAAAGCGAAATTGTAATATAGTTCCTCAATGCGATCCCAAACAATGTTATTTAAAACTGACGACGCGATTTCGTTCAATTTCTACCAGAGTTGACTGATTTCTTTCGTTTCTAAATTCTAACAAACGTTTTCAAAAATGTCACGGAACCTTGTGAGGAGGTCATTGAACATTCTTAGGAGGTCACTGAACAGTTTTCATCCATTGTCAAAAAGCGACCGAGTACCCACCGAAAATTTCCGAAGGTGATACGAAGGCGATATTTTCCGAAGGTTAGCGAAGACTCTATGTGATCACCGAGTCCCCCTAAGTGTCTCGATTCTTCATTTATTATAATATTTCTTATACCTTTACTGCGACGACCAGTCGAGACACACGGGATTTCTTGTAAACGCTAGAAAATACAGAGGAGAGTGTTTTTGGACTGTTTTTTTTTTTATCGAAAGTGTTTTTATCAGAGAAGTTTAAAATGGAAAGTGTTTTTTATTATTCTAAATAGCAAATAGTATTTCAAGCAAATATACCCTGATGTGTTCTCTTTTGTGTTTGCGAATAGTTTTATCCAATCAGAGCACGGTTTATATCTTGTATTGGGCATTCATTAATATAAGTTTGAACTCATTTATGACGTGAATAAGAACTCTGTTTGCCATCTGAATGCTCCGTTCGTGCTATTCTTTCCTGGGTAACTTAAAAATCCACGTTAGAACATTTCGTCAGTCTCTCAAACTGCAGCTGTAAATGTTCTGGCCGGCCTGTACTCGTTTCTTAGTTCTCATTCTATCATCTGTCGTCGCATTAACTCAGTATAAACACATCCGTTCCGAGGCCTCAGAGAAAGAAAAATGAAATTTAGATGCAGGGAGTTTAAATGATCTACAATCTTATTAGCTCAGCTGTAAACACGATTTTCCGCAATCATTAACAGATCATAAAAAAGCTAATCATATACAATAAGCCCTCAAAAGGGGTCGCCGTATCGTACGGTTCCACTGGCTCAGTTTACTATTTTGGAACATTTTTTGTTTTGTACTGTTTCTTCATCTTGAATGATTCGTTGGCCAACCGCTGGTCATAATGAAGCGTCTTGGAAACCTGAAGGCCACGTATCTAGGGATGTTTATTGTAATGGTGCTCAAGTCTGTCAGCTCGACTCCAGTTACCTCAAGGACAGGGCGGATTAAAAGAAGGAGCTTTGATGGTAAGTCTGAGGGAACACGGCCGATTGTCAGCTTAGACCTCACGGCTGGGCTAGGCAACGTGCTTGTAGGGGGGGTAAACCGAGTAGAGGCCCGGAGGGGTGTGTTTTACAAACAGTACTTGTAACAGGCTCATTCGTTTTTGTGCCATCCATGAAGGAGAAAATACATTTACAATATTTAGAGAGGAAGCCACATCAGCCTCAACTGGTTTTCATGCGGGTCCTCTATCCTGGTCGAATAGGAATTTGGAGATGTTGGCTTTTGTGGAGGGAGGAAACCCGGAAAACCCGGAAAAAAACTCTCGGAGCAAAGCGAGGACTAACAACAAACTCTCAACCCACATATGGCACCGAGCTGGAATCTAACCCGGGCCTCATTGGTGGCAGACGAGCGCATCCCTGCTCCCCACGGGTAAATCTTTGTCAGCCGAGTTGTGATCTTACTAAGGCTCGACATTGAATAAAGTAAGGCAATAAGAGTTTGACATGTTTCTCTAAGAATTACTAGCGTTGTTCTCATCGAACATTGTGCAATTTCAAATAGAAAGTAAGTTATAGATAATAACGCAAGGAAGCAATTATTTTTCTTTAAATCCATGCAGCATAATGGGACCAGTTGCTTCAAGTTTGTTTTTGTTCCCGTTGAAAGAAGTATCGCCGATCTGTTGCCATGTACAGCTTTGAGACTGGAATAAAAATGTTTTGGTGAGCTCTGGGTTTCTACCTGATAGCCGGTAAATGGCCGGTTTGTTCTAATGTCTAATTTTTTTTGCATCGCGATGCATGTTTTCCGAACCTTCTCGTTTCTTCTGAAATCTTTGCTCAGCTTTATTTCAGACATTGTAATTAATTTCGGCAGTCAGTGTACTGAAGCCAGGTTTCAAAATATCCGGCATAACTTTCAATTTGATACGCATTCTTTCTGACATCGTTTGCGGGGAGGGGTGGGTGATAAATGATTCTGCTGGAGGAAACCATTATGCCAAGGTGTGGTGTGGCGCTTGTTCCTCGAGTAAACTGCCGCTTATAAGCGCTCCGGTTATGGGCCCATCTACCTGTAAAAGAAATATCACTTCCAATAAAGAAACGACATGTTTTAATTTACAAAACAGTTGAAGCATCTAAATTTGTCTCTTTCCTTTTAATTATGTTGTTCCTTTTGTCTTTTATTTTATTGTTATGCGCGCGCTATTTTTGTTTTCCGCGTATCTCGTATTTCATATTCAAATTGTAACGCAAGTTTTGACGTGGAATTTTGTAACGTATCTTAATTTAAAATTCAAATGTACAACCGTTAAAAGCTCATTTACAACTGAAGATGACATGAGAATGTCGAAAATTAAAAAATGTCGTTTCTTTATTGAGAGTTATCGTCACTCTGCTGTTTTTACGTCCGTTTGGAAATATCACTTCCGATTTTAATTTAAGCCCCCTCATTTATTTCTAAACGGTTCTTTACTCCGCTTATAAACCTCCCCCGATATCAGTCCCTCCGTTTTAAAGCCCATCCAAAAGTAAAAACCCCTTACGAAGTTGTATAAACCCAGGGCTTATAAATGGAAGTTTATGGTGAATGGTACTGAGTTCAGTTCATAGGTGCCACTTCTCTATGTGCCCTTCTCCTTTCAGGAACTTTGGAAGTAGAAGGGACCAGGATGAGCCACATTTCTGTCACACTTTTGAACATCCACTTAAAATCATTAGCTTTCTTTTAAGGACGTTTTCAGATATGTGCCAAAATTAGTACAGTTGCAAAAATCTACAAAATGCGTACTGTGACATTCTTGTCGCCGATTTCTACGATGAATATATAGAAGATTTCTAGGATCTGTAGAGTTTAGATTACGTCACAAGCATAGCCCAGGCGGCACTGATCATGTGTCACATGACAGAATTACTAGGCGACGTTAAGCTACGTTAAACACCCGGTCTTGTTAAAAAACTAAGGCTTTCAATTTACCCTGGGGGATGATGCAAGGTCGTTTCAATTTTTCTTAGAAGAATATTATAAAATATTTTCTAACATACAGTATTATGAAGTAATTTGCATTAATGGTTTTAAATACAGCGGAGCCACCACAAAGTCAGTCAGCTTAGATTCTTTATAGTTGTAAATTCATATGGAATGATGACAGTGTAAAATATTCGAGACGTAACGAAGTATGAGAAGATTTTTTGGAAACTAGGTCACAAGCTGAGAACGAGTGAAGGTGCCATGGTTACCACTCCATCATAGAACAGCACAGGCGTGATGGACAGAAAGTTCTGTTCTCTATATAAGTAACAAATAACGCAAAGCGAACGAATAAGGATTAATGTATTTATATTTTTCTACGCTTTTACTTTTTTCATCACAGTTCAACCCCTATTAAACGGCCACCCCAAGGGGAAATGGATGATAGCGGTCGCTTGAAGGGGTCTGGCCGCTTACTAGAGGTAAAAACAATACTAAGGCCCTCATCTTGACTTTGATAACTGGCCGCTTAATTGCCAGTTTTCACATGACGTCACTAAAATTCAAACTACAAAACTATTGATCCTCCTGATATTTTACTTTCATGATGTATGAGAGCAGCTGAAAACTAATATTAACATTTTTGCTCAGAATGGGTTCTTGGTTTTGTGATAGACCACGCTTGAATTTCTTAAGCTTTTGCGTGACGCGACATTGACATGACGGCCGTGTTGGTTAAAAAGTGACTTATTTCAGGACTTATATATTTCGGGGAATTTGGCTATCTGAACAGTTCTTGTATTAGAAAAAGTATTATTGCAATGTTTTTGAGTTCCTCGAGGGATAAATTCACGCTTTTGTAGCAAAACTCAGTGACAGATATTTCTGTTGGTTTCCGGGCGCCATGTTGGTGACCATCCGGACGGGCACCAACATGGCGTCTCCATACAAATCTCTGTAAATTTGCGTAAAAAGTTTCTCCGCATATCTTGCATAAAAAAAATTATTGTGACCTGAATCTTGGCGAGAGCCTTTGCATACTTACCTTCTTTCTTTTCTCAGATTCTGGACTTAACCAGCAATAGGGGTTCAACTGTACTTGTAAACTAAATAAAGACATTTTAACAATGCTGAATACTTCTCAAGGCCCAAGCCATTTTTACATAACTCACGGTTTTGGAAATCGCACGAGGTTCTAGAAAAAGCCAATCCCGTGACGCGATCATACTCACGTGGGAAGCTCAGGCGGCGCAACCTGCGTGGTGACGTTATCCGCGGAGGAACTGGGTACCATGTCTAAAAATATCTTGAGAGAGATTGGCTTGATAATAAGGGCTGTAAAGAGGGATCAACTTTTTTTATTTTTCATCATCTCTTCCGATCTGTTTGCTAAACGTATAAGTTATGTGAATGATCGATCAATCGAGTTATCGATCGACTGATTGACTGATTGATTGATTGATTGATGGACCCAGCAGCACCACTCGTTAGGTTTATAAACAACTTTCAACCAATCAGTGGGCTCGTCGTATCGGTCGCCGTTCTAGTCAGATGTATTATTGGTTCAAGTTTAGGGCACTGTATCCCATAAAGGCAAACATTAAGTTCAGTGATATTAATGATTCCTTCTTAGTTGATGACAGTCAGCACTGTTTCTCACAGTGTTTCTAAAACAATTTTCTCTCCGCTCTATGTTCGTTTTTTCAGATCACGTTATAAACTCCCTACACTAAATCAACACGACTCAACTTGTTCAAGTTTTTAGACAAAGAGGCCACAAAAGAAAACAAAAACCGGTTTTACTCATAGATAAAAATCGTGTTAGTCCAGCTGTTAAAACAGACAGCTTAAAACCTTAGACTGCTTTGTTGTTTTTCTGGCTCGGGTTAAGAGCGTCCATTTTGAATGATAATTTGGCAAATCACTGATCAACGAGAAGATTCAGAGCATGAGGGCTGTTTATATCGGTATATTTATCATCCCGTTACTAAAACTTATTACAATGAGCCCAGTTAATTTATGGCTGAAGGAGATGGACAGCGATGGAGGCACTACAATCAACGGAGTAAAACAGCCTTCAGTACCTCCTTGGGCGAGAATGGGTAACACACCTGGTAAACATAACTGATTCTTTGTTTATGATTGTATATGGTCATGCATTTGCAGCTATTTGCTAGTCGAAACAGTTTAGTTCTATCGTTGACCATTAAGCAGATTACCGTAAGTTAAAAATGACCCATTGAGGCACTTGAAATTCAAAATTCAGAAGCGCGAGAGACTGTGCTTAAGGTTAATAGCAAGACGTTGAGAGAGCAGCAATGCTAATTTAAGTACACCTACATGTAGTGTCTGATTTCAGCGCCCATAATAAGCTATAATATACCGATTGTCATATGGCTTAATGTCCGGGGCTGAATTCGCTGTGGCAGTGGGTGAAAAGCGGTGTAGTTGACAATTTGTGATTGGTGCACCGACTAAAAACATTAACATTAATATTTGACGCAACTTGTTATTGATCGCATCTATCCGCATTTTACTGGCAGTGATCAGTCGATTGTAATATTATTCACTGAATACCCTGGTAGTACTTTAGTTGTCATGATCCCAGAACGAGCAAAAATTTATAAGTGCGGTTTACTTCTGTGAAAGTAGGAAGTAAACCTCTTCGTGTACATGTAATACGAGAATCATCAACAGACTAGACCGGCCAGATCGACGCTGGAGTCCGACTTACAAGAGGTCCTTTATCCCTTAGGATTGAATTCATTTGAATTCTGAAGGCGTTGGTTTTGAAGCACTTTTTCTCATAAATATTCAAATTTTGTGGTCTTCACGAGAATCGAAAAGGTGCTAAGTGTACAAAAGAACCTTTTTTATGATGTTAATTCCTTACAGACGGAAATATATGGCTGTACACACTCAGTATCAAGTCAGTATCAAGTCAGTATCAACTTGGCAAATTCAATCAGAGGTCAAAGCCAAATCATTTCTAGCTACGATACTTTGTAACATGAGGCCGAGAAGTATTTGAGAAACAGGCGTATCAAGTGCAAGACAAGGTGCCTCGGAAAAGTGTCAGGAAATTTGAACAGCTTCAGTAAATTCAGCCAAACCTGTTCAGAAGTAGAAGAGAAAGTAGATTTTGCCCATTTTGGCGAAAATCGGTTATGATTACTGACTGAGTTGATTCATTATAAACAGAGCTAACGAGAAACCAGTTATGGTCCAGGCTTATTCATTTTATCCCTTTATACCTTAGCCCTTATATCAGCATCATTATGTGTATTCTATGAACGAGAAGCCCTTACTGTATGACCATTCAATAAGAGCTATTGAACAGTATTGTTTGCTTGTTATTATCCTGTACAAGATCATGGTTCTTGTGGTTTGGTAATGCAACCATACTAGGAAATTCACTGAGATGACAGCCATTAACCAAAGCGCTTTCGCTTAGTGTCATCCATGGTCAGTAGATTTCTTTGTTTCAGTGAACTTGTGTGTGAATTAACATCACGGTCTACACGACTTACAAATCCTCCCCAAGTGTATATTTTGCAATGAAATTCCACAAACTAGTCGATTGTTTTTTACCTAGGGCATTAACTCGTGAACTGAAGATTCTGTTTAATTTTTGATTCATAGATACACTGGAAGGCGATATCAAGTTGTCACGAAATGTAGAAGCCCTTGTCGCTGCAGGTGTGAAAAAGAAAGAGAACCACAGTGAACCCTTAACGAGGGGAGCTGTGAGTGACAAGATTTATCTCTGGACAAATGGCCGCGTGCCTTATATCATTGATTCAGACTTTGGTAAGCATGAAGAGTTGAGTAGAACTTGGACTGGGGCTTGCCTCGTGAGGGCATTTCCGGGGGGTACTTCTTTATATTGGTCATATAGGTATACTGTATGTGCGGCCCCAAAGGCTATGTTTTTTTTAGCCGTTTTGGTCATAAATAGGGCCTCGATTTTGGCCATTTTGGTCTCAAGTAGGGTATGGTTTCTGCACTTTAGTCTTGAATTGTGTGATATGTTTAATTTATTAGAAGAAGCCAAGTTTTTAATCATTATTGATACAGCCATCAACAAAATCACTTTACAATACTTTAACAATAGTCTGAACAAGGGAACTAATTATAAAGCAGATCTGAAATAGGGTCTTGATTTAAGGGTCAGGTCTTTAAAAATAGGGTTTCGCAATTTTGGTCAGGTCATAAATAGGGTACGGAAATCCCACCACCATCGCATCCCCAACCAGTGTTTCTGGGAGTACCCCCGGAAGTTCCGTATACAAACAAAACCTATGCGCGGTAACTAAAACATGAACTGGAGAATTGAAATAGAATGGGCAATGACGATTTCTCAAAAAAACAACCTTCGCTTTTCAAACACGTAGAACGATACTTATAATGTTTGATCCGAATCAGTGTGGACACTTAACATTGTTGTTTACACTGATCAAGACGGTATACGATTTAGCGAGGTGTACAACGCACGTGCAAAGCCATTGCTCTGACGTCATTCGTGTTGCCATCGTCTTTTAGTATGGAGCGGGAGATATTGCATAGCTATGGCAAAGTATTACATGTAAGCACATAGGTACAATATTGAGAAAGGTAAGAACTTTACCCATATCAGTGTTGAAACAGGTTTATAAGGATTGGCTGAGTGGTAATTGAAAATGTAGCTTTATCACATATTAAATCCTAAGCCGATAGCAAATGTATACTCGGAAGGAAAACTCAACACTAAAAGTATGATAGCAGAAGTGTATTGCTAATGATCCTGGTTGATATTTAGATGACTATCCAAATGACAAACAAGTTATACAAGAGGCCATTAGTGAAGTGCATCGGATATCGTGTGTTCGCTTTATACCAAGGACAAGTGAACAGTACTATGTGCGCTTTATTAGAGGCAACGGGTGAGTAACAAAACAACAACTGACAATGATTAGAGATACTACAAGAGCCCGGTAATAAGACAATGAAACAGTAGTGTTCATGCTATAAATGGAAACGAATGTAATTGGATGGCAAGCCTGTTTTATTTCTGTGTGGTTTGTAGTTTAGTTGCTATATGTATAAGATTCTTTTAGGTATTTACTGCCTTTTTCCTTAGGTGTCAAATCATTGTTCAATCAATCATTTGACAATCATTTGACTGATCAGTTAGTCAGTCAGTCTGTCAGTCAGTAAATCGATCAGTCAGTCAGTAAATGAATCAGTCAGTCAGTTAGTAAATCAATCAGTCAGTCCTGAGTCAGTCAGTCAATCAATACATTCATCAGTCACTTGAACAATTCCTCGATTACTCAATCACTGTGTCGATCAGTCAGTGAGTCAATCAATCTGTGCAAAGGATTTTAACAGTTTAAATATCAAATGCGTGAACTGACCGCCGCCTGGTTAGCTCAGTTGGTAGAGCGCCAGTCTACTGTGCGGAAGGTCGAGGGTTCGAGCCCCAGACCGGACCAACACTCAGGGTCTTAAAATAACTGAGCAGAATGTGCTGCCTTTGTAATTTCATCTGCAAATGGTTAGACGTTCAAGTCATCTCGGATAAGGACTATAAACCGTAGGTTCCGTCTCCTGCATCTTCAGTGCTACATGGTTATCAGGGGACGTTAAAGAATCCACACACTAATCGAAGAGGGTAGAGCACGTAGTTCCCGGTGTTGTGGTCTGGCCTTGTCTCATGGGTTGGTGCTTCACGTAGGGCTAACCTCGTTGCACCTATCCCCCTTGGACAGAATTGTCCAAGAAAAATGACTATGACTATGACTAACTGACTGCATTTCATGGCATAGTTCCTTTCAGCGCCCTTTGATGATAGATAGAATGATACAGTTCCTTTCAGCGCCCCTTCCCACACACTTCAGTGGCTTTTCTCTCACATCTCATTAACTGTCCTGAAATTTGTAGTATAAAGACCTTCAAAAGTGCATCGGAGGTCGGCAAACGAATACAACATTTTTGTCTTGTATTGTTAAAAACTGGATCATTGGATAATGCAATTCACGAGTTTTCATTGCCTTTGCCATCATGGTATATGAGTAATTAATACATAGATTTAGCCAAGCCTAAAAACGGAGCTCCTGGGGCCCGTTTCTCAAAAGCCCCGGAAACTTTTCGGGCCCGTAAAGCCATTTTTAGTTCAACTGTATCTGAAAACGGAGATGTGTATACGCCTGAAACTTCTTGTGTGAAGAGAACCTCTGTTTATATTAAGAATATGTGAATAAAACAGCTCTGTAATCATAAGCTTTGAGATTTTGGTATGGCTTTCCGGGTACGAAAACTTTTCGGGACCTTCGAGAAACGGGCCCCAGGGCCGTGATGTTCAAAGCCCGATTAAGCTAACCCAGGATAAGCGAGAATTTTGATTTGAGCTTTGTAACTTAATGGTGAGGTTTTCTGTTTTTGTTGTTTGGCCTTCTGTTTTAAGTTTGAATAATCTCAAGGTCCTCAAAATATACAAAACAAAAGCAGTGAAAAACATTTGTATACAAGAAAAAAATATATTTCGGTTAACTTTTACAATCCTGGATTAGCGTTAGCTGGCTTCCGAACAACCCTGCCCTGTTTACAGCAAGTTAACCTGAAATAATGTAAAGGATGAACAAAAACGAGAGAAATTGTTATCCTGGTTGATGCGTGACACTTACATCAATGTACGTTAAAACGAAAAAAATATAAAAAATAACTGATTGCACGTTGAAGTGTCATATTGTGAAACATATCAAACGTTTCGGGCATAACCCTTCTTCAGTGTGAAAACCGTTATTTATAAGTTCGCGCGACTATTGATTCCCTATAACCTGAAATAAGCCTGCTAAGCATCAACCAATTCTTCTGAATTATACTGAGTTCAGCGATACCCGACATTTGTAACATTTCCCTCTTATCCTCTCGTTGAAATATTCTATTTTTGTTTTCATAAAACATGTTAACCAGGTGCTGGTCTTTCGTCGGGAATGTGAAGAGGTCTGGTGGTCAGTCAATCAGCATTGGCTCTGGATGTGGTATAATTGGTACTGTCTTACATGAAATCATGCACGCCGTGGGTTTTTTCCACACCAGTTCTCGTTATGACAGAGACTCATACGTTGTCATTATACCGGAAAATATCACGCCTGGTAAATATGTGCAATGTCATAGATGAAATCGTTTACTAGTTCTAGCAAGATACTGCAATGATACCGTAACAAAGAATCCTCCGCACCATGAAGTGACTAACATATGATATTTAACAAATTGACGTCAGTTTTTCATGCATCTGTCCTGTTATTGATCATAAATTTCGTCATCACATTGTCAAAGTAGCTGTGGATCCAATCCAATGTGATGACGAAATTCATTTACGATAACAAATGGTCGAATTGCCCGCTCTCTCTCTCTCGCTGACGCGTCGCACGAATTTCAAATTCATGTGTCTGTCCGCATATTGACGATAAAACTTAGGCAATGAGCGCGCGAGAATTTCTGCAGTTATCGTAAAAATCGGAATTTCCTCTGTGCGTCCCCACGTTAGATTTCTAAAAACTCCCTTGATTCAATCCCGGAGGTTTTGAATATTTTTCACGTGTTGCTCTGTAGGGCTTGAGCATAACTTTCAAAAATACACCCATGCTCAGATAGACAGACTGGAAGCCCCGTACGATATGGAGTCAGTGATGCACCTACCGGGAAAAGCCTTCAGTAAAAATGGCTTGAACACGATAGAAGCACGTGCTGGATCTTATATACCCTTAGGAAGGTCCGACGACCTTTCTGAGATTGACAAAGCACAGCTTAATTTACTGTACGGCTGCACAGGCTACCCAAGTAAGTACAGTTCGCGCAAACGTCAAACTCAAAGTTTTTAATATTATGCTCAGACAATATAAGCACTTGCCATGTTTGAAAAAAAAACCACAGTATCAGTACGACGATACCAAAGGGATTTACGAGCTCTTCCAATGCTGGTTGAGGAAAATGTGTGATAAATTATATAAAGGCAGAAATTTGGAATTATTTTGTTGTGGAATATTGTTTTGTGAAAAACTTTTTCTAAAGAAAAATGCGATTTGAACACTAGTAACAATATTTTTTTTTATATATATCTGTTGCTTTCATGAAACGACGATAAGAGCATAATGCGTAATCATGCCACAGGGACATCGACTTAACAATCCAAGAACGTGCTTATACATTTACAGTTATTTTGTAGAAGTGCATTTAAATTCTTCTGAAGAAAGATGTAAGAGGTGTATGTTCATTAATGCTTCCTCCATGTTTTTCACTGCCTGTCTAGGTTGTTACAAAGCCCTTGGCATGGAGTCGAATACAATCCGTGACTCACAAATTACAGCAAGCTCATACAAAACCTACTACGAGCCTCATCAGGCCAGGTTACACATGATGGCCAGTGCCTCGGGAAATGGAGCGTGGTGCGCAAGTCAGAGTCACCAACAAGGAGAGTGGCTTGAGGTGAGTTCATGCATTTACAAGACGTTTTATTTTCCGATTTTTTTTGGGGTGGGGTGGGGGGGAGTAACAATCTGATAGAGCTCATGGTGCTTCTGTGGTGCTTCTGTCATCTCAGAGCTGACTTGGATTTTTGCTACCAAAATGAAAAAAATGGCACTTTGTTATTTAGTGTGCTAACAAATAATGAACATCAAAAAACTAACAATAATTTTCAACATTGACTTAGCGAATGACCAACGGACCTATAATAGTCAGTTATCTAGGAAATCTCTTTCAATAGGGAGCTTAAGCAAAGGCGTTTTTGAGCGACGTACGGCAAACGGACTTGCCTTGGCGTTACCACATTTGTAATACTAAGTGTCTTGAAAATTAGAGCCCATCCACTGCCCAAAAATGAGAGACCTCCACCTCCGGTTGCCGTACGTCGCTCAAAAACGCCTTTGTCTAAGCTCCCTATTAACTATGACCACAGAAATGGTTATAATATATCAAATTTAACAGTCGTCAAAATTGTTTAGAAAACAACCCAAAGCAAACACGCACGCTGGTTGGTTTAAAACCGTGTTTCTATAACTAGAAACACAGAACTAGCACGAGCTGTTGACGTAATGATGGCGTGAACAAAGAGAATCTACATTTTGATGATCGAAGTAAACAAGTTGTTTTTCTTTTTCTTCGCCGCGGTATTTTCTAAAAAAAAATAGAAAACATGTTCTCCGTGTTCCTATCGAGTTATAGAAACACGAGTGAAAGTTTGGGAGAACTTTTCCTCGTTCTCCCAAACTTTCACTCGTGTTTCTATAACTCGATAGAAACACGGCACATGTTTTCTATTTCTTAAATGTAAGAACAATAACCGTTTTAGTTTGTACACGCATTCCTATTGTGAAATACAAGCCTAAATGCATTACGGGGGGTGACAACTCTAACAAACGCTGTTTGAGCACTACAAGGTCTTAACTTAAGTCCTCCCGGAAATTTGGATCATCCTCCCGAATTTTTGGGAATTTTTGGGATACTTTCCCGATTTTTTTTCTGCAATGTCCCGGAATTATCGCGTGTTTCCCGGAAAAAATTTTAAGTGTCCCGATTCCCGGAGAAATCTCCAGATTCCCGGAACAATTTCGGCTTTGTCCCGAAACAGCGTTTGTTAGAGTTGTCACCCCCCGTATGCATTCACTTAATCTTTTCTGGGTGTTTGGACATTAAACTGGGAGCTGTAAAGTTGTGTGCCCACTACGCTTGAAACAGTTCAGTGTTTTTTTTTACTGCTGAGAAAAAACTTTTCCCTTCAACTCATGTCGATCAACATGTGTTTTACTGACTGCTGTCTTGTTAAGGTCGATCTTGGAGGAAGAAAAAAAGTGACAGGAATTGCAACGCAGGGGAAAGTGGACCTCTTTGTCAACGCTTGGACAACACACCTTGAAGTGTGGTACAGTCTGGATCGACACAGCTGGACAGAAGCATTCCATGGACAGGTAGGACAAATATGAGTCGATTTCGACTGAGGGCATGGACACAGAGAGGCGCAAGTCTGTATAACTAACTAAGAAAGGGTCCGCATGGCAAATTTTCCGTCACTTTTCTGCATGGGTGACTTATAGTTAAACATAGTATTTCTATAGAGCTCAAGCTAAAGGGATTTGAAAAGAAGATTGAACATTTTACAGCCAACTGAATGAAAACAGTGGGAGAGAATACTTTGGCCTAATGCATTTGTCGTGGTACTTGGGTCTTTGAGAAGAGAAAATTCTATATTTGTTAGACCAACCTGACACGTAATAGCCGATCTATTTTTTAATATTTTCAGATTGCCGCAAACTTCGATATGAATTCAGCTCAGTATAACCAGGCCCCAGCACCTTTTATCGCTCGCTACGTCCAATTTGAGCCGACACACTGGTACAACGAGATTTGTCTCAGAGTGGAGATATATGGCTGTGACGGTGAGTTTATATAACACTGTTTTTATATAGAGGGTATTAATAATGGTAATTGAACTGAGTGGAGTGCAATTTGGTCCGAAATCATACCCGTGATTTTAAAATCGAACGAGCGTGCAGCGCGAGTTCGATTTGAAATCAAAAGTATGATTTCAGACCAAAATTGCACGACCCGACCACTTTATTAGATCCATTTTTAAATCGCATAATTTAATAGCCTAAATACAGGAACAACATTTTGGTCAGGACCAAGATTTATTGAACCAAGTTGCCAAATTTATTTTCCTGCAATGTGATTGGTGAGTTTAAAAAAGCCTTAAAATCTGATTGGTTGTTTTGTTTTACTGTCCCATTCTCATTGGTTGAGAAAAAGATGTGATTTAGAGCAAAAGATAGTGCGATTCGTGAATAAATCGCACCGCTGAGAACCAATCATATTACAAGGATAACCAGTGATTTCAAATGGATTTAATAAAGGGGTTTATAACTCGGGAAAAACATGTACAGGAATCTGTAATCTATGAATGTAAGCAAGAGTATTTTCAACCTTAAGTCGGCAAAAAAATAAGTCTATCCAACATGGGCATGAATAATATACATTCTTATTAAAAAGAATGAATGTTTGGTTGTTTGATCAAGGGTTTTGATACACGCTTATATGGTTTTTGTTTTTCATTTCAGCTTGATGTTTGCACACCTCTTCAAATTAAACCACTTTGATACGCTGACAGATTACAACTGATTTCTTTCCACTTTCAACGGGTCGATACAAAGCCATCTCAAAATTACGAGTAACTAAATCACGTGCCAAAAAGAAAAACAACCTGGCTAAAACGAACGGCCATTCACTGCGAACAAACTTTTTAGTCCAAACTAGAATGTTAATCTCACACGAGACTAAATAGTTTTTTCCAACAAAGGCAAAAATTTATATACTAGAAGAAAAATCCTTCTGAAAAGGAAAAAAAAAACATTATTTTTAAAAGCCTACGTTGACTTTTGTTACAAAAGTTACGAGATTGATCATTAAACATGTTTCTTCTACACAAGGATTACACAAACGGTTTGAATCAACTCTTCAAGAATCCTTTGAGCTCTAAATGTTGAAAAGTGAGTAATAGCATTGGAGAAAATGATATATTATTAGTTGTAATCTGCCATGGTGTGTGTACTAATCAATATTTTGTATTTGAGGCATGTGCCCTTTGCTAATGGGGCGAGACTCAATAAAGATTATTTTTTGGGTCACTGTTCAGTTCTGGAGACCTGTGTGGACTCGCGAAATAAATTGCCAAAACGCGTTGCGACAGCGTAAAGTGCTTGCTATCAGATTATACCGTTGCTATGGCAACCTTTTGCGTCACGGGCAAAGACATGATTGGGCATTTTTTGAGACCGCTAGTGTAGAATAAACTACAAACTAGAAATAGCATTGATGTGGCAAAAAGATCTACTGACGGACACTTCCCATACAACGGCCAGTTCATTCATTCTTCCTTAGGGTCTTACTTAGGACGTAAAACGATAATTCTACCCAACCTAACGGCAAGACTCAAATCAGAGTTGCCTTGTAGATTATAGGAAAATTAAAGTTCACAATTGATCTCCTTCAAAAGGCACTCTTTATTTCGCACATTCATTACATTAGCACGCCAGGAGGAAGACACTTGAAAAATACTTGTACAACTGCTTTGAAAACCCGTTGTTCCTAAAACAAATTTTATCGATATTTGGTTTCAGCTGTAACACAGACATGTCTAGCTTTCTTCACTGTAATGGTCGCTATCGGCGAGCTAACCGGCAAACTTGTCTGGCATTTTACCTATCACCGACTGACATCATATAACAGGAAGAGTTTTAAAAGCAGCCATGGCGGGAAGGAATATCGACTCAGTAGTAGCACTGTGGACCGTGTGAGGAACAGTTATTATCGATGGTGTTAAACCGAAAATTTCCTAGTTTTAGTTGTATGATGAATCTATAGCGCACTCGTCCAAGCTCGTTGTTACGGCAACATGACACTATACGTGTACGTCAGAGAAGTTGCTTAGCAACAACTGTTGTAAACCGCGGGCTCAGTCAACTTTACAGACGGGTTTCCAGTCGTAAAAGGTATTTCAATGGAAAACTCGAAGATTCTTTGGAAGAAAAAGGAAGTGTGACGATGAAATAAAACACTTACCACCAGCCAATAAATAGCCATGTACTAGCTGGCGATTTCGGTCGTAGTGAACATTTTCAACATTTCTACCTAACCAAAAACTAAATGACATTCTATCCTATCTGGTAAGTACAATAGAAATTTAAAACAGAGATTATGAAAACCGCAGCTGAGTTTGCTTGCAGATACAAAAATATCATGATACAATTGATTCAAACAAAGGTTTAGACGTTCGTTAACTGCCATAGTGGTCCCTGACTTTGTTAAGAAGAGCATCACACATAGTTTTAGCGTCACCCAGCAGCATGCTAGTGTTGGGTTTGTAGAATACCGGGTTATCCACGTCCGCGTAACCGGTGCCCAGCGTACGTTTCATCACGATCACCTGTCAATCGAATATGCATGATATTATTTACATTGACCAAGACCCATTGCGCACCAACAAGCAACTTGACCTCAAATAGCGATGTCTCACTTCGGTCTCATAAAGCAAGCGGGTTTTCAGTTGAGTGTCCAAAGTAATCAGGCAGTTACTATTTGGTTTGGTTTTGGTTTTACTGCGGTTTGAGATTGGCTGAGTAGTTTAATTGGTAAGTAATTGGTTTGGTTTTGGGTTTACGACACTCAATTGAAAACCGCTCCAAAACGATCTTACATAACCATGCCTTACATATACATGGAACAAAGTTTCCAAAATCCTCGAAAAATTATGCACGCAACTAGGATTGTTTATCATCACTGAAAGAACTTCTTGGCCTTTATACTAAACAAATTGGAGGAGAAGGGTAAACAAATCTCGCTTACCCTTTCATTAGGTTCCCTCGCCATTTTTCACTCTATTTTTTGCATACTAAATAATTGTAATTTCTTTGTATCTTTTTTATGGCAAATAAAATAAATAAAAAAGTAACAAAATACCAAGGGGAAAAAATTAAGAGTCAGTAACGGATGCATAAAGTACAGCGACTTGCCTGTTTTGCTTTCCAAACTTCCAGTACAGGCATGCCCGCGATCACAGAATTTGGATCGTCTTGGGCAGCGGAGTTGACTGTGTCGTTTGCGCCAATCACCATAGCGAGGTCGGTGTCAGAGAAGTCATCATTGATTTCATCCATTTCATACACGATGTCATAAGGCACTCCAGCCTCAGCTACAAGGAAAAAAATTGAATCAGTTTTCATTAGCAGGTTTGGTACACATAGTATTAAAGTGGAACCAAGCTTTATGGACACACGCTTATTACGGCCATGTCTTTATGTCCCGAAGAAAAGCTCGTACATTTTCTCTATACACTCAACAAAATATCTTGTTTCTGATTGGCCAATGGCGAATGCATAAATAGGTGATAGAGTGCAATCCAGGTTATAGAGTGCAATACGGAAGTTGCTATGGAAACACCGGGGAAGCGCCAAATTTTCTATATATTTTCTGAGATATTTTCTGAATTTTTTCAAAATCCTTCAAACACTTCACGCTTGATTTCCCTGTCACAACATTATATTTCTGATTGGTTCATATAAAACATGTGAGCATATTGGAAACCATTGAAGCGTTTAATGTAGTCCGTAACGCGTACAAAGTAGTGCGTTTGAGTAATTTTGTTGAGAACATAATAAGTAAAAAATCGTATGAACCTGCCCGTGCATTTCGTGATTTATGGGCACGAGTGATGTTTTGAAAGTTCTGAAAATTGCACGAGCCGTAGTACGATTTCCTATCCCCGGTTTCTTCACAAAGCATCACTGAGCTTCAAAACGCCAAGTACTACACAAAACGACCAAATTAAGTCAATCATTTGCGAGTACTAATACAAGTATCTATACTTACCCAGTAAGACGTTGAGCTGTCCCGGCATACGTCCCGCTACGGGATGGATCCCGAAGCGCACGTTGAGTCCCCTTTCTTTGAGCTCCTTAACCATATCAGCGATAGCATACTGTGCCTTAGCTACAGCCAGTCCATAACCTGGTGTGATGATCACGTTCTTGGAACCTGTCAGCATTTCTACAGCGCTGTCTGCATTGATCTCTGTGTGAGTTCCTTCTATCTTCTCCTTTGTACCAGTGCCTGGTAAAACAATGAAATCAAAGTAAGTGTCTTCTTGTGGCATCTATGCCGACTTCAGACAAGGGTTCAACAAGTTAAACCGCCAGTTCAGGACGAATGACGACCCGATTGAATTTTGTTTCATATTTGGTTGAAAAAAAAAAAAAAACCAAACTGATATAAAAAGAGTTAACCACGCCGCTTATAAAGCGGATCAACCATAAATGCAGGCGAGAAACTGGAAAAAAAGTTCACATCATTTATAGTAATATTCATGATTATGACATCAGGAATAAGGAAAACCTAGTTATTAATGGGGTTAAATTAGAATCGTTTTCTTTTTATAAAGGGGCTGATATTTTTAATACTTTTATGAAAAATCTAGTTCTAGAATTGTATATGAATCTAGTTTTTATATGCATATTCTTAGATTTCTTGTATAGCCTCTTTGACTTTTACATACTTTATCGTTTATTTTGTTATTTATTCATTTCTTTACTTTACGCAGCCCCCATATTGATAGCAGTTTTTATAACTGAAATGGTTATCCTGCATAAATATGTCATTATTATTATTATTATTATTAATAATAATGATTTTATAAATAGCTGTACAATTCGTCAGTTTTTTTATTATCATGTTTTGTATGAAACGAGGCTAAGAATCTTACTATAAATTTTGGAAATAGTGGTACAGGAGAGATATTAAGACATTATTCTTGCCAGGATGGACGCATTATATTTTAATCATCAATTTGTACTCGTTTTCGAGTTCTTAATTTCGTTTTCCAACGTGTGTATTTTTACTGATTGTGTGAAATAAATAAAGTTTTATTATTTTAAAAAAATATTATTATTATTATTATTATAGTAAATAATTAACGAAGCGCGCGCTAATAAGTAGCATTTATTTTATGATCCAATGTACTGAGTGCACTTTTCCATTGCCACATGTAGGGCGCTATCATTTCAACTAAAAATCCCGCAACTTTCGAAAGAGAGACAAATGGTGCGAAAATTTCCTTGGAAAGTTTCCGAAAAATCCAAAAATTGTCGAATTCCGAAATGCAAACCACCCAACCGAAATTCCAGAAATTCCAGGAGAAAAATTAAATGGAACGACAGTTCCTGGTAAGAAATTTACGAACATTTGGGTATACCTAGCGAGGGTGTCCTCCTTTCCGGAAATTGAGGAAAATGCCGTTCCATTCGGCACTGAAAATTTCCAGAATTCCAGAATGCTTCGTCCAATGGGAAACGCCCAAAGTTAAGTTTGTGTGGCATCTCAATATTGAATAGCTGTAGTCAGGAGATGACACTGTCGACAAAAATTGTTGTTCTTGATTGTCTACCACTGACACGTTAGTTGCAGACGGTCACGAAATGTTTTCAACAGTCGTTTCTTCTGTCCTTTTATCAATGATAAAAAAAAACATTCTCAAAAGTAGCAACAATTCCGCAAGTGCGCATCGATAACAAACTAGAAAGGTGGATCGCGCAAGAAGTTCTACCTGTTATTCTTCTAATTGATGACCCAATATGCGCGGGAAAAAGTTGATCTGAAGAACGAAAAACGATTTTGACTAATTCAACCGTCTTTTTTTAATTAATCGAAAGCTCACATTCGTCTAGCCCTGGTGGCGAAAGGGAAGCAATTGGTAAATAAGCTCCTCATCGCTCAGAGCCGTTGTGCTTAGCTTAGATGATCGGAAAACCAACAAAACCAAGAAAACACTACTCAAACTGGAGCGAGTTCACGACAATTATCTCAAAAACCGTTTCACTAAGAACGCCTGATTTTGTTTGCCGATCAATTCCTGTAAATGACACCAAACCGAGTCAAATCCAATTTTTTTCCGGCGCCGAGCGCGCGACAGTCAAAACAAAATCGTTAATTAGTCTGATTAGTCAGAAACACGTCATAATAACAAATGCCAACCGGTGACGTCATTAGTTATAAGCATGGCTCGCTCTTGAGTGTAACAACAAATGGATTGACTTGGAAAATGTTTTCTTCGTTTTCCAGCTATGTGTGGGGCTCGCACGAGGGAGTCCAGGAACAAGCAAACAATGGAGAGGTGTTATATGACGACTCCAAAGTCACAGAGGACGACTGGGTGTTGGTTGAAGAAATAAAACACGGCAGCGGATCACAAGAAGAAGGGCGAGTTTCTTCTCTACAAACTTTGTTCGAGGAAAACGAACCACAATACAGTGAAACTACGAAGGAGACAGTTTCTGGGCAAGGAAGCTCGTCGATGAATGATAACACAGATTTGAGCGATAAGTCCTCGCTCGGGATTTTGATCCCGACAAAACAATCGGATGCCAGCGACAAGTCGTCGCTTGAAATTCTTTTCGTAGAAGCTCATCAATCCAGTGAAAGTGAAAACAAAGACATCTCAGATATCTCCATGAAAACGGACGAAACTGATTTTGATGCAAAAACTTCACTGCAGTTCCTGTTTGACGAGCCTCTGCACACCGAAAGCACCAAAGCAGGAAACAACTCCGCGTCGCTATTCACTCTCCAACCCCTCCCTGATCCACCGATCATTTTGGCGCCAAACACCGGCCAATCGCGTCACCCCTACAATAGATCGTACAGTGCCGACTGCTACCGAGGAGATCCGGAAGTTGTGATCGAGCCTACTATGTTGAGACGGCGTCACGTGACCAGACTTTCCAAGCGTTCAGGCGATTCCACTGGGTTGGTTGGGAATGTTGTACTTCAGAAAAGAACCAAACAACCGAGTCTAGAGGGAACTTCCGGAGTGGGGAGGGGAGAGGAGACAAGAGGACGAACCAGACGAGCAAACAGTGTGGCGTGTGGGCAGAATGACAACACTCACGGTAGAAGAAAGAAACGGACTGGCGACAAATGCAGCGGAAAAGGAGGTCGAAGAAACTGCTAAGAAACTACTGTAATGCAACTGCGGCGATATTATTGGAGTAGTGCGGTAGGGAGAATCCGAAATTTAAAAATGCCGTCAGGTTCAATTTTAGCAGGCATTTTTTGCGATACCTTTCAAGCTTTACACCCGCCATTGACAGAGCGAGCTTTACCTTCATCAGTCGCACATTCATTTGTACAGCACTTTACTCTAAATAAACAACTGAAAACTAAATTATGTTTACGTCGTTCAATGAATGATTTAAGCTTATTTGGAAACAGATGGCACGAGTAATAAGCAATTAATGAGTTATTAGTACTGTGATAATTGAGTAAAGCAAATAATTAACTATCGGTATCTTATCATTCGACTTGCAAGCTTGGTTTTTGTTTTGGTTTACAATGTTCTAGAATAACACGTGACACCTTTTCTTAGATGAAGGTAGCAGAAAATGAGCAATGCTTTTGCTTCGTCTTGGTATTGGAAGAAGAGCGGCAGGTACAAAACACAGGTCACGGGTCACAGGTCACAGGTCATTGTTCTGGGTTGTTTCAGTATAGGTAAAACAATGACCTGTGACCTGTGACCTGTGACCCGTGACCCGTGACCCGTGACCTGTGTTTTGTACCTGCCGGGAAGAAGACACTCTAGCGCATGCGCAGTGACGCCACCGGCGTTGGTACACCGCAATAATGCGAAGTCCATTATTTGTATACAGTCAATTGAAGGTGCTTAACCAGTTACCATTGTGACTGACAATAGCCTTGGACCCAGGAGAGAAAAGAGAAACAAAAAAACGAATAACAGTGCACTCACCAGTAGATAAAGTACCGTATCCACCAAACAGTACATTAGCCAAGGACCGATTCATAGCCTTGCACATGATATAGGACAGGATACCGCCAGAGAAGCCAACAAGAGCTCCCACGATGGTGAGCAAATCGTTGTTCAACATGAAGCCTTCTGCACAGAGGGCCCAGCCACTGTAACTGTTGAGTACAGTGATAACCACAGGCATGTCTGCGCCACCAATGGACGCCGTCATGTGCACACCCATGATGGATGATAACGCGGCGGCGGTACCTGAAATACACAACATGGAGGAAAAAAATATCAGCTTAGCCATTCCGTGAAGGTGGACAAGTTCTCATTTAGAGACTCCCATGTTTCCCTCTTGTCTGACATGGAATTGACAGTACGTTCGTCAACTTTGTGCGCTCTAGTTAAGAAACCCAATAACCCCACGCACTAAGTGGTCAGCCATGTAATAGCTGATAATGACAATCACAACTCAGTTGAAGTAATGACATAGACAGCACATTGTCCACGGCTATTTAAGATTTGCTTGCTGCACTGATGAGTGGAGAAAAACAAACAGCTATTTTGACTAGTTAGTGGCTAGTTTCTAAGGCCCGTGAACGCCGAGTACATGTACAGTGTATGCTTGATTTTTCCTTGATGCTACGGGTGAAATTGCCTGTTGTTCATCTCATTCACCAGCAATGTAGCAAGTTTACTACGGGTGCAAACATCAAGGCTACAGGTCACTCAAAACTTAAGAATCAAGTCAGATGTGTGATAGAAGAAAAAGAGCTCGACAAATGCGCCATAAAAATGGACGTCATGTCATTGGGTAAACAAATTCAGGGAACTTGCTCTTTATCTATAAACGTTACTTACTCACCCAGCATAGGTATTCCAACTGCAGCACTGTCAGTGGCCATGTACCAACCCATGGCTCCAACATTAGCCAGCGCCATAGCAATATTCAGCTGGTTCTTAAGCGGCAGATTCAACGCTCGGGAATTCAGCAGACCGTGAAGTTTTCCAAAGGCCACCAAGGAACCTGTGAAGGTTACTCCACCAATAAAGGTGCCGAGAAAGATAGCCGCTTTATGGACATTCCCTGCGGGGTCGTCAGCAAAGAGATCCACATCAGCCAGGTACTTGGCAATGGCTGTAAGGACAGCAGCTAAACCAACAAAGCTGTGAAATGCTGCAACCAGCTGAGGGAGATCACTGACAGCAATGCGGCTGGATATGACGGCTCCGATGGTACCACCCACTCCCATCATGGCGCCCATCTGTGTCAGCACATCCGTGGAAGGTGCCAGAGCACCGATGGTAGCGGTCATACCAGTGCCTATACCAATAATACCTAAACACAAGAGAAATGAGTAGCAGACTTAGAGTACATGCTGACAGTATCATAGCTATTTTACCATGTAGGACGTTTCCAACCCAAGAACCACTCAGGGTGCAAAGAAAACCAGTTTTCAGTGCTGCCCTTTCGACAAGCTATAGCTCTAATGTACTAACCCGAATATCATTCTTACTAACCCCAAAAGTTCATCTCTTAGTGAACTTCCGTAATTGGAGTTTCTTTAAAAGATTTCCCAAGAAACTTTACTAGCCTGCGGGGAAGTGAAGAACAGAATCTACTAGCCTGACTGCAAAATGCACTAGCCACAGGCTATTGGACACCATTTTCTTTGCATGCTGATCAATGTTTTGTCAAATGGAAGCGTGGTGCTCTCTACCACATCCCACAAAATGTCTGGATCCATCACTGATGATGATGATGATAATAATAATAATAGTAATGATGGCTGCCTTGGCTGCCTTGTTTTGAAGAACTTGCAGCTGACCCATAAGCGCGTCATTATTTTTGTCACCCCACACTGTGTTACCATAGTGAAACAGAACACTGTGTCTCTGTAGTCAAGCAGTACAGCTGAACCTCTCTAGTTTGGAGGCTAATTAACTTACCAAGAGCATTTCCTTGTCTTGATGAGGTCTGAGTTGAGAGGCCAGCCAGTGCACCGACACAGCACAGCGATGATGCCAGGTACGCCATCTGATCAATATCAGTGTACCCACCCATCTTAGCTGCAGCATACCCTCCTAGAACAGCCGCTCCAGGGATGACGTAAAGGTTTGTATACTCAGGAGGGTCCCCTTTGAGAAACAAAAACATGATTAACACACAAAACACAGAACGTTACAGATCACAATCACAAAATTACTGCAACCTGATTTATCACAGCCATTTCTAATCTTTTTCAACATCTGTATGATTAACAATGAACTGATGCTTCATATAGTTGTGCAGTACGTGCTACTAAAGATAGTAAGTCTTGTCTACAAGAAATGAAATGAAAGATATGATTTTTTGTCTAGCACTAATTTTATTTTAACGTTTTACTCTCAAAGTTTCATGCATCTTACAAAACTGTATAAACCAAACAAAATGCCCCTCTTCATTTTGCTCTGTAAATATAAGCAAATGCAGTTAGCGAAGTAGTGTATTATTACCTGGTCTTCTGAACATGTCCAACATGCGTTTTGTGATAATGAATCCACCAGTGATGTTGATACTGGATATCAGTGTTGCCATTGCAGCCAGTGAGGTGGCAGTGTTGTTGGGTAGCAACCCTCCTCCCATTAAAACCAACCCCCCTGCAGCAGTGATCCCTGAAATAGCATTAGTGACAGACATCAGGGGGGAGTGAAGGGCAGGCGTCACACCCCAAACAACCTTGTATCCAATCACACCAGCTAAAGAAAAGGTGGTTACCATGGTAGCAAAGGCAGGATTTGGTGAAACTATTCCCAGGCTAAGAAGGGAGCCCAAGCCAGCTGTAAAAATAAAAAAATACAGAGTTTATTAATTATTACAAGCAAAAAGAAGATTTGGGTTTTTAACATAATAAATTAGCCCCACTGAGGAAAATCATTTCATAATGAGGGCATTTCGGATTAAATGAAATAGCCTTTATGCATGATGGCAAATCACCAAGCCTCAGCTTCAAAAAAGAAAATGCAAATTGTAAATTTTATCACAAAGAAATTCCCAATGCAGCAAGGATGAGAACAACACAGAGGCACCCGAGGTTTGCGAAAATTTCACACAAACGAGGCTTGGATGTGAATTTTGAGTAAGTGATGTAATCATGCATAAGATCTATTGCAAAGTGGTTCACAAGACAGCAGATTGTTACAGCAATACAAATGTATTTCAAGAAGAAAATAATTACAGGTGTAATATACTTCATTAAGAAAATAATTGCAGGTGTAGTACATGTAGCTCCTCTCTCTCTCTCAGCTGTGAATTGCTATGTTCAGTCTGTAACAGTATTACCTGCTATGCTTATTTAAAAAACACTTTGCCTCCTTAGCAATGCCATATTAAATGTCCCACTGATGTCTACTAAAATCTCAAGTAAAATGTGTTACTCAATGCCATTAAAGTTGCCTTATAGTTGATTAAATCCTTTTGGGAAAAGTGCTGACATGAAAACAAGCGAAACAAGAGTTATCTAGTGGTTTCCTGTACATGCGACTCCATGACAATTTTTACGATAACTGCAGAAATTCTCGAGAGCTTATTGGCTAATTTTTATTGTCTATAAGCAGACAGACACATACATGTACATTTAACGTCAACGAGCGTGTGGGACCAGACAATTTGTTATCTTAAAAAACAAGTTGATGCCAGCATTTCATGCGTCTGTCCTGTTATTGACAATGAATTTGGTCACAACATTGTCAAAGTAGTCTGCGGATTCACTCGGCTATTGCTTTGTGGATCCACAGCTACTTTGACAATGTCATGACGAAATTCATGATCAATAACAGGACAGATGCATGAAAAACTGACGTCAATTTGTTAATTTTACGATAACTGCAGAAATTCTTGCATGCTCATTGGCTAATTTTTATCGTCAATATGCGGACAGACACATGAATTTGAAATTTGTTAAATTGACTCACACATGTACATGTACCTGTTGTAAGACCAGTCTCCCATGCTGCAGCACTAAACGGGGATTGCTCCGGTGGTTTGACAATTGCTGTTTTTTTAGGTGGAGAGGGTGCGGGAACATCCAGGGCAGGAGGCGGCCACATCATCTCTCCATCTTGAAGCACAATGGATCCACGGACTACTTCATCCTTCAGATCTATGACAAATTCTCCTTTCCCTTTCTCACCCATGGAGAAGAGGTAGTTTTTCAGATTATTGGCATACAGAGTACTTGATTGAGTTGGTAGTCGACTTGGAAGATCAGTATATCCAACAATCTTTGGTTAGAAAATGTTCAAGTTGGTTCCAAAGTGTAAATGTAAGAAAGACAACTAATCAGATGCTTACTCAGACCAAGTATGAGGGATACATGTACATTCACAGAACAATCTTTGGTTGGATAAGCCAGAATATGATGCATTGATGGACTAGCTGAGAACAAACTTACAAAAAACCACATCTTTCCTTAACCAGCTCAATTTCACCTCATTTAATGGATGTTTAATGACTAATTATTTGTACTACTGAGATTCACATATCAATTTACTGTCCCATTTAAGTAACCAGTTGACCATTCTAAATCATTGCACAATAATCATCAACATTTCGTCCATAATACATTAGATTCAATGTATTGGAGCATTAGGGCCCAGCTGAATTTCAAACTCTTTGTCCAAGGTTTCTCAACACTGTCCAAGGCTGGATATTTTGTCAATAGAGGATCAAAATTATTTTTTCTCTCAAAATTCTAGCTGTCTGACCTTCCTTCATCATCTCAGAGCTTTCAGTCTTTGCTACTAGTCAGCAATTCCAGAAGACCATTTAGAGAACTAATTTATAATTTATTAATAATTTATTATGGTCTTTGCACATGAGAAACAGGCAATTAAATGCCAAGAACCTGATTCATTTTTCCTCTTACAAGACTGAAATACTGTAATTACAGAAGAAGGCACTACCAGTAAAACAGATTCATGTGCACTCACATTAACACCATTGTGATTGTACAGTTCCCCAGGCTTGGTCAATTCACAGTTGCCACCCGTCTCTGCAGCTAAGTCCACTATAACTGACCCAGGTTTCATGGACTCTACCATCTCTTTAGTAATCAGCTTTGGAGCAGGCTTTCCAGGTATGAGTGCAGTTGTTATAACAATGTCTACTTCCTTGCATTGTTTGGCAAATAAAGCCATTTCAGCTTCTATGAACTCTTTAGACATTGTTTTAGCATAACCACCAGCACCTACAGTAACAAAGAAAGAGTCCCTTATTTCATGGCAGCATATTCAAGGCTGATAATTACTGTGTCTTTCAATAACATGCGGACTCTAAAATTCAAAGAACAGCCGACAAATGTGTTTTTTGCTACCATCAATCTAATGTTCCGCAGCTCCTCCCAGCTTCTGACTACTGCCGAGTGTGTGGTAATCAAATCAAATCGTTGAGCACAGTACAGACAACATAGTTGGAAGCTGGCAGGGCTGTCTGAACATTTGTCAGTGGAAATTTGACAAACATAAAGTACATGTGTACAATCATGAATTTTCATACAAGTTTTGAAATAATCAGGATGCATTTCTATAATTTTTTGGAAGAGAAATCTGTAAATCTTGTGTTTACACAGTAATCACTGTTTACTATTAACAGGGTCAACATCAGTATTACTACATGTATAACGTATTTCTTAGACCAACTGGTTACACAAGGTTCAATTCTATTGTTTGAACAGATTCTCACCTTCACCAGACTCCTCAATTCCAGTGATCTCTAGAAACTCTGCTCCAAGCGATTGGACCTGTTCCTTTACAGCGGCTCTAGTATCAAAGCCGCGAACAATGGCTCCCATATTTCTAGCTGTAGCTATAGCTGATAAGCCAGCAACTCCACCACCTGGTTTTCACGAGAAAGGAAGCACAGATTAAATACATGTAAAACAACACAGGGTTACTGTTAAGCTTGAAGGTTTGAGAGGGAGAAGTACACCGTGAGTATGAGAAGGAAATTGGTATTAAATTTGTATTGCTCCAGAAATTATTAATATCCCCACCTCCACCCGCACCAACAACCACTCGGGAATTTCCATTTTATATTCCTACTTTCCTCTCCTAAAAATTGAGACCCTCAGTCCCCTTGGAATTTCAGTGACATAGGGTGGGGGTGGATGTTTTCTGGAACTGTATATTCAGCCTCTCATCAAACCATTATACATTTAATTACTAACAGTAGCAGACAAGGCAACTCACCTATGACAAGAATCTTTGCTGGAGGAACTTTTCCAGCAGCAGTAATTTGACCTGTAAAGAATCTCCCAAACAAGTTTGCAGCTTCAATAACTGCCTTGTAGCCTGCTATATTGGCCATGGAGCTCAGAGCATCAAATGATTGGGCACGGCTAATCCTTGGAATACAATCAACTCCAAACGCTGTTATTTTCCTTTTTGCTAAGACATCTAACAAGTCTTTGTTTTGGGCTGGGTAAAGAAAACTGATCAGTTTGCCGCCTTCCTTCATAAGGTCAGCTTCATGAACACCTGAAACCTGATTTTTCTGAGGTGGCCTCACCTGAAAGACAATGTTGCCAGGGCTCAAGGCTAACAGTAGCCAACTAGTCACAGGCTACCTGTAGTAGTAATAATTCAGCTGTGCCTATGATTTTATAGTGTATTTCTACTAATTTCTAGTAGCCTTTTAACTTTGACTAGTCAAAAAACAGCTACCCTCTGAGACAAAGTAAAAAATAGGAAAATCAAACTTGGCACACATGTACTGACATGCAGTAATTTTCACTTGCAAAATACAAATACTGAACACAGTGAGAAAGGCAAAAGATAGAGTATCTCAAATTCATGTTTTACTTTAATAAGTTCTCCAGCACCAACAACAAATCAAGAGTTTCAATTTCAGATGTTTGCTTTAGTAAGATACATTGTACATGTATGCAAAAACAACTACTGCACCAGAACCTGCTGGGTTGAGTTACAAACTGCTGGCTAGTATGTCTGGCTAGCCAGTAGGTTACTGTTTTACAAAGGCAATCTCACACCTTGTGTTACACATTAAACAAAACTATTCTATAATTTAGCCATGAGTGATAAAATCTGGCACTCTCTTATCTGAATGCAACTCACAGTTCTCTGGGCTAGGTCCACTCCTCACCTTAAGAACAATATCTGAACTAAGTGCCTCCTTAGCTGACTTGACTTCTGCTCCAGCAGCAATGTAATCAGCATCAAGAAACTTAGCTCCCTCACCAGCTCCTGCCTCTACCACTACTTTAAAGCCTTGTTTAGTGAACTGCTTGGTAGCTTCAGGGGACAGAGCAACTCGTTTCTCCCCTGCATGGATCTCCTTCGGAACACCAACAGTCAGCTGGTCATATGGGACACCGGTAACTGACTCCGGCACAGATTTATCTGTTAACGAAAGCATGGTATTATACAGTTAAGTTCAGACAGAGGTTTTCTCCTTTGACTATCAAATCAAATTTGATACTCATTTTATCTAAGCTGCACCAAAAACTCTGTATAGTGTCAATTGGGCCTTTAAAAGTCAATATGGCCTTAAGGCAAACTACATACGTGTACAGAGAAGCAACATACATGTACAGTACCCACCAGAAAACAGAAAGCCAATAAGTAAATTACAGATTTAAATGGAAGCTTGTTCATAATGCAGCAGTACTTGCCTCCTGTGAGATAATTACCTTTAGCCTCATTAGCACAAAATCGTACAGTTCCTGCCAGAAGTTTAGGATAGAAGTGGCAATCCTAAAATGCATTATATTCCATGGTCAGGATCAAGATTGTCAACATCTCATCAACCAATTAATTTTAATTAATTTTACTAGAAATGGTCCGATTGGTTTAAGTGATAACCTTTATTTCTGGGGGCTGCTTCTTTGTAACTAACTACACATGTCTCTATTCAGTGTCAAACCCAAAAACTGGTAAATTATATGACATACTGTAGATGAGTGATTCAGGAATAACCGGCCTCATGTATATGAAATATTTGTACATTATATTCACAGATTTCTAACGTTTTCAATGAATTTGAGTAATTTTTAATATAAAGTCCACAAAATTTAGTCTTGCCTTAAAAGTGGAACACCTTGGTGAACAAGTTGTCCTTCCATAGCTACCTAATACACTCTTAGTTCCTGAAAAACAAAAGAAGTACAGGTAAACCTCCTGCAAGCTGTAACCAACCCAAATGCCAAGCCTATACCTCGACGTTTGTGGGAGGTGACTGCTTACCATTGGTCAGACCACAATTCTGACCAATAAATTACATGTAAAAGAACATAATTTATCTTGACTAGTAATTCAAAGAGATTTCAGTGCATCGAGCACAATTTCCAAGTTATAACACCTGTCCAGCAGTGCTTACACTGTAGATGAACAAAAACTCACTTGCGAACACTGCGCATGACGTTATCATGTTACCAACACATCACCAACTGTCGGCAAACTGTCGGTCGTCTGTCGGCCGACTGTCGGCCGACTGGTAGTCTGTGTTTACGGCAAAACCTGTCGGTCAACTGTCGGCCATCTGTTGGCCGACTGTCGGTCAGCAGATGGCCGACAGTCGGCCGACAGATTTTTTGGGGAGCTCTTGTTCACAATTACCATCATATCAGGGTTGTAAAGAATCTTGTCATTCGATCAGCACCTATAGTGAGTTTGAATCATGTGATGTGGACAATTACCAGATGTTAAAGACAATGGAAATTTTCAAGCCATCAGCCAGAAAACTGGTCATGATTGCTTTGGAATGGTGGTTACTAAAAATGAGGTTCCAACTACAGTACATGAACACCGATTTGACAAGCAAAATTTTGGTATTTTATGTAAGTCTTACTAGGTTACTCTCATAGAGAGGTTTGATTGTATGCCGAGTTCATTTTTCAAGGAACAACAGTTAGTGAGAGTTCACCACCTTACCAAGTAAGGACTGTCCATGGAATCTTCTCGCTATACTTAGGCCAGCTCTCAGGAACATTCTGATAAAGGGCCTGGTGTAAATAAATAGCAAAGTACAACAAAACTTATTAAAAGTTATATGTCGAACACTAAACAGGGCTTCCAGAATTATGCGCCGATGCGAAATCGCATAATTCAGCTCTGAGTGCATAATTAGCATAATTCCGAGAAAAACGCATAATGGCGCATAATGTTGGAAAATTTCGAAAAAATCTGTTTATAAGCTATTCTTTTTTTCATACCTTGAGAGATGCATGGAATATTTTTTCCCATAAATACAGTACATTTTTCGCAGCAAATCAGTGCTCCAAGCTCAAGTTTTTTCAGAAGTTGCCTTTTCGTGACCTCCCTCTGAAAAATTATGATAAATTTGGTTGCCAAATTCAAATCATTTTCAAAGAACACTTCATGCCATTTTACATGGGGTTAGTACCGCTGACCAGAACGAGCCCACATTAATTCGTTTGAATAACGTTCCGACGATGTTAGTTTTCGTTTTCAACAGTTTTTCTTGTTGAACAGTCTTATTTACCGTTAAGGAAAGTAAATAAAAGAACAAAGAAACAGGGAAGAAAGACAAGCATACAACAATTGTGATTAAGTGTGGTTTTCCGCTGGCTGAGGAACGAAAGAGGCGGAAAACGTTTTTCTCACACATGACTGGGAGCCTGGGTTCGAGTGTATGGGGGGTCTCAGGTCACGTGAGACGTTCGTGTTCACTTTGCAATTGCTATCCGCCATTGCCTGACACCCCCCACCCGCCCATCCCTGAGTACTTTTTAGGCAGTTGAGTTGTTGTTTTCATTGGGGACCATGTTATTTCAATCGCTTGAATTATGGCAGTGATGTATTGGAGTTATTGTTTTATTAAAGGTCAGGCTGCGTGGTTCGGCTTGGCATGGCTCCCAATGCATGGTTCGGCTTGGCATGGCTCCCAGCTGTGTGTGAGAAATTCGTTTGGCTTAGTGATTATATTGGAAAAAATCCCTGTTGATGAACAATCAGCCTTTCCTACTGCACCAGTCGCCGCCAAATTGGCGACCTGCTCGTAAAATTTAATCGCCAAATTATTTTTTCACTCGCCATGGCGACCAAAACAGTCGCAGCTTGGAGCGCTGCAAACAGCCACCGCTTTGTTGCAAAAAGCGTTGAATTTTTCGCTAAAAAATATTGCGCAATTTGCATAATTCGCGTATAATTCGGGATTTTGGGCGCACAATTTGCCAAAAAATAGTGCATAATTTACTGAAAAAAATGTATTATCCTGGAAGCCCTGACTAAAGAAAATGTAAATACCTGTAATGAATGGTAATTAATCAAATAGAACTATTGAGTAGAATCTGAACCAATCAGAAATAAAACATGCAACTTGATCTACACCTTTTTAAGCATGGGAAATAGAACATAAGCCAAAATTGATCATGACTGAGTTTTTATTTCATCGTACTAATTACTTCAATAAGCAGGGGAAAAAGAACATTCTTACGGGTTAATTATTGATGGGTCTTAGTGAAATTAGTATGGGTAATCATGTGAAGGCAAGTGCAATTAAGCAGTGCTTTCAATAGGACCCGGCACCTGCCGGAGCTCCGGCGGGTATTCTGTTGAAAGTCGGCGGGTATATTTAACTTTTAAAAATTATCCAGAGAGAAATTCTCGTGGGCTTCTCATATTACTCCGGCGGGTGCTGTTCCAAGGTAGCCACCTACTTCAAATCTTATTGAAAGCTTTGATTAA
>OZ026603.1:17509486-17514486 GCA_964020085.1 Micromussa lordhowensis
TGTGGAAATTAATTGAAGTTTTTCTTAATACTTTGTACGTGCACCGTTCTTTTCAATTATTAAATCTATTCTTCTGCTCATACTTTCGATTGTCCTGTCTATTAACCTCTCATCCAGAGTGTTAATTGTGTCAGCTACACGTCTCGAAAACTGTTCAAAGGTTTCAAACGTAATGTTTTTGTTCAGAGCTTCTTTCTGTAGAATTTGCTTGATGATATTAAAAATGTCCTCTATGGGGTTAATATCAGGACTCCGCGGTGGAATTGTAAGAAGCTTAGCCCTTATTTTCAACCATGTGGAGCGAGCCAAAGCACTGTTTTGACTGGGGTCTCCATCTTGTACCCATAGTCTCGAAGTACCTTTGTTCGCTTTCTTGAACATGTCGGGAAATTTCCTTTGAATAAGTTCTTTAAAGTACGAACCATTGAGTCTGTCGTATTGTTCACAGAGAACTACTCCTTCGCGGTAACTTATTGCCACCATGAATTTGGCGACTCTTCCCCCAGATCCGCAATGGGAACCTTTAGACGTACAGCCCAGTGCGAGGCCCTCGTGCTTTTTCCTCCATATCCGCGCTTTCGGGGCACGTGCTTGATCCGCAGGATTATATTTATGGACGAAACTAACTCCATCTAAATAAAAAGCAATCTTTTCTGTCCATAAACTACACGGGTAGTTCGTCTTAACCTTTCGCGCAAATTGTAATCGCTTGTACTGGTCTTTTTCCGTAAGGATTCCCTTTTTTCTTGCTTGCAGATAATAGAATCCTTTCCTTCTGAGAAACCGCTGGACTGTCCTACAGGATACTGTATTGAGATTTATTCCCGCACTGTGCATAATCCGCTTCACTGTAAAGTTGCCTTCTGATTTTCTTAAAACCGGAATTTGTCGAAGAAGTAGACGCTCATCGCGCGTTGATAACTTTCGCGGGCGTCCTGTGGTATACTTATCTGTCGCCATCCCTTTGGTAGATTTCTTTCCATTTTCACCCTTCAGGATGCGATAGAACGAAGCTCTGGAAATATTAAGCTTCTTTATGATAGCTGCCGGCTTTTCTCCTTTAAACTGCATTGCCAACCGGATGTATGCACGCTTTTCCGGATCGATTTTTCCCTTGAAAACCATTGCAACGGGATTATTGTTGTGCAGAGACAGTATTTATGACGTCATGAACAAAGACCAATTTGCTCACCATTTATTCATTAACGGCAATGACGTCTTGAAAATCCCCTAGAAGTGTGTAACTTCGCCCGATGTAAAAGTTAAAATGCGTTTAAGTCTTTGAAAATGTTTGTTGTTTGGTCGAAATGCAATATAGTACTTCGGACAATCAGCGTCATAAGTGTTGAGACATTTTACTCCAATACGGCATTTTCCAACGATTTCGGTTATTTATTACTCAAATATCCCCTCCCCCCCTTTTTCAATGTTGAAATACAAATCTCCCTGCCTGTGTTATTACTCCAACATTGAAAGGGGCCAAGGGGGCTGTCTGTAAGACCCATTAAACATTACTTTAAAGAGGAGAGACCAATTTCACCGAAAATCGTCATAAGCTGCAACCTGTCTCAACTACTCATGACGCTGATTGTAGACTCGGCTATTGCCTTGTGCGACTCTTACGCTTCTTTCGTGCTTAGCAACCTCCCGCGAGCATCCATAACTCAATAGTGCACGCTATGGCGTTTACCATTTGTTAATTTGAAAATTTCCTTTAGCCAAGTGCAATTTGAAAGAATTTTTGAACATCAAGAGTAGTGTAAATCCTTAATATTTGCTAGCATTTTCATATTACTTATTACACAACTGTGAAAATTACAAACGTGCACATGTAAATTTGGACTGCAGTTCAAATTCAAAATTAGTACCTGTAATATGAATTGGCCCACTCTCAGCCAATTACAATGAAGTAATTTTCTTCTTCATATAATAAAAACACTAATACTGGGACAATACTGTAAAATGTACATAAAGCTGAAGTTCAACAATAAGAGGTAAAATCCAGAACATCCTAGCATTTTTGCCCCAGATGTAAAGGAATTTATCATTTTAAGTCCCTATGTTTGCCCACACACACTCAAAATGTTTTTAAATAGTTTATAATTATCAAGCAAAGTTTGTTAGTTTACATTGTGTATGGCAGAGACTACACCATATAAATAAGTTGTTGAATATTTGGTGAGGAATGTGTCAGATATTGTTTTCATTTTTGGTTTACGATGCCGTTGTTTGAGAACGTTCATAATCTTAGGAAACATGGGGTGAAATTTTCGCTCAACACAAGGGAATCAATTTAATAAGTTAATTTGCGTGAGCAACAATTGATCGTACATGTATGTTTCCTTTATACAAGATAACTGTGCCGACGAGTTTACGTTAACAAGATTCACACCCCGTCTAGTGGAAGTTACAACTTGGTAGCATGGCACGGAATGTATAAAGTTACGTTAGACCTTCTTCAAGTTGTAGAGAAATTCAGAAAATTACCATCAAAGTACGCTGATGTCCATGTCTACATGTAAGCTGATATCGAAAAGCTCAGTTTAACTAGTTAGTTGTATGTAGCCGCGATGAAGCACATTTGCTTTTGAAAACAATCATGAAGAATGCCGGCAAGTCAATTTTCCTCATTATCTTAATCATTTAAGTCTAGTTCGCTATCGCCATTTTGTTATTATTCTTCCGCATGTATAATTGAACTATTGTTGCTCGTGTGACCGAAATACATGTCCGGCTGGCGCCATTTCATTCACCCTTGCTTTAACGTGTTAGAGCCTAGCAGCAGTTGATTGAAATATAAGAACATACAAATTATTTCTTACCTTCTGGGGAGTCCTTATAAAGGAGTTCCCAGTTGATTCCTCGAGGATAAAAAATCCTAAAGAACCGAAAAGAAACGATACAATCCCCCGCCGAACCTTCCAAAAACAGAAGGCCTGGTCACTAAGCAAGGTCAACACAAACAAACTAGCTTCGTCAACCAATCGGAATGCAACCAATCAGCAATCACCAGATCATTCCCCTTTCCCCTGGGTGCAAACCCGCCAAACTTGAATGACTTGAAACTTGGCGCTCTTATGAAAATGCTCTTTTTTATTTGAGAATGTACATTTAACAAATACAAAAGAAATGGCGAGGAGGTCTCCAGAAATCACCAGGCCCCAGTTGTTCGAAGGCTGGATAACGCGTTCCAACACTGATAACTCACTTTCCAGTGGATAAGTGTTAACAAAACAAACCCCGCTATCCACCTTTCGAACAACCCGGGCCAGGTTTATACCTGCTCATTATACACTCAACAAAATATCTTGTTTCTGATTGGCCAATGGCGAGTGCATAAATAGGTTTTTGACGATAACTGCAGAAATTCTCGCGCGCTCATTGGCTAATTTTTATCGTCAATATGCGGACAGACACATGAATTTGAAATTCGTGCGACGCTTCAGCGAGCGAGAGCGGGCAATTCGACCATTTGTTATCGTAAAAAACAAATTGATGTCAGTTTTTAATGAGTCTGTCCTGTTATTGACAATGAATTTCGTCATCACATTGTCAAAGCAGTCTGCGGATCCACAGCTACTTTGACAATGTGATGACGAAATTTATGATCAATAACAGGACAGACGCATGAAAAACTGACGTCAATTTGTTAAATAGAGTGCAATGCGGAAGTTGCTATGGAAACACCGGGGAAGCGCCAAATTTTCTATATATTTTCCGAGATAATTTCTGAGATGTTTTCTGACTTTTTTCAAAATCCACCAAAAACTTCACGCTAGATTTGCCTGTCACAACTTTATATTTCTGATTGGTTCAAATAAAACATGTGAGCATATTGGAAACCACTGAAGCGTTAAATGTAGTACATAGACCCTTTGCATAAATGGCGCCTAAACTTTATCGATCCTTAGCCTCGTCCTCATGTTTTCAGACAAAGGACTTTTCACATGCATGCGAGGCTAAGGATGTATAAGTATTGTTATTCAAATTTAGGCGCCATTTATGCAAAGGGTCTATAATGCGTCGTCTTTGTTGTGATGACTCTGATTTTTCCTTCAAATCAGAGGAAATGTGCAATTTCTTCGACAAACGTGGCTATCCTGCTGCTGTTGTTCAAGCGGGCCATCATCGCGCCCAGTAGTACTTTGTTAATTTAAACAGGACACCTATGATAACAGTGCTCTCGCACTGATGGGCTATCCTGTATAAATATTCGTTATTATTATTATTATTATTATTATTATTATTATTAACAAATCGATCGCCAGTCAGCACTACAAACGTCACAGAAGGAGAATAATGATAGAATTCCATTCACCCTCAAAACCACGCAGTAAAATCCATAATTCTAAAAAAATTCAAATTACTTCAAAATGATCCCAATATACTGGTAGATGTAGATTCTTTTCACAACCTCCATTAATTTCATTCAAACGCGACAAAACTTTAGGTAACTTTTTAGACACTGAGAAGTGCATTTCAAACAAGTCCCTCCCTCCTCAAAATCCAACATTTCTAAATTCCAATTCGATCGGGAATTCGAGGGCCACGAGTTTATCAGTTGGACACTGTTGTGTGTCACCCTCGTTAAACAAAGTTGATTGATTGATTGATTGATTGAAGTGATCAACTCGGAACTTTAAATGCGCACGCGCACAATGCAAAACATGTCCTTTCATTCTCAACGTTGAGAAAATATCGGGCCCCAGGCGATCCATCAAGATCACTGATCATTTCACCTGCACCTCAGCCAATGTGATCTACTGCATAACTTGCACTCTTTGTAAAAAGTTATTCATCAGCGAAACAGGAAGACGACTAGGCGACCGATTCCGAGAACACCGTCGTGACACAGAGAAAGAAGACAAAAATGCATCTAAACCGGTCGCGAGACACTCCCCAATCATTCTAAGAGACACATGGCAGTCTGCGTCCTTTCCCTACATCAAGGAAGCACCGAAAGCCGTAAAACTTTGGGAAAAAAATTATTTTTGAAATCG
>OZ026603.1:17519486-17544486 GCA_964020085.1 Micromussa lordhowensis
AATTGAGATTGGTTGATTTAAACTACAACTTTGAATGTGATTGGTTTATTGAAATGTCCGATAACAAACTGTCCAATAACAAACTGTCCCATAACAAACTGTCCGATAACAAACTGTCCGATAATAAACTGTCCAATAACAAACTGTCCGATAACAAACTGTTCTATAACAAACTGTCCGATAACAAACTGTCCAATAACAAACTGTCCGATAACAAACTGTCCGATAACAAACTGTCCGATAACAAACTGTCCGATAACAAACTGTCCGATAACAAACTGTCCAATAACAAACTGTCCAATAACAAACTGTCCGATAACAAACTGTCCAATAACAAACTGTCCAATAACAAACTGTCCGATAACAAACTGTCCGATAACAAACCGTCCGATAACAAACTGTCCAATAACAAACTGTCCAATAACAAACTGTCCGATAACAAACTGTCCGATAACAAACTGTCCAATAACAAACTGTCCGATAACAAACTGTCCGATAACAAACTGTACAATAACAAACTGTCCAATAACAAACTGTCCGATAACAAACTGTCCGATAACAAACTGTCCGATAACAAACTGTCCGATAATAAACTGTCCGATAACAAACTGTCCAATAACAAACTGTCCGATAACAAACTGTCCGATAACAAACTGTCCGATAATAAACTGTCCGATAACAAACTGTCCGATAATAAACTGTCCGATAACAAACTGTCCAATAACAAACTGTCCGATAACAAACTGTCCGATAATAAACTGTCCGATAATAAACTGTCCGATAACAAATTGTCTGATAACAACATAGCAAGTGAATTAGTGGAAAAGAGGAGTTTTTTTAAACCAAAAACAACCGAGGAAATTGTAATTTTTATGATTAAAAACGAAAAAACAGAAGTCAAATTTGTTTCCACTTTAACTCTCCTTTTATTGTAACAGAAGTGATTGACGCGCGGCTCATGGAAAATTATAAAACACATCTTAATCGGGCTCATAGTCTCGGGCTTCCTTCTCAACACCGATCGAGTTCTAAAGAGCATCGCATATGCAGGGAATGTTTGGTCATCTTAAATGACAAAGCGGGAATCAAAGACGATTATTCTGCAAGGAGATATATTTAACACTTAATGACTGGTCCCGAGGGGAACAGTGAATTTTCTTTCCCGAGAATCTCAATGTTTCTCGAGGGAAACATTGAGATTCGAGGGAAACAAAATTCACTGTTCACCAAGGGATCAGTCATTAAGTGATTCGTTATATAGGAAAACAAAACAAAAGCAAATTTTGAAAAACTCGCTGAGCGGTCAACTTTTCGCGGGTAATAGTGAACTATTTCCCGTTTGACGTCATAGTGGCATTTGGCGGGAAACAGCCCGGTTTCATTGTTAGATGTCATGTGACTATGAACTAGCCAATGAATGGGCGCGCTTGTAGCGGGAAAAACGCCAGCTATATAACAAATAGACCATTTCCGAGTTATCTAAAGCCTCTCTTTCAAAGCGAGGCCTGGTGCACAACCATTCATATGAAAATGAGTTTAATTTGCATGTGCATGAAATCACATTTTCATATGAAAGGATGAGCACCAAGACTCGCTTTGAGAAAGAGGCTAAAGGTATTCGGAAATGGCCTATTGACAATGTCGAACGCGTATAGTGTTACCAATAACAACACAAATGCCATAAAATATACAAGACATATTTTACAGGTATGCCATGAAAGTGTAGAAAGACCTGACGAATTTAGATGTCAGATAAGCTTCAAGCTAGGGAAAATGTACTGGCTCCATCAAATTGATCTCGTAAAAGTGAAAGAACTCTTTGATAAAAAACAAAAAAAACCGCTTCTACTCAGTACAGAAATCGGTGACAGAAATGCACGCGAAGTCTCCTGTTACGGAAACCTCGAAGCTGTGTATCAATTAGTCGGTGAATATAATAAGGCTAGAGAACATCTCGAGAAATCACTTGCGATACAAAAAACAAGTTAGAGACAGAACTGCTGAAGCCTCCTGTTACGTAAATTTTTGGAGCTGTCTATCACTGAATCGGTTGGAGAATATGACAAGGCTATAAAACAACTCAGAAATCACTAGCGGTCAACAAAGAAAATGGGTACAGAAAGGGAGAAGCCTCCTCAAATTCATACGGGTATTGTGTATCAAACTAAGAGAGTGAATCCCCCATATAGGTCTCATAACCAAGGTAATCTCTCTTAAGTTATTTTTAGACATGGTACCCAGTTCACAGGCGGATGTTACTTGCTCGTCCTGTGCACAGGCCAAGCGACTTTCTCAAAAATAGCTGAGACGAAATTCGTGGGTTGAATACAAAGTCGTTTTATAATCGACGTTGTTCTTGGCGTTGCTGTCGTCGTTGCTTAGGGCCCGTTCACACGTATCTGGATATTTGAGAATCCGCAGCTTCTTCTTTCCGGATATGGCTTCCGTCAACACGCATCCGGCGAATTTGGCAGCGAATCTGAATATTTTCTAATCCGCTCTCCATGAATACGCTACGTGCGGACGCCGAAATGTTTTAATGCGGAAAGAAAAAGTTGCAGATTTAAAAATATCTGTATGTGTGTGGACGGGGAATACGATTTGGGCGTATAGTGTCTATCTGCGCTCTCGACCATTTGTTCGGTTTTTGTAATCACTAAACTGCCAAGTTTTCTAAAATACGCAACTTAAAGTCGGTTTCTTTAGCAAGTCCGTGAAAGCTTCCTACAAGATTGTTGTTATAGTTTTTTCTCTTAAAACTGACGCAGCGATCCTGTATAGATATGTTTAAATTATTATTATTTTTATTACTATTATTATTAAGAACGCATCGTTTAAAGTGCACCTAACCCCCAAATATATTTGCAGCTCCAATAAATGTTTATGCTTCATGAAGAAAATTGGCGTAAACATTTTTTGATTTGAATGATTTCTCAAATTTTTATGTGCAGTTAAAGTCAAGAAATATTTGGCTTAAGGACGGTGCCTACTTTTGTTAATGCGCACACGTTCTGCGCATCACGCAAGCCATGGTTTAGGCACTACGCCCGCGCTTGGGTTGACAATGACGCAATCAACTACGCCATCAAGTACAGGACTAAAATGAAAGCAAATTTTTTCTACCGTGATTAAATCAAGTTTAGTTAACCTGTTCTTAAACCAGGAACGCCAGAATAGCAGTATATCGCCAACTACTAACAGTTTACATCTTCCATCTGAAAACCAAGTTGTTATCTGTCCAAAATTATACTAAAATCCAACTGTAAACATGTACCTGTAGATGGCGTAGTGCGCGCGCAAAACAAGTGCGAGAGACGCAAATGTCTTACTTACTGGGGAGGTGACAGGAACCAAATGTAACGGGCACCGTGAAAGTTTTCAAAAAAGATCAATAACTTTAAAAAACGCGTGGTTACCCCTACATTTTATGTTATGAAATGGAAGTGGCAAGCCTATTCAATACTTGATTAGTTTCTGGTTGCGAGTAAAAGGTATTTAGACTGTATTTTAGCTGAACCAGAGGTAGGCTGTCAGAGGCGCTAAAAGCGCTGTTACAACGATCTTTTTATTAAAAACTGTACCAAAAATGGTTTTTGTGTTACCATTCGCCATGTAGTTTAGAGATCTTTATAAATGTGTTTGTTTTTCTGCGTGTAAAGGTGAATTCTAAGGAAATCTGTAATGAAATATCCTTTTCTTCTTTTTTAATAAAAATGCTGATGTCAGCGTTTTTGTCGAGATTCAAAGCTAATTATCTCGAAAAAATGCATGGCTACCACCATTTTTCTTTGTGGATTCCAAAAGCCCTTGCAAAGATCTACTTTTTCCTCGTGGTCCTAACTTGGCGCAAAATCCTTTGTATTTAGTAGGCACCGTCCTTAAGTCCGCGTTTAGGGGACCTGGGGCGAGTAGAGCTGTGACGTAGAAAGGAGAACGGCATGCGACTTCTTGTCACGATTTCTCAGTCTCGTGTACTCTTGGCAGTCGCTTGGCATCATATGTTTCCCTCGGATCCTCTCAAAACTAATCTGTTAACAGTAGTGAATGAAAGAGCAAGATGTCACAGAATGAAGATAATATCGAAGAAAGCAAAAACTCATCCGAGATTTCTTCAGAGGAGAGCGTCTTTGAAGATGAAACAATATGTTCAACTCGTCAAAACATATCACACTCGAGTGATGAAGACATCGTTCCATACGCCGATGATGCACTAGTTAATCCCGCATGGACGGCAGAGTACGAAAAGGAAAGGAAAGAGGACGAAGAGCTGGAAAAAGCACTAAAAGACAGGTTGACAGCCCGCGTAGGAGTCGATACATGGTAGGCTTAGTTTGTTTTCATGATAAGGTTAGCTTATCACATCTTCTCGAATTGATGTCGTTCTCGTATTCACTCGAACTGCATGAAAGCAATTTATACATGTATTTTGTAGGCGTAAGTGTGGAAAATGTAGCATATTCGCCTCTTTCTGCGAGAAAGTTGTCATCAGGCTCTGGCAGCGGCTCGTTTGAGGTGCCGAACTAGAACTTGGGAATGCTATTTCTTTGGCGCTTTGTTCTTGTGATTCAACTGAGCTTGCAATTGCCTCTCTAATGGTCTAAACAAAAAAAAACAGATGTAATAGTGTGTTATAAGGAGAGAAGCTCAGGTTGCTGACAAATGGCTACAATGCTGTACATCTCACTTGTCTTACCATTCTTTTAGATCGCTTTGACACAGGCTTATTGTCTGCATTTGGCACGAGTGTTTTCGCATGAACACTTGGGAAAACAGTCACTCCAAGGTCGTCCGTCTTCAGCCATCTCTTTGAAGTGTGGTGATTTTTCTCATTGCCCAAATTTGCTGAATGAACGAACGAAATCTTCCCTTTTGAAATGCTCAGAGACTGAGATGGTTCCCATTTCGCTCGCTTCAGTCGAACAAAATCCACCCATTTTTTTCTCCTTTTCTTGGCTTAGGGCCGATCGTCGCCGTAAAATGGTAGTCTATGAAGGGAAATTTCTTTCGTTGCTGCAGCCGGCAGCGACACATCTCTTCGGCATTTTGAGGTCAAAAACACTTGGGTTCACTGTTGTTGACTGTAACCAAACCAAGATGCCGTTCTCCTTTCTACGTCATAGCAAATACTAGCCCCAATCCCCCAATTCCTCGGACTTGAACCAAGATGGCGGCAATTTTGGCGCAATGTAGCATTTTCCCTTTTTTCTAAAAAATCGTAGATTTGAGCAAATTCAAAAATCTTTCACTACTGTACTACAGAAATTGCGAAGAATTAATCAGTGATAAACACAAAATTGGGGTTAGGTGCACTTTAAAGAAATCAACACAGTAATTGAAAGGAAGAAGCCAGTTGCCCACGCTGAAAAACACTTAAGCAAAAGGTTTGAGTAGTATTTACGATTGATATTTCTTTTCAAGAATCAAGCTATCCATTGGTATTAGATTACTCTCAGAATACTTATAGTGAGTCAGAGACAAGTTCTAAAACAAAATCAGTTGAAAAAAGCTAAAGCTTACATTGCTTTTAAATCACATCCAGTAAAGGTAATTTTATATAATTAATTAGCACTTTGTATGCCAAAAGAGTCGAGAAGTCCGCATGTAGAAGATTTTCTTAATGATAGGCAGGCGGCGAGTTGTCCCGCAAAAAGAAGTTACCGCTAATGTTATTTATATTGTTAAAACACTACTACACAAACAAAAAGCAAAGCTAAGGTTGTCTACTGGAGCAAACTGCAGAGTTCTCCACCGTTGCAGTTTTCATTAAGCTGTTTAAAAATGAAGATCCAGACTGCATGTTGTAGTTCTTTTGGTTGTTCTGATACTCGCAACGCTGATCGCCGAGTGTGAACTCTTTCAGCCAGGAATGGGAGAGTTGCGAGAAAAGGTTTGGACTGAAACCATTGCTTGTCAAACCATACCTTTTGGTCTCCAAGAAAAGCTTATTCTTCAAAAATTTGTTTTTCTTTCGTCTGCATGCACAATCACTATTCATAAGACAGTAGATAACATTAGAACTCTGTGGATGGTGAAGAATGACCTATCGTTTGGAAATTGGTATCAATATATCGGGAAACCAATACCTTATGATCTTGTGCAGCTTATATTAATGCTTTTAAGAGTTTATAGATTGCCCAAATTGTACCTTTAAATGCGTGTTTTATTATACTTTACAGTAAAATGTTGCCTTCAAGTAGGAAATCCTTGTTCACATTAAAGCATCAAATTACTGGAAAAAAAAACTCAACCATGTGAAACTCAAGTCATTTGTTTCAGCTTTTTCTTTTGGCGTAATTTGGCGCAGTTAAGATGACCTATGTTGATTGAAATCTTAGCCAGGTTCCAGAAATCACTAAACCAAGTTTACTTAAACATTAAGTACTCAAGTTGAAGACGATTTCTTTGTCGAGGCCATTAAAACGTTCCACAATATTATTGATATTCTAGATTTAGAAAGTCATTTAAAAGGAAGAAACCAGTTTAGCAAAAACATTAATAAAATAGATGTTTCCAAAGCGGTAGATTTTATAATTGATATTTCTTTTCAATTATGAAGCTGTCCACGGGTATAAGATTTGTCAATGATTCTAGCGAGTCAGAGACAAGTTTTAAAACAAGACCAGTTATGAAAAAGCTAAAAGTTTACATTGCTGAAAATTCGATCCAGTAAAGGACAGTAAAGGTAATTTTATATAATTAATTAGCACTTTCTACATCAAAAAGAAGTCCGCATGTATAAGATTTCTTAATTAATGATGGGCGACGAGTTGTCCCATAATAAAAGGAAGTCACCGGTAATGTAATTTCCACTCCTCCGACTGACAGTATATAAAGAGCTCGACAAAACAAGCACCTTAAAGCGGTCAACTGGAGCAAGCGCTGAGTTGTCCCGACACACCAGTCGTTTTCAAGTTGTTTAAAAATGAAGATCCAAGCTGTGGTGGTTCTTACTGCTGTTCTAATACTCACAACTTTGGTGGCTGAGAGTGAATGCTTCTCGGCTCCAGCAAGACGACGGCCACAAGGAAAACGAGAGTACCAAGAAAAGGTTTCGAAGCGTTTGCTTATCAAATTAATGCCCGTTTGTTGTCTTCAAAAAGTAAATTAAGCTAAGATTGAAATCTTCTGAGGCTTTATGTATCTTTGGTTTCTCTGCACAGCTAGTATAGCTTTCATTAAGAGACTATGATCATAGAAATTATTCTGGTAAAAATGACTTATGGGCCCGCATATTTCTTGTGACGAAATTGAACTATAGCATCTATACGCGTGGGGGAATAATGAAATATTAAAAAATATGGAACAGTATTCCTGTAAACTGAATTATTTAATCAACCATATTTCAAATTCTGGGTTCTTTAGTAAGGGAATGACATGATCTTTTTTCTTCTGTTTAATTGTTTTCTCTTACAGGTTGAGACAGACGCAAAAAACTTTCCTGAAGTGAAACGTAGCAGGGAAATGGAGAGGAGAGATTCCGACCATTACAACGAAGGAAAGGAGAAATAGGCAACATGTAAACGGAAGGACTGATTTAAATCTAAACACATAAATACTGTACATGTAACCTAACTGGAAGGGATTGTCTTATGAAAGACTAATTAAAGATCGTATAATTAATTATGTTTGTTTGGTTTTATGTGAATTGGATGACAGCTATGATGAAGAAATAATTCTACTAGTTTTGAGCCATACAGGTCTTTCAACTTTTTGATTGCATTTAGCCATTTCTTAGTCAACAACTCTCATCGCTACAATTCGTTTAAATGCGTCAAAAGAGCATCCGCATATGCCTCGAATGCTTGGTCATCTTAAAAGACAAAGCGGGAATCAAAGACAATAAATTAGCCAAATTATTCTACAAGGGCATTTATTTGACAATGTCGAACGCGTATGGTGTTATCATTTACAACACAAATTCCATAAAATATACAAGACATATTCTGCAGATATGCCATCAAAGTGGAGAAAGATCTGACGAATTCAAATGTACAGATAAGCTTCAAACTAGCAAAAATGTATCCCCGTCAAAGTAATTACGTAAAAGTGAAAGAACTCTTTGGAAAAACGCTTCTAGTCAGTTTTAGATCTCTACGTTTTCCCAAACGCGAGATATTCCTCGAAATGTTTTGCGCAAACTTACAGTCCCCATTTGTTGGTCCACCAATATGGCGGCTGGAACTTACTTTGGCTAGCTAGTCGACTGATTATCTGAACTGAACCAGCAAACCTTTACGCAGACACCTTTCCTTATACTTTAACTCCTGAAAAGTTTAAAATCCCCAGATGAGTGCATAGGTTTCTACACACTGGATCGTTGCTTTATGCCACGCACCGCATCAGCTCTAAAATTTAAGATGCGTCGGTTTCCGAACTAAGCCCGCTATTGAGCTGAAAGGTTGTAAGTTGTAACGGGTTGGAATTCCGTCGAAGCCCTGACATTTTTCAGGCTTCCTCTTTGCAATTGTTTAAATTAGAAAATATACTGCGATGATCATTCTTCACTTTCACTTTCTGTTGAGTTATTACTAGGAATTTTAAGTAGAATGGAGACGTAAGACAGTGCTTTTGCAAATTTGTAGAGGTCATGGGTCTACATGGTCACTAATTCGCGTTTTTCTTCTGATATATAATTCTATTATACTTTTCGTTCCCAATGTAAATTTCTTTCATCTGTTACCTCTACAAAAGGACGTTTCTCCACTCCAAGTCCCGTTTTCCAGGCAACGCCTCACTGACGAGCCAATCATGTAAACAATGATGTACACAATTATAACACTAGGCAGAGGAGAAATATTCACCCAAATAAAACAAATCTTGTTCTTGGGGGGCGAACTTTTAAGAATTCAGGACGTCTAGTTTTTAATTCACTGCCAAGCAAAATCAAAGAGGCAAGTTCTCTAGCAAATTTTTAAACGCCTTCTTAAAGGATATTTCATCTGAATTTTTTTTTCTTTTTTCCTCCTGTAATCTTAGCAAATTTTAATTAACTTTGTAATTTTATTGTAATGTGTATATGTAAATTTTATTGAACCCAGGGCCCCTAAGGATACCAGTCTAGCAGCTGATTGGGCTACCCTGGTTAAATAAAGTTGTCTTGTCTTGTCTTGTCTTGTCATGTTGTAGCCGACATTGCATGAAAAACTGCATTGTATATTGTGAGGTTCCGATGCGATGCTGCTACAGCCGGTCCCCATTTGTTGAAACAGAAAGAGGCGGACATCTCATAGTTGGCGAGAAATGGAAGACAAAAAATGGCATGACTTAATAAGTGAAAAGAGAATCTGGTGCTTGGATAGAAGTCAACTAGACGCGAGGTTTATGATTCTGTAGGCCCAACAGCTCAGGCGGAATCCAGGTTTATGTAGAGTTGCACTTATTTATACAATACAATACTTTATTTACCCACGTTACGACTAGGAGCTCATGGAGGTAGTTCAGAATACGTACGTGCATCTAATGGTACTGGAGGCTGCGGCAAGAGGCTCAATCAGTAATTCGGTTGAGGTGCTCATCTTTCAATCTTACCGTCTCGTGTTTGGATCTAACTGGTGCATTTTTTAAGAATTAAAAATACAAATAAAAACGTTAACTGAATAACAACAGAAATTAAACAACAGTGACTGTAGAGAATAGTACTTCTTGAAAGAAAGTTATCCATGTAAGCTGCAAGAAACTTTTCAAACCAATACATCGAAAATACAAGCTTGGCCAGGTCCTTGCAGTTACTTATTTCTATTACATGCAAGTACTTGTTTAAATGTGATTAAGAACATTAAACTGAAAATGTATTGCATAGTGTGTCTATTCTAATACCTTGACAGCTAGGTAAAGGATTACCCCAAATTCCTGGAGGTCTGTTACCAGAGGCAAATTGTAATTTTTATGATTAAAAACGAAAAAACAGAAGTCAAATTTGTTTCCACTTTAACTCTCCTTTTATTGTAACAGAAGTGATTGACGCGCGGCTCATGGAAAATTATAAAACACATCTTAATCGGGCTCATAGTCTCGGGCTTCCTTCTCAACACCGATCGAGTTCTAAAGAGCATCGCATATGCAGGGAATGTTTGGTCATCTTAAATGACAAAGCGGGAATCAAAGACGATTATTCTGCAAGGAGATATATTTAACACTTAATGACTGGTCCCGAGGGGAACAGTGAATTTTCTTTCCCGAGAATCTCAATGTTTCTCGAGGGAAACATTGAGATTCGAGGGAAACAAAATTCACTGTTCACCAAGGGACCAGTCATTAAGTGATTCGTTTATATAGGAAAACAAAACAAAAGCAAATTTTGAAAAACTCGCTGAGCGGTCAACTTTTCGCGGGTAATAGTGAACTATTTCCCGTTTGACGTCATAGTGGCATTTGGCGGGAAACAGCCCGGTTTCATTGTTAGATGTCATGTGACTATGAACTAGCCAATGAATGGGCGCGCTGTAGCGAGAAAAACGCCAGCTATATAACAAATAGACCATTTCCGAGTTATCTAAAGCCTCTCTTTCAAAGCGAGGCCTGGTGCACAACCATTCATATGAAAATGAGTTTAATTTGCATGTGCATGAAATCACATTTTCATATGAAAGGATGAGCACCAAGACTCGCTTTGAGAAAGAGGCTAAAGGTATTCGGAAATGGCCTATTGACAATGTCGAACGCGTATAGTGTTACCAATAACAACACAAATGCCATAAAATATACAAGACATATTTTACAGGTATGCCATGAAAGTGTAGAAAGACCTGACGAATTTAGATGTCAGATAAGCTTCAAACTAGGGAAAATGTACTGGCTCCATCAAATTGATCTCGTAAAAGTGAAAGAACTGTTTGATAAAAAACAAAAAAAACGCTTCTACTCAGTACAGAAATCGGTGACAGAAATGCACGCGAAGTCTCCTGTTACGGAAACCTCGAAGCTGTGTATCAATTAGTCGGTGAATATAATAAGGCTAGAGAACATCTCGAGAAATCACTTGCGATACAAAAAACAAGTTGGAGACAGAACTGCTGAAGCCTCCTGTTACGTAAATTTTTGGAGCTGTCTATCACTGAATCGGTTGGAGAATATGACAAGGCTATAAAACAACTCAGAAATCACTAGCGGTCAACAAAGAAAATGGGTACAGAAAGGGAGAAGCCTCCTCAAATTCATACGGGTATTGTGTATCAAACTAAGAGAGTGAATCCCCCATATAGGTCTCATAACCAAGGTAATCTCTCTTAAGTTATTTTTAGACATGGTACCCAGTTCACAGGCGGATGTTACTTGCTCGTCCTGTGCACAGGCCAAGCGACTTTCTCAAAAATAGCTGAGACGAAATTCGTGGGTTGAATACAAAGTCGTTTTATAATCGACGTTGTTCTTGGCGTTGCTGTCGTCGTTGCTTAGGGCCCGTTCACACGTATCTGGATATTTGAGAATCCGCAGCTTCTTCTTTCCGGATATGGCTTCCGTCAACACGCATCCGGCGAATTTGGCAGCGAATCTGAATATTTTCTAATCCGCTCTCCATGAATACGCTACGTGCGGACGCCGAAATGTTTTAATGCGGAAAGAAAAAGTTGCAGATTTAAAAATATCTGTATGTGTGTGGACGGGGAATACGATTTGGGCGTATAGTGTCTATCTGCGCTCTCGACCATTTGTTCGGTTTTTGTAATCACTAAACTGCCAAGTTTTCCCTCCAGTCATGTCCAATACACCCGCATTGTAACGATCCGCTAAAGGTAAATTCAGTTCGTTCGATCCGTACGGATCGTCAAGAGCCCTTGCGGTCCGTTCAGTTCGTCCGATCCGTACGGATCGTTAAGGGCCCTTGCGATCCGGAGAGCAGAGTTTACGGATGGTATGTTGCATCTCATTAGGGAGAAAATTCACACTTACCCGCAAGAGGCCATGTGTGTTAACGGATCGTTCGATTCGCAATTCGTGCATCTCATTAAGTCAACAGTAAACATTTTTGGAGTACAGTCGAGTGCGATTTGTAATTCTTGCTTGAAGAGGACATAATGTATGTGAAAAAGACAAGATGTATGTGTACATTCTTCGTTCTAAATGTGGAAAAACACCAGAAATGTTTTCTATAAAACGCGTGCCGCTCGTAATACTGGCTCGAAAGGAAATATAGATCGTAGCAAGTGTGCGCTGGCAGCAACAGATGCAATGCGTGCGGCTCGTAATTCTTGTTTGAAAGGAAATATCGATCCTAGCAATAGTGCGCTGGCAGCAACAGACAAGATATATTTGTATATTCTTCGTTCTAAATGTGGAAAAACACGAGTAATGGTTTCTATAAAAAGCGTGCGGTTCGTAACGAACTCGAAGGGAATTAATATCGATCGTAGCAAAAGTGCGCTGGCAGCAACAGACAAGATGTGTATATTCTTCGTTCTAAATGTGGAAAAACACCAGAAATGTTTTCTATAAAACGCGTGCGGTTCGTAATACTTACTCGAAAGGGAATATCGATCATAGCAATAGCGCGCTGGCAGCAACAGACAAGATATATGTGTATATTCTTCGTTCTAAATGTGGAAAATCACAAGTAATGGTTTCTATAATCAAAGGCTCCTGTGAGCCAGCTCATGGATGAATTGGATGAATGTAGAAAAGTTAGTTGAATAAAAAGAGAAGAGTAATTGATCATTGTGAAGTTCTTCTTGGTCCAGAAGTGAAAAACAGGAAAATAAACATCCTCTAATTCATTGGTTCTGATGTCCAGTGATTGCTTATTGACACCCTTTAGGTAAAAGTCAGGTCTTCATACAGGATAAGTGGTCCACCAGGCTGGAGCTTATTCCAGTTTCTGAAGCATGAAGCAACCCGGATTAATTCTATTCCTCCCTGGATGGAATGCTTGTCCACTGCAGGGTTGTAAACCCCCAGCATTAAGTTTGCCAGTACCCATTTATACACCAGGGTAGGGAGAGGCACTGTGAGAGTAAAGTGCCTCGCCTAACACTCCGCAGTACACCACAATGTCCCTGGCCTGGGCTCGAACCTGGACTGCTTGATCCAGAGACAAGCACACTAACCATGAGGCCATCATGCCTCCCACCCTTTAGGTGGCTTAATTTGCTCTATGGAAAAAAATAGTTTATAAATTATAAATAACTATTAATTACATAATTGAAAACAGATTTTAAATGAGTGCAACAACAAAATCAAGATGAACACTGCTTTTATTAGGTGCATTTTCCTTCTCATTAAGTCCACTGAAATACTTACTACCATAATGTAGCACACAAAAGCTAAGAGGAGACATTTTGGCCAGCAGTCTCCCATACAGACACATTATACAAGTTTTGCTCAGTTATAAATAACAATCTTATAGGAGCAGGACACACATGCAGTAGAAGTACAGCATGGTAACCACCATTTAAAGAACTGAATTATGGAAATTCAACCAGGTATAATCTGGAACAGTTAGGATAGCTTATACTTCAATTAAATATTACAAGATTTGCACATGTATTTTATTTTAAATAGAGACAGATTAACACATGAAGCTTTTGTGTTCCTTTATGATGGGTTCTTAAACTAGTTTCATTTCATTGTAGTCCTAACAAAAGGACTGATTGTGCTTCTCCACAATTTTAAGTTTCTGTACAATTTCTGTATTCCACTCTAAAGCTATAAGTTCATTTCTTGAGTCAAGGTGTGACACGCATAGTGAGTTTAGATGGATTTAACTTGTTGACATTCTTGACTTTAAGAAACATACATGGATAAAATTCCCATGAGTGTTTCCAACTCTGTAATTAATTATACATGCAGCTTGGAGAGCCATTTTATATTGCTTGTAGCCAATGTCTTTTGCAAAGAATGAGTTTCAACAGTTGTGTCAGCTGACACAAGTCTTTAAAGCATCTTATTCTCTTTGTCAGCAGGAGAATTCCACGTCCATTTGTAAATCTCAGATTAATTCCATGAAGTTTCAGGGTGACTTGTGTTGTTAACACCAGTTTCTACTAAGTCTTTTGATATTATATTTGGCAGCTGATAAACAGTAAGGTTGTTGTTAATATTAACATCTGCTTACTGTCACTTGCATATTGTAGTTGTTATTGCAGTGTTCATCTGGAGTGAGTTAAATGCAGATGCTCAATAGAACAACTTGCTTCCCCTGGAATACACAATAAAGATAATAGTGACACATGGTTATACACTGTATGTAGAAAAAATATGAATATCTTTAATTTGCTTCCCTTTCTCCCCCGCCCCTAATAAAAACAAGCTACTTACCTAACTATGCAGTGTCCCAGTGCATTTCTTGCTTTTCTGGAAAGAGTTTAAGAAAGGAAATGCCAGTTATTGTGTCATACTTTTGCTGAAGAAACATTGGGAATAAAATAATCCTTTTAACCTGGGAAAAATGTATTGTTATGTACAGCATCTGTACATTTTGGTAGATAGAGTTAAATGTAATTTTGAATGTCTATGAAGCCTAGGAATTTAGGGACATGAATAGCATTGTAAATTGACACCATTCTTTGTTTCTGCCAATATATTTTCTCATTGTTTTGCCATGTGATTTAAATAGTTGCTTGATACATTTCGATGCATGTATTTATTTGGCATGTAAAGTTTCCATATTCGGCTAAATTGTGTATTAATAATGATCTCATATGATACATCGAGGGAAATATTCAAACAGTTTTCATGGAAATGTAAATAGGCTTATGATCACTGTAGCAAGACTCCAGGGTTCCTGCTGATTGTACACATTGGTATAAACATGATCTATCTGTGTACGGTTGTCAGTAGTGAACTGGTTCCTATAATCAACTGAGTGTACTTTTTTGTCTGTTATAAGATATTTTTTAGAGCCTTTAGTTCTGAATTTCCCTGTATTCCCTGTATTGTTCTGAATTTTACTGAGTTGTGAAGATGAGTGAGAGCATGAATTAAATGTGAAATTGTAACTTTAGTTTTCGAGCGATAGATACCAATAACGTGAATATTTGGAATTGGTTGGCTTAACACCATAACAGTGATTTCCAAATTATTAAAGCTATATCTGTATGGAATTTTAGTTCAAATCATTCTTAATGTACAGGGTAAGCGAAAATGGCGACGGGGAATTTGGACTTGATTTTTTTTATTGACTCGAAATTGTCTTGTTACTTCCAATACTGGTGTCCAATTTCTATTTGTAGTTGCCTTGTACAAATGTGCATTTTCTCTACGCTGGTTTCTGCCAATGTCAGGATGTGGAAATGAGACCCAAATAATACTTGGTCTGGTGGAATTTTCAACTCTGTAGTCTATGTATTCTATGACGCACTCTGCACCATTGGTGAGTCCGTCAGTCACATCATGCATGTGAAAGAATAATAATTATGCCTGCCATTTGTTTCAAAATGGCTATATCATCTTCAGAGTGCTGATTGAGTAACTGAGCAAATTCTTTGTCATCTTTTTGTCTCATTATTTCTGTCAATTCAAAGCGGGTGAAGTACTCTGTCCAAATGTTAGTTGCAAATCCATCATAGCCAAATTGGGAATTTTCAAAGATTCACTTATCAAAAGCTGGCTTGAGCTGGAAAAGATCTCCAAAACTTACCAAGCTTATTCCACCAAATGGTTCATTAGTTCCCATAATTTGTTGTAATCTTAAGTTCAAAAAGTTTAACATGCCACTACCAACCACAGACATCTCATCAGGTGGGTACAAAAGTCGGACTGGATCAACTCGGATCGCTGATTTGAATAAGAATAGCACCTATTCAAGAATGAGGCATACAATAGGTGTATTCTTATTCAAATCATATCGGCGATCCGAGTTGATCCGGTCCGACTTTTGTACCTGCCTACACAGCCTACACAGAGCTGTACAAGTGCTTCTTTCCGAACGAAATAATCCCCCTCGTATAAAAGGCATAGTAAAAAATATGGTACAACAAGGAGGCTTACCTTATCTTCCGATGATCGTACTAGTGAGTGTTCATTCCCCGTTGCATTGTTTCCTTCTCCGGATGACATTTTAAAAGACTTTAAACGATTCGTCCTCGATCGTGACATCGTCGCTTTTTAGCATCGTAGCTTTAAAGATTTCGAAGCGAGCATCGTAGCTTTCAGGGTTTCAATGTCCATTGCCGAGGCTGGTGTTCCTTAAATTGATAAGTTGCCATTTTTAATACCACTTCACGAAGGTCTAACTGAACGAAAAACCATCCTCCAGCCGTGTTACGCTATGCTGCCGCACAAAAATGGTAAAGTACGTCCTTCTAATCTTTCCATTTCCATTTGTCGCAGCTACTGTTGCTTAGCTGAACAACTTTCCTTTTTTCAACTCCGCGGATTCAACCAAAGACCATCTTCGTGCGCGTTAACTCCATGTCACTGGACAAAAATTTCGCCTCTAGTCCCCCCTAAAATCTGCCAGACCAACAAGACGAAGTATATAGGACAAAACTATACTTAGTAGGGGAGAGATAGGAGAAAACTATTTAATCCGATTTTAATGAATTAATGAATAATCAGAATCGAGTGAGTGAGTGATCGAGCGCCATCCGAGTGCCTCCTAAGTTCATGGATGTAATACATCCATGAGCAAAAAGCGTGCGGTTCGTAACGAACTCGAAGGGAATTAATATCGATCGTAGCAAAAGTGCGCTGGCAGCAACAGACAAGATGCGTATATTCTTAGGATTTAACACCACATGTATAAATTCCGAACAAGAACGTATGCAATGAATCAATGCAAGGAAAATTTGAAGTCAATCAATTAAATGCGTAATGCCCTTGTTTCCGCACATACATTTAAAAACGAGGTATATCATTGTATTCACAAATTAATCTCTTGTCTGCCTTTGTTATAACAGCGTAACGCCACCCAAAACATTACTACGCCATTTTGAGTTGTTATTCCAGTTATTTTCAGAGTACCGCGATACAGCGTAAACGGCTACCTAAAATTTCCTTACATGCCGGAATATTTTGCGGTTAAGCACAGGTCTTCTCTACGTAAAGTTTCATATTGAACACTGCAATGGATTACCTCCAAAAACCGAATGAACACTCGAATGAAGCTCGAAGGATAATATCCCTAAGCGAAAATTGAAGCAGATTATAACGCATCCAGATATAAATATGACTCATTCTTACAGTAACAACAACACATGCTACGATCGATATTCCCAATCGACCAAGAATTACGCTTTTTCCACATTAAGAACGAGGAATATACACATACATAATGTTCCTTCGAGCAAGAATTGGTTCTGTCCAAGTGTACCGGTTCACAAGAGCCGCTACAAAAGACCAAACAATACACAACAACTAACCAAGAATGACTCCTAAACAAGGAAAGCACCACGGTTATTCCCTTGTAAACCGCTACTCCGGGACAGAACCCAACAATTACAGCCGCACTAGAATACACTCCAAAGTTTTTTTTACTGATAACTTAATGAGATGCACGAATTGCGAATCGAACGATCCGCTAAGACACATCGCCTCTTGCGAATAATTGTGAAGAGTCCCTAATGAGATGCAATATACGATCCGTAAACTCTACTATACGGACCGCAAGGCACTTAACGATCCGTACGGATCGAACGGATCGTTAAATCTTCTGCCCGCTACTATCTGAAAAGCAGTTTTTTTTCTAAGTGTCCCTAATGAGATGCAATATACCATCCGTGGACAGTACTCTACGGAGCGTAAGGCCACTTAACGGTCCGTACGGATCGAGCGGATCGTTAAACCTTCTGACCCCCTAACTATCTGTAAAGCAGTTTTTTTTTCTAAGTGTCTCTAATGAGATGCAATATACCATCCGTGGACAGTACTCTACGGAGCGTAAGACCACTTAACGATCCGTACGGATCGAACGGATCGTTAAGCCTTCTGACCCCCTCACTATCTGTAAAGCAGGTTTTTTCTAAGTGTCCCTAATGAGATGCAATATACCATCCGTGGACAGTACTCTACGGACCGTAAGACCACTTAACGATCCGTACGGATCGAACGGATCGTTAAGCTTTCTGACCCCCTCACTATCTGTAAAACAGTTTTTTCTCTAAGTGTCCCTAATGAGATGCAATATACCATCCGTGAACAGTACTCTACGGAGCGTAAGACCACTTAACGATCCGTACGGATCGAACGGATCGTTAAGCCTTCTGAACCACTCACTATCTGTAAAGCAGTTTTTTTCTAAGTGTCCCTAATGAGATGCAATATACCATCCGTGGACAGTACTCTACGGACCGTAAGACCACTTAACGATCCGTACGGATCGAACGAACTGAATAAGCCTTTAACGGATCGTTACAATGCGGGTGTATTGGACAACCCTCAAGTTTTCTAAAATACGCAACTTAAAGTCGGTTTCTTTAGCAAGTCCGTGAAAGCTTCCTACAAGATTGTTGTTATAGTTTTTTCTCTTAAAACTGACGCAGCGATCCTGTATAGATATGTTTAAATTATTATTATTATTATTACTATTATTATTAAGAACGCATCGTTTAAAGTGCACCTCCCTAACCCCCAAATATATTTGCAGCTCCAATAAATGTTTATGCCTCATGAAGAAAATTGGCGTAAACATTTTTTGATTTGAATGATTTCTCAAATTTTTATGTGCAGTTAAAGTCAAGAAATATTTGGCTTAAGTCCGCGTTTAGGGGACCTGGGGCGAGTAGAGCTGTGACGTAGAAAGGAGAACGGCATGCGACTTCAGTCTCGTGTACTCTTGGCAGTCGCTTGGCATCATATGTTTCCCTCGGATCCTCTCAAAACTAATCTGTTAACAGTAGTGAATGAAAGAGCAAGATGTCACAGAATGAAGATAATATCGAAGAAAGCAAAAACTCATCCGAGATTTCTTCAGAGGAGAGCGTCTTTGAAGATGAAACAATATGTTCAACTCGTCAAAACATATCACACTCGAGTGATGAAGACATCGTTCCATACGCCGATGATCCACTAGTTAATCCCGCATGGACGGCAGAGTACGAAAAGGAAAGGAAAGAGGACGAAGAGCTGGAAAAAGCACTAAAAGACAGGTTGACAGCCCGCGTAGGAGTCGATACATGGTAGGCTTAGTTTGTTTTCATGATAAGGTTAGCTTATCACATCTTCTCGAATTGATGTCGTTCTCGTATTCACTCGAACTGCATGAAAGCAATTTATACATGTATTTTGTAGGCGTAAGTGTGGAAAATGTAGCATATTCGCCTCCTTCAAGATCGCTGTTTCTGCGAGAAAGTTGTCATCAGGCTCTGGCAGCGGCTCGTTTGAGGTGCCGAACTAGAACTTGGGAATGCTATTTCTTTGGCGCTTTGTTCTTGTGATTCAACTGAGCTTGCAATTGCCTCTCTAATGGTCTAAACAAAAAAAAAACAGATGTAATAGTGTGTTATAAGGAGAGAAGCTCAGGTTGCTGACAAATGGCTACAATGCTGTACATCTCACTTGTCTTACCATTCTTTTAGATCGCTTTGACACAGGCTTATTGTCTGCATTTGGCACGAGTGTTTTCGCATGAACACTTGGGAAAACAGTCACTCCAAGGTCGTCCGTCTTCAGCCATCTCTTTGAAGTGTGGTGATTTTTCTCATTGCCCAAATTTGCTGAATGAACGAACGAAATCTTCCCTTTTGAAATGCTCAGAGACTGAGATGGTTCCCATTTCGCTCGCTTCAGTCGAACAAAATCCACCCATTTTTTTCTCCTTTTCTTGGCTTAGGGCCGATCGTCGCCGTAAAATGGTAGTCTATGAAGGGAAATACCTTCTTCTAAATTTCTTTCGTTGCTGCAGCCGGCAGCGACACATCTCTTCGGCATTTTGAGGTCAAAAACACTTGGGTTCACTGTTGTTGACTGTAACCAAACCAAGATGCCGTTCTCCTTTCTACGTCATAGCAAATACTAGCCCCAATCCCCCAATTCCTCGGACTTGAACCAAGATGGCGGCAATTTTGGCGCAATGTAGCATTTTCCCTTTTTTCTAAAAAATCGTAGATTTGAGCAAATTCAAAAATCTTTCACTACTGTACTACAGAAATTGCGAAGAATTAATCAGTGATAAACACAAAATTGGGGTTAGGTGCACTTTAAAGAAATCAACACAGTAATTGAAAGGAAGAAGCCAGTTGCCCACGCTGAAAAACACTTAAGCAAAAGGTTTGAGTAGTATTTACGATTGATATTTCTTTTCAAGAATCAAGCTATCCATTGGTATTAGATTACTCTCAGAATACTTATAGTGAGTCAGAGACAAGTTCTAAAACAAAATCAGTTGAAAAAAGCTAAAGCTTACATTGCTTTTAAATTACATCCAGTAAAGGTAATTTTATATAATTAATTAGCACTTTGTATGCCAAAAGAGTCGAGAAGTCCGCATGTAGAAGATTTTCTTAATGATAGGCAGGCGGCGAGTTGTCCCGCAAAAAGAAGTTACCGCTAATGTTATTTATATTGTTAAAACACTACTACACAAACAAAAAGCAAAGCTAAGGTTGTCTACTGGAGCAAACTGCAGAGTTCTCCACCGTTGCAGTTTTCATTAAGCTGTTTAAAAATGAAGATCCAGACTGTTGTAGTTCTTTTGGTTGTTCTGATACTCGCAACGCTGATCGCCGAGTGTGAACTCTTTCAGCCAGGAATGGGAGAGTTGCGAGAAAAGGTTTGGACTGAAACCATTGCTTGTCAAACCATACCTTTTGGTCTCCAAGAAAAGCTTATTCTTCAAAAATTTGTTTTTCTTTCGTCTGCATGCACAATCACTATTCATAAGACAGTAGATAACATTAGAACTCTGTGGATGGTGAAGAATGACCTATCGTTTGGAAATTGGTATCAATATATCGGGAAACCAATACCTTATGATCTTGTGCAGCTTATATTAATGCTTTTAAGAGTTTATAGATTGCCCAAATTGTACCTTTAAATGCGTGTTTTATTATACTTTACAGTAAAATGTTGCCTTCAAGTAGGAAATCCTTGTTCACATTAAAGCATCAAATTACTGAAAAAAAAAAAACTCAACCATGTGAAACTCAAGTCATTTGTTTCAGCTTTTTCTTTTGGCGTAATTTGGCGCAGTTAATATGACCTATGTTGATTGAAATCTTAGCCAGGTTCCAGAAATCACTAAACCAAGTTTACTTAAACATTAAGTACTCAAGTTGAAGACGATTTCTTTGTCGAGGCCATTAAAACGTTCCACAATATTATTGATATTCTAGATTTAGAAAGTCATTTAAAAGGAAGAAACCAGTTTAGCAAAAACATTAATAAAATAGATGTTTCCAAAGCGGTAGATTTTATAATTGATATTTCTTTTCAATTATGAAGCTGTCCACGGGTATAAGATTTGTCAATGATTCTAGCGAGTCAGAGACAAGTTTTAAAACAAGACCAGTTATGAAAAAGCTAAAAGTTTACATTGCTGAAAATTCGATCCAGTAAAGGACAGTAAAGGTAATTTTATATAATTAATTAGCACTTTCTACATCAAAAAGAAGTCCGCATGTATAAGATTTCTTAATTAATGATGGGCGACGAGTTGTCCCATAATAAAAGGAAGTCACCGGTAATGTAATTTCCACTCCTCCGACTGACAGTATATAAAGAGCTCGACAAAACAAGCACCTTAAAGCGGTCAACTGGAGCAAGCGCTGAGTTGTCCCGACACACCAGTCGTTTTCAAGTTGTTTAAAAATGAAGATCCAAGCTGTGGTGGTTCTTACTGCTGTTCTAATACTCACAACTTTGGTGGCTGAGAGTGAATGCTTCTCGGCTCCAGCAAGACGACGGCCACAAGGAAAACGAGAGTACCAAGAAAAGGTTTCGAAGCGTTTGCTTATCAAATTAATGCCCGTTTGTTGTCTTCAAAAAGTAAATTAAGCTAAGATTGAAATCTTCTGAGGCTTTATGTATCTTTGGTTTCTCTGCACAGCTAGTATAGCTTTCATTAAGAGACTATGATCATAGAAATTATTCTGGTAAAAATGACTTATGGGCCCGCATATTTCTTGTGACGAAATTGAACTATAGCATCTATACGCGTGGGGGAATCATGAAATATTAAAAAAAATGGAACAGTATTCCTGTAAACTGAATTATTTAATCAACCATATTTCAAATTCTGGGTTCTTTAGTAAGGGAATGACATGATCTTTTTTCTTCTGTTTAATTGTTTTCTCTTACAGGTTGAGACAGACGCAAAAAACTTTCCTGAAGTGAAACGTAGCAGGGAAATGGAGAGGAGAGATTCCGACCATTACAACGAAGGAAAGGAGAAATAGGCAACATGTAAACGGAAGGACTGATTTAAATCTAAACACATAAATACTGTACATGTAACCTAACTGGAAGGGATTGTCTTATGAAAGACTAATTAAAGATCGTATAATTAATTATGTTTGTTTGGTTTTATGTGAATTGGATGACAGCTATGATGAAGAAATAATTCTACTAGTTTTGAGCCATACAGGTCTTTCAACTTTTTGATTGCATTTAGCCATTTCTTAGTCAACAACTCTCATCGCTACAATTCGTTTAAATGCGTCAAAAGAGCATCCGCATATGCCTCGAATGCTTGGTCATCTTAAAAGACAAAGCGGGAATCAAAGACAATAAATTAGCCAAATTATTCTACAAGGGCATTTATTTGACAATGTCGAACGCGTATGGTGTTATCATTTACAACACAAATTCCATAAAATATACAAGACATATTCTGCAGATATGCCATCAAAGTGGAGAAAGATCTGACGAATTCAAATGTACAGATAAGCTTCAAACTAGCAAAAATGTATCCCCGTCAAAGTAATTACGTAAAAGTGAAAGAACTCTTTGGAAAAACGCTTCTAGTCAGTTTTAGATCTCTACGTTTTCCCAAACGCGAGATATTCCTCGAAATGTTTTGCGCAAACTTACAGTCCCCATTTGTTGGTCCACCAATATGGCGGCTGGAACTTACTTTGGCTAGCTAGTCGACTGATTATCTGAACTGAACCAGCAAACCTTTACGCAGACACCTTTCCTTATACTTTAACTCCTGAAAAGTTTAAAATCCCCAGATGAGTGCATAGGTTTCTACACACTGGATCGTTGCTTTATGCCACGCACCGCATCAGCTCTAAAATTTAAGATGCGTCGGTTTCCGAACTAAGCCCGCTATTGAGCTGAAAGGTTGTAAGTTGTAACGGGTTGGAATTCCGTCGAAGCCCTGACATTTTTCAGGCTTCCTCTTTGCAATTGTTTAAATTAGAAAATATACTGCGATGATCATTCTTCAATTTCACTTTATGTTGAGTTATTACTAGGAATTTTAAGTAGAATGGAGACGTAAGACAGTGCTTTTGCAAATTTGTAGAGGTCATGGGTCTACATGGTCACTAATTCGCGTTTTTCTTCTGATATATAATTCTATTATACTTTTCGTTCCCAATGTAAATTTCTTTCATCTGTTACCTCTACAAAAGGACGTTTCTCCACTCCAAGTCCCGTTTTCCAGGCAACGCCTCACTGACGAGCCAATCATGTAAACAATGATGTACACAATTATAACACTAGGCAGAGGAGAAATATTCACCCAAATAAAACAAATCTTGTTCTTGGGGGGCGAACTTTTAAGAATTCAGGACGTCTAGTTTTTAATTCACTGCCAAGCAAAATCAAAGAGGCAAGTTCTCTAGCAAATTTTTAAACGCCTTCTTAAAGGATATTTCATCTGAATTTTTTTTTCTTTTTTTCCTCCTGTAATCTTAGCAAATTTTACTTAACTTTGTAATTTTATTGTAATGTGTATATGTAAATTTTATTGAACCCAGGGCCCCTAAGGATACCAGTCTAGCAGCTGATTGGGCTACCCTGGTTAAATAAAGTTGTCTTGTCTTGTCTTGTCTTGTCATGTTGTAGCCGACATTGCATGAAAAACTGCATTGTATATTGTAAGGTTCCGATGCGATGCTGCTACAGCCGGTCCCCATTTGTTGAAACAGAAAGAGGCGGACATCTCATAGTTGGCGAGAAATGGAAGACAAAAAATGGCATGACTTAATAAGTGAAAAGAGAATCTGGTGCTTGGATAGAAGTCAACTAGACGCGAGGTTTATGATTCTGTAGGCCCAACAGCTCAGGCGGAATCCAGGTTTATGTAGAGTTGCACTTATTTATACAATACAATACTTTATTTACCCACGTTACGACTAGGAGCTCATGGAGGTAGTTCAGAATACGTACGTGCATCTAATGGTACTGGAGGCTGCGGCAAGAGGCTCAATCAGTAATTCGGTTGAGGCGACCGATTCCGAGAACACCGTCGTGACACAGAGAAAGAAGACAAAAATGCATCTAAACCGGTCGCGAGACACTCCCCAATCATTCTAAGAGACACATGGCAGTCTGCGTCCTTTCCCTACATCAAGGAAGCACCGAAAGCCGTAAAACTTTGGGAAAAAAATTATTTTTGAAATCGGCACTCTTAACCCTCACGGTATCAACGAACGCTTTTCATTAACTAATTTATTCTTTGTTGCTTCAGATGAATACTGATCGCTTATATCGTACTGAGCTGCAACGATGACAGTGCCCTGGCGAATACTTTTGCTGATTTCTTTGCACTTCTATTCTGGGTGCCAAGTCTAACCTTGGTGTTATATCTCTTTCTCCTGTTACGTGCACAGCTCGTTTCTCTTCCTTCCGCCAAGTGGATTGCAGTGTCGTTCATAAACTGTAAACTGGTAGACAAAAAATCTTGCTCTTTGGATCGTTTGCCTGCTTGTGTCTTGAAGGAATGCTGCGACAGTCTACTGCCCATCTTGACTAGGATTATGAATTTTTCGCTTTCGCGTGGAGTTATACCGGAGTCCCTAAAGTGCTATGTTGTTACCTTTACTAAAAAAGAAAAATGCTGATCATGAAATTTTCTCCAATTTTCGCCCCATATCAAACCCGAAGCTTATTTCTAAGCTCATTGAGAAAGCTGTCGCGTCACAGTTCACTGATTATCTTTCCTTCAGGCAGCCTACACGAG
>OZ026603.1:17560686-17573186 GCA_964020085.1 Micromussa lordhowensis
GGTAATTTACCGCACGTTCCCACAATAAAAAAAAACGGTAATCGTCCACATTTGCATTGGAGTCAGAGGAAGAGTCGACTGCGTGTATTGATGATGTTTTAACAAAGTTCCAGTCTATTTTGGTTAAATTTCAAACTAAAGAGTGAGCAGCAAATAGTGCTGAAAGTGTGTTGATGAATGAAAACGTACTCAGTGTAGCCATTGTGCCAACTAAGGTCTAATTTAATTTTTTGAGCACTTTTTCAATCGAAAGTTAAACATTTGCACTTCAAGACATTGCATCAAGTGGGAAATGTATGCTGAATGCATACACTGGTAGACTTTCTTTACAAACTCCCATTAAAAGCAGAAGTTCTCCAAGAGAAGATAAGCGCTTCCTCCCTTACAAACCTGAGCCAAACGTTGTCTTAGTTACTGTGGAGCGGCAAGTGAAGAAATCATTAATTTTTACAACACCACAAAGAATAGACAGCGTTTATTTTCGACTTGTGGTGTGACTCCACTAGTGCAAAGAGTAAAAAAACCAAGAGACCTTTAGAAGTGTGCATGTATCATTGAATATTACGACAAAACAAATAATTGATAGCTATGTGTCTGATCGCATGAGAAGCGGCAAGAATCACTCAAATTTAAAAGTAACTTTGTTATCTTGGCACAAAGCGTTTTCATTGAAGAAAATGGGATGATGTTTTGGGGATTTTATACAAACACAAAACATATCGAAGATTTGAAAACATAATGTCATTTTAGTGCGAGGCATTTTCTGTTATTCAACAGTCTGCGGGTTCAGGTTTCCTGACCAATCAGGAAGAATGCACGAGTCCTGGGTGCCACAGGGTTATCGAAGGATACAATACAAAGAGGCTAGGTAGACTTGTGACTCACCAGCTACAACGCGAACTTGCTTTCTTATAGCTGTTTCTGTGACATGAGGCAGCGAGACGTATGTACTGTTACCAAAGACTAGTCGTCTATCGGCGGCTACATTTTCAGGGTTTTTTTGTACATCTGGGTGGAGAAAAAATGAGAGCTACTGAGGAGAATACTGTCCTGGATCAGTTCAGGATGGAGTACCATAGCTGAGATCATTGTCACCAATTAAAACTCGTCAGAAAACGTCAGAAGAGGTTGAATCTAGTTGCCATCGTAGAACGAGCTAGAACGTATGAAAATATTTTATTTGCCTTTGCATACCGTTGAGCTAGTGTGGTTTAAATGTCTGCAAACATCGCCTGAGCCACCAAAGTAACTGCTATCGGAAGTTCTTGAAAGCAAAGTTAGCTAACGTTTGCGGATAAAAATTTCATACCTTCCTTTACACCTAATTTACCTGGTCGCAATAATTTGAAATTTTAAGCTTCGCTTTGCTGATTGTTTGAATAAGCTGTATTTGAATCGTTCAGCTAGGTACATATTCAGCTACAAAACTCTACATATTTATCTCGACGTTGAAAACAAATAGAAAAAAAGGATTGGATGGCAATGAATATCCTATAACGCCGTTGCTTGCAAAGTTTGGGCGAACTAAGTAACTGTAGAGCTGTAGAATCTCCGAATCATTTAGCTCACTTACCTAGGCTAGCAATACTCCTGGGTTCAGGCCAGCTTGTATGTTACACAAGTCGTTCTCATTGCTTATGTGTCAGTTACTTCAGTGCTGCTGATAACATAAATCTATACCTATTGCTTCTCTAGCCAGTTAAATTGTGAGCTTCGAGCTAATACCAGATAAAATTTACGAGACTCCGTGGACCAAATTATCAAAATCAGCGCCCAGAATTCGTGACTCGGTGAATATTTTGCGAGACACATCATTTCTGATAGACCATTCTATAACCCTCAATTTCGAAACCGATGCTCTACAAAATCGTGGGATTACTCATTCATACCAGCTCTTCGGCTTTTTGGCGTACTCTGTTCTCCGCGATGCTCTTCCTAGCCTTTTAAGGCTTTTTTTTTAATCGGGTTGTTAGCGGCCAAGAGCGCGACTTCTGACGGTGCGGTAGTTCAATACAGTAATTTGCGCTTTCTCAAATAACAAGGTATCATTCTCATGATTAAAATATTAATAAAAAACTTCAAGCGTATTGGGGCTGCCTTTCATGCGGCTGAAAAAGATTTCTTTGACCCTCAAATTCGAGCGCTTTGCTGCTGAAGTTTCGATGCCTTTAAACTTTACATTAGGTCCAACATTTTGTCTGCAAATTGGCACACCTTATCGGTAGATCGAGCTATTAAGTAACGTCTTATTAAGTAATAGACAATATCGTTAGCGAGGTCAATGATGGGACTGCTTCTTCGTTGCTATTTTCATTCCCATTACTTAGTTCTTGACTCGACCATTGCAACATACTTGCGTTTGATTGCCAACGAGCCAGCCGAGCGAAGACTATTCTCTGCCGCCTCGCCAGCCGAGCAAAGACGCTCGGCTAGCGAGGCGGCAGAGAATAGTGCCGCGCGAAGAATTGCTTATGCAAAAAAATTCTCGATCGGCCTTTGAAAGTGTAAGTGTAAGGTGTAACAATGGCTCGTTTGAGCCAATTGCAAGGACGGAGCTATTCGAGCCATTGTAGTTTTTAGCCAATCAGGAGGCGCGTTACATCTAGACTTGTCTCGTGGAATATCATTGTTTTCTTTGCTGTTGTGTTTATCCAACTGTGAACAATTTCATAGTCTCAGAACATATCGAACCAGCGTGTTTCCTCTCTCACTTTATAGAAATGAAAGTTCAATTGGGGTGCGTACCCTTTACAAAACTCTTCTTGTAATTCGAATAGTGAGGAAAACTGTTAGACAAGAGCAAATCCAAGACAAAATCGACACGAAACCGAACCAGCGTGTTCACCACAGAATTGAACGAGCGTGTTCATGAATCGAAACAGTGTATTCCTTCTCTGTTTACCTATATCGAACTGAAAGTTCCATCGGGCAGCTTTTTTGGAAAGATTGTGTTCACCAGTCGAACCACTAGAGCAAATCCAGTGTTGAAATCTAGAATATCGAACTGATGGTTGAGTCGGCAGTGTTTCCGAACAGAACTGAACGAGCGTGTTTATCATACAGTCGAATCCAGTGTTCAAAATACAAATCGGATCTGTTTTGCCACAGAATTAAACGAGTCGTGTTCATCAATCACACTAGCGTGTTCACTTTCACTTTGACTTTGCCCATCATATTGAACTGAAAGTTCGACCGAGCACTCAGCAGCGATACATTCCAATACTCTTGATATTCAGGGATTGCGTGACGAACGTTACCAGCTGGTGAACGCGTTATAATTTTCTCTCGGTAATGTTTGCAACAGAAGAGAACCAAAAATCCGTTAAGCTGTATTAATAAACCCCTTATTATAGCACAAATTATTTGCTCGTTGGCACTCTATCGATAGGTATACCTAGTAGAATAGTATAGTATGTATAGTGGTTCCCATATCAGTAACACTGTTCCGCTGGTCAGTGAAGAAGGTCAGCTAGTGGACTCCTGTCCTTGTAGTTGATAGGCACTTGTACCAGAGCCATTTTCAGCATAATGTAGAAGGCCATCTATTGGGCTGCTTCTTCACTGTTTATCTCTCTTCATGTCCATTGTGATATAGTTCCTTTCCGACTGTGAATTATTAATGTTTTCAACTTCATGCCGTCGTTTCTTAAATCTATAGTGTAGTGACTGTTTACATCATAGCAAAAACATTGACAGAGACAATGCCGAGGGTCAGATATTGGACTGCTTCTTCATTGTCATTTCATTATCGTTGTCATAAGCCTTCGGGTGCATTTCTCTAGGGTGCGTTTCTCTGGGGTGACCTGGATCAGGATCAGTGATCCAAGATCACTCAGATCATAGTTCATAAAAGCAACCGATGAATCCGTAACCAGAGTAGATTCATTGGTTTCTTTGATGCACAATGATGCCAGTGATCTTGGATCAGTGATCCAGATCTCCCCAAAGGAACGCACCCATAGAAACACGTTTTGTAGCTGTGTACGGTATCAGGTTCGTTTCACTGACGTCGATTAGAGACCAGCTACGTCGTCCCTTTCACGCTTGTTTTTCAGTTCCGAGAGCTCCAATGGCGTCTTGGTGAGGTTGCCACATTTCTGTGGCTTGTGGCGGATTTTTCATCCACACCTTTCCTGAAGAGATTTCAATTAATGGTTTCAACAAACAGTTGGTTATCATTCTTTGTCCCGCGTACTACTGCAAAGCCTTGTGGAGCTCTCGATATATTAATTGCGAAAAATATCTCGTAAAATATCAGTTCAAGTACATGGTCACAATATATGGAATTACGTTACCTAATTCTTGTGCCAAAACCATGATAAATGTCCTAGTAGGTCAGCGTTAAGTCAATCCAGGCTACACAAGTGTCGGATTTTTGGGTCAGTACATGGTGTTTGTTAAACTGCACAAACTAGAGTTGTAGCTTCTCAGTAGTTTGACACAATGGGTTTTTAAAAACAACCTTGCTTTAACCTTGTGGGAAAATGATAGAAAATGAATCATGCCATCGTTTTTGGAAATTCTTCTTAGAACATGGATTGCAGTATTGAAGATTTAACAAACTACCAAGCAGTGGCAGAACAAGTCAGCAAGGAATTATTAAATGACAAAAACAGATTTGTTCCAATGGAAGAAAGGCGAGACATCTCAGTGCTATCAGTTGACGTTCTGGCGTCCTTATGTCATGGTAAGACATGTATGATCAGAACTAACTCCTACTTATAAGACTGAGCAGAAGCAAACAGGTCCAATACTTCATAAACAGCTACTCCTGTCTAAAATGCACGTGTAGTATGCGAATACTGTGGAGAAGCTAACACTGCATATATTTAGTTCGAATTAATTAGATATGTTCTACTGGCAAGGAAACTTTAAAATCGATTGATTTGAAAAAAGTGCCTGGTGCTTAACAGAGCATCTGAAATGAAGACATGATTGATCATCGCAGTTATACACACAACTTAAGCAGTTGTGAAATTAAAGCCTGAAAAAATTTAGGCCTGAATAGCATTCAGGCCTAAATTGTTTTCAGACTCTAATTTCACAACTGCTTAAGTTGTGTGTATAACTGCGATAATCAATAATGTCTTCATATCTTTCTCTGCAGGTCAAATAATTATATGATCTTTCATATATTCATTTGCAGAGCATCTGAGAGTTAGTAAGTTTTCCGAATGTCAGTGTTTTATGTAATACACTTTTGTGAACCTGCGATTTAGAGAGCTTTGTATGGTCTGGAGGACTCTCTAACGACTAAATCGACTTAAAGTAGAAATGAGATCAGTCCAAATTTTATAAGGCGTAACAGCAGCAAGAAAACTATTTAATAAAGTTAACAAGCAGGCAAGTCATGTAATAAGACGTGGACCGTCACATTGTCAACAGGTTTATGATGCATTTTATGCTACAACCACCACGTCATCTTTCAGTGATTCAGTAGCCCAGCTCCTAGACAAGGAATGCTCTTTCTTTCTTTTCCAAGGAAAGAGGCCAAAGAACAAATTTCATTAATCATCTATTCCTTAAGGGAAATAAATGATGTCTGACGTGGCGTGCCAATCCAAAAAGAAGCCAAAGAACAATGATCCTGATAAATTTCATTAATCATCTATTCCTTAAGGAAAATACATGACGTTCTGGCGTGGCGTGTCAATCCTGAAAGATCCCTTAACTCTGACAGCTAACCAGCAGTTACTATGGGAACTCAGACCTAAAACGGTATTTGACTTTGGCGCGTACAAAGGAGGCTCAGCTTTGTGGACAGCGGACATGTTGAAGATGCTTGGGTGCAAGTCACGTGTGATATCCATCGACATTGACCTTTCCTTGCTGGACCCTTTGCCTAGAGAGTCCCCGGATGTGGAGTTCATTGAGGGAGACTTGTTTCATGTGGAAAAATGTTTTCCAGAAGACTTTTTGAAGGTAAGTTATTGTCCGATTGCGACGTTTTTTCGTTTTCCCAAAGTTTTGAGTAACATTTTGATGCCAGTAAATGACTAAATTACCAAGAACACCAAAAGAAGGATATTTAAGTTTTCGTGATTTTAAAAGTGTGCGCGAGCACACAGCTGCAATTTCAAATGGCAGTTCAATCCAAGCGATCTTTCTAAAGCGCGAAGTTTAATAATACGTCTAGAAATAATTTGAAACTGTTACCTGAAGTAAATTTCATTAAGAATTGTAGAAACACAATTGTATTATTCGCCCTTGATTTCTATGAGGTGATAGTGGATGAGGAATTTTCAATCTTCCATCATGGCTATGACGTAACAAGGCCGCTATCCTGGATTACATTGCATTCTGGGTAACAGGTAATACTACTAGTGTGTCATAGTTTGGTCCTTACTGCATACCAGACGCATGAACAGAAGCACGTAACTCGTCTGCACCGATTCTGATTATAGAGTATAAAAAGGACCAATGATGAGCATTAGTTACTATTGTTAAGAAATCAGTTGACTTAACTTGACTGTAAATGATTGTTCAATACAGAGTCTGCCTCACCCTTGGTTCCTAATGGAGGATTCACACGTGAATATGGTCAAAGTGTTTGAGTACTTCGATGCATTCATGAAGCCTGGTGACTACATATGTGTCGAAGACACCAATCCAAGTCTCCCTAACGAAAGCAACCAAGGTCTTGTAAAGGAGCTTGGCTATACAGAGAAAGGTCCTGCTAAGCTGAACGCTCTCAAGAAGTTCTTAACAGGTCGTTCTGATAGGTATCATGTGGATCAGAGATACACCGACTTTTTCGGGTGAGAATTTGTTTGATGCGTAGGCAAGGGAGGGAGGAAATGGATGCAGGGAGACAGGGAGGGAGACTTGGGAGGGAGGGAAGAGTCTAAGGGAGGCAGAAGTCTAAGTTAGGGTCAAATTGAGGGGCCAAAGAGAAAGAGATACTCGGTCTCCATCTGACTGCAATTCTCGATTTACTTCCGAGTTTGCCTGTCCCTTCTTCGCTCTCGAGTGCAGACAAATGCTTTTGGTACCATGCATGGATTCCGTCCAAACCTGCACTTACAACGTTCACAGCCAGAACTGAACATAAAACTTGAACCTATTTATTATTTTTTTTTCAGGTACAATGCAACATGGAACATGAACGGTTACCTGAAGAGAGTTTAGAAGGAACACTTGCAAATCTGTTTTGCGATCAACTATGATAATTGCTTTAAGTTGACCGAACGCAGTTTTAATTGAATGTAAACAGAGTCAAAACTAAATTTCAGACTGAGAAGATTTTTGTCGCTTGTCTCAACTCTCTCGCATATTTGTAAGTTTGAACACAATGCTCAGTAATGTGTGGCATTTGTGCTATGAAAGTGTATTCCAAACTAGAAAAAAATCATGAAGAAAGCAACCGACTTGTTACCCTGCGATACATCCCAGCAAGTAAGCTTGTGTACATTTTGGACGGCATTGCAGGATGATCAACATATGCCCGTTGTTTGCTTTTGTAATGTTAAGATTTGAATACATAATCAATTTTTATATTAAAGTTATCGCTTATTCGTTTCTTTCGGAAATATGGAGTGAAGGCATATCCTCCATAAGCCAATCTAGCGAGCTTTACTACTCTTAGGTCTGTGCTATATTAGATTATTAAGCTAATGCTATATTGAAAAAAAAGACATTCATATTAATTTGTCCGTTGCCAATGTAGAGGTGAACAGAGGTTAATTTAGTAGGCCAGTTTATGGGGAAAACGTTTTCATCATAAAAAAAAAACAATCAATAAAATAAGTCGAAATGGAGTTAATTTATTGCTCAACTGGGGTTTAAGGGAATACATGTAAAAGCACTGTTTAGTTGCGTCATTCAACTCCCGGCTTGCGAACACCTCGCTATTACGGCCAGCCGCTATTACGGACAGCAGCTAAATCCCCGCCAAAGTTACAGACGTTTGACTGAAATATACCCCCGCTACTACGGACTCTCGCTATTACGGACTTACGGACACTTTATTCGGTCGCAACGTCACAATCTTATTGTTTTCTCTCTCGTTATAGCGGACACCGTGCAGCATCTTGGAATATATTTGCACACATATCAAATCTATTTTTCTGCTTTTTGAGATTGTCTTGGTCTTTTTTGGTCGACATTTGCACTTCTTCTGCCCATCAATCAAAATTCCTTCATCTTTTTCTCTTAAGGCCCTCATTGCAGTCTCGCTGCCATGAACAAGTTCGTCCAGTCTGTCCAAATAATATTTTTTAGAAATGTAGGAAACCAAAACGATGCATGTGCGGACATTCGTGCAACATACGATGATTGTTGTTTACGTACTTAGAAGAACTACCATACACAAAGGGTACGTATCTCCTGTTCTGATAAATTCTGTTTCGTTTGTAAATAAAGTTTTGGCGCTCTTTATGTGCAACAAACGGGTTTGAAAAAGGTACTAGAGTCAATGAAAATGAACACATATGTGATGGCCCTTCTGTAAATATGGTTAAAAACTAGTGTAGCCAAAGCTATGAAAGTGCTGCGGAAATTGGGATGTTGTTTGCAAATTGAAGTTATTTTGTTTGGTCAAGTCCCAGAAATTGTTGAGTAAGATGTGGTCGTATATTCAATTCATGATGTCATCAGTTACAGCGTTTAATTTCTGAAAGAAATAATGCAACAATAAAGTTCAATAAGTTTAAGATTTCCTGAACAAAATTAACTGATTTTGTGCGATTATGCAACGGCTTGTTAAAAAATATCGAATGTAGCTGTGCGAAGTAGTGCATAAGTGCGAACATATGAAAGCCTGTCAAATTTGCCGAGGTGCTTCGGCAAGAAGCACATGGCAGCTACAGGAGTATACGACAAAGCTATCAGAAAAAATACTTAAACTACGTTCAATTTTTGGCAGACGACCGTCCTATCGAAAACCTCAGTGTTACTTGTTTGCGGCGAGCTCGACCTGATCAATCTATTCATCGACATGTATCAGGAGCCCATCACTAGGAGCCAGCAACTACCCCATATTCCTGTCACGGCGTTTTCACAGACATGTCTATTTTTAGCTTGAATTTACCGCGAATTCAGACTCCCGCAGGGACAACAGTGACAAATCATAAGCGCGGACTTGATTCTTTAATTGACGTCGGCATTTTCACTGGAAGATTAAAAGGAAAAGCCGCCATTGTTTCCCTTACCGATGCGCGCTCGTGTAGAACGGAACTGACCTATTTTGCGGGAAAAGAAGTCTAAAAATAGACCGGTCTGCAAAAATGCCGTGACAAAGGCTTAGTATTGGAGTTGCAAGCTCCTAGTGATGGGCTCCTGCATGTATCTACCTAACAGTGTAACTTATTCAAGGCGAACGTGATACTGACGACATATATTGACGACATATATATACTTAAGGTATCAGCCACACCCTTCAGAGCCGTCCGCGCGCGGATCTCTGTAGCGCTTTCATTTCTCTTATAAACCCCAACAAACCATACATTTTCTGAAAGCCTAATATTTCCAGATTATGGCTCACTCCTTTAAAAATCTCAAAATCGTAAGAGATCGCGTAATTGAGACGTTTTTTGCGAAAGCATATGTCTGTGTAAAGTCAACTCCAGTCCCGCTAAGAATAGTCGGAAGAGAACGATAAACATCGCATTTGCTTCTTGACACGTTCTACTAAAAACCGTGTCTCAGTTTTTATTTGTTTCTTTTGTGACAAAAGGATAAAGTCAGAGAGGACAAATCATCAGCACTTCCTTCGAAAAAATGACGAGTATTCAAAAACGGAAAAAGAAAACAAAAATTGCCGATACGGTTTTCAAGAAAAACAATCTGACAATAGACTGGCCAAATTTCAGCTAAATCGGTTCAAGGGCTGCCGACTTGGAGTTAAAAACGTACGCTTAACTTTCCAAAATTTTCGTTCCGAGAAAACAAGAAAAATATACTTTTTGCGGCATCTTAACCGCAATAGGATTATAACACCTATTCATCCATTTTAATGTTTACCAGCGAGGGATCATCTTGCAACAACAATAGGCATTTGACAGGTGATATGCAGCAGGCCAAATCTTTACGTGGAACGTGGCGGGAATACACTGCATTTTCTGTTTATCGGCGATAGACCAAGAAAACTAAAAACCTTTGAGACTGTCGCGTGACCGCCATCCATAGCTCGAAAGCCAGGAACTGATGCACAATTTATCGCGAGCGCCCTGCTTTTTTTTCCATCGTCGGAAATGGAAGATTAGTTTCGTGCGACGGACAGCTTTCGTTCTGGCACTGAAACATCCAAAAGTGTATGACGGACGTCGTATCACACCTAGTGGCAAGATCAGCCTAACTTGCAAGTACAAGGGGAAATTAACTTTGGTAGACTTCATACTCATTAAGCAAGATTTACCATCCATTCTTGGATTGAAGTCCTGTCTTGATTTAGGCTCATAAAGAGAATTTACCACCTTAAAGAAGAAAACCTGGAATTCGAGCATGCAGACGTGTTTGAGGGTCTGGGTGAGATTAAAGGCGTCCAGCACGATCCCAGTGCGTTCCCTGTTGTGCACCCTCCCTGAAGGGTTCCTGTGGCCCTTCGCGAGCCTCTTAAAGAGGAGCTTCACTGAGAAAATGGAAAAGCTGGGAGTCTTTAAGAAATTTAAAGAGCCCACTGCCTGGGTGCACAGTCTTGTGGTTGCCACGAAGAAGAATAACAAGCTCAGAGTGTGCCTGGATCCTAGCGACCTCAATGGTGTCGTCATGCGGGAACATTTACCCATGCAGACCGTGGAAGATCTGATTAGCATAACGCCCAACGCGAGAGTTTTCAGTGTCCTTGATGCTAACCATGGCTTTTGGCAGGTTAAACTAGCCAAGGACATTAGGAAGCTAGCTACCTTTAACACTCCATTTGGCAGGTATAGTTACACACGTTTGCCATATGGGATAGCATCGGCCCCGGAGGTTTTCCAGGAATGCTATGTTCCATTTGTTTCGGGGCATTGAAGGTCTTGAGGTAATTTTGGATGATCTTGTTGTGTGGGGCGAAGATGTGGAGCAGAATGATGTGAGGCTTAGACAGGTGTTAGACCCTTGTTGTGAGCGCAACCTTAAGCTTAACAGAGAAAAATGCCACTTTCGAGTGTCTGAAGCTCATTATGTAGGCCACGTGTTGAGTGCAGACGGTTGTAAACCAAACCCTTAGAAAGTTGAAGCAATCATCGCTATGCCAATCCCAGGCAATCGCGAAGACTCACAGAGATTTCAAGGCTGGAAACTTCATTCTCCTCAGCTCCAGTCCTCAAGGTCTTTGACCCGAAAGAACCAGTGACCCTGTCTGTTGATACAAGCTCAAAAGGTGTTGGTGCAGTTCTTCTACAGAATGACCGCCCAGTCGCTTACGCTTCCAAAGCCCTGACTCCAAGCCAAGAAAATTATTCGCAGATCGAAAAAGAAATGCTGGCCATTGCCTTTGGATGTGAACGGTCTCATGATTATTTGAATGGGCAACCAGAGACTACAGTTGAAAGTGATCACAAACTGTTGGAAGCAATCCTCAACAAGCCCATTCATCAAGCACCTATTCGCTTTTTTCACCAATCCCATAATACAGTTCATTTTGGGGGGTTATTTACATTAAAACAATGGATAATCAGTTCACTGAAGCATGATACAGTCCTAAGAGTAAATAAATTGCATTGTTTTTATGTAAAGAACCCCCCAAAACGTATTGCATTATGGGATCGTGAAAACAGTCAATCCGTCTATTCTCAGGTTAAAGCCTTATGCAGTCAATGCTAGGTACATACCTGGCAGCTATCCTGTTTTAGCTGATACACTCTCCAGAGCTTACATACCTAGCCAAGCTGCAGATCAAGCTGATGAATTTGAAATTCATGTCCTGGACTCTAAACAGTTGTCTGTTTCACAAGTTGAGGGACGAGACTAAGAGTGACCCTGAACTTCAACAGTTTCAGAAAGTTGTCATGAGTGGATGGCCGCACACCAAAGTAGAGACACCAGTTGAGACAAGACCTTACTGGAACCAGCGAGATAAAATAAGCTGCTACGAGGGGTTTATGTTCAAGGGTGACCGCATAATTGTTCCCCACAGCCTGCGACCCGGCATACACGCTGCAGAGCGCGAGCCAGGAGTGCAGTGTTTTGGTCAGGTATCAATAGTGCAATCGACGAGTTGGTATCCTGTCAGCAACACCAGTAAAGCAACCAGAGAGAGCCTCTGATTCCTCAAGAGGTCGCTGTGAGATATTTTCTACTATAAAGGGAGAGACTACCTACTCGTAGTTGACTATTTTGTAAAGTATCCTGAAGTAGCTCACCTCTCCAGTTAGAATAGTGACGCAGTTGTCATGGTAATGAAAGATATGTTTGGACGTCATGGAATCCCGACAGGCTTAACGCAGACGGCATGCCTTTCAACAGTGTGAAATTTAAGGACTTTGCCAGTAGGTGGGAGATTGAAGTGGTAACCTCTAGTCCACTTTTCCGTTTACGAATTTGGCATGATAACCGAAAATGTTGAAAGACACCTTGAA
>OZ026603.1:17578186-17595686 GCA_964020085.1 Micromussa lordhowensis
TCGGTCTAAACTCTGACTCATAAATGAAAAACTGTCAATGAAAGTCAAATGTTTACCTAGTCTAAAACCCATATATTTCTCAAAAGTACTTGCTATAACACTAATATTTAAACTTCTTTTTGATTCTTGAATATTACCATTTTCATCTTTAATTTTAACAATATCATAGACTACACGATCATTTATCAGTTTTCCTAATTTTTGCATGATAAAATGACAGTCATAGCCTTTAAGATTGTGAAAGACAACGGGAATTTTTAAATTTTCTGCACTGATAGCCCATTCTAGATTGCAATTTCTGTGTGCAGCGCCACGATATTTGCCTGTTATATGGCAATGATCTCTTACTTTATCATCTTTTTTTGGTTTAAAAATTTTCTCACAAATATGACATTTATTAGCATTTTGGAAATATCTTTCATTTTTCTTTGTCATAAGTAATGGTTTCTGAAAATGTTCTAGCACTATTCTCTTACAATCTTTTACTTCATTCATCATCTGTACAATAAATTTGTCTATAGCATCAGCTCCGCGGTAAATTTCTACTGGTTTTGAATAATTATTATCATACCTACAGATCAATTTATATCCATAACCGCAAGCTTTGTGACTCTGATAAGTACTCGTGTAAGATTTACCATCAGGTGGTACACAACTGTCTATCCTCTCTGTAATTGCTTCAAAATCAGCGTAAATGACAAACGGCGCAGGTAACATTTTCTTATGATTTTTGAAATAAATTGTTGACCCTTCATCAGGCATCTTGATCACTTGGTTTTCGTTAAGAAGCAGGCAATCCTCTCTATGAATTTTGTATGTTCTCTCAGAAGAGCAACAATGGAGACAACGCAAACAAAAATATTTCCTAGCTTTATGTTTTGTGAATGAACTCATAAATCGAAATCGAAATCCTTAATCGAAATCGAAATCCTTAATAAGAACATAGTGGCTCTTTTCATATTTTTTATCATCAGTACCAATCCATAGTAATTCCATATGGTCTGGAAAATTAGCTTTTGATAATCTGATAGGATAAGGAAAACCACCGATACCCTTTTTTTTATCTTCGGGCTTATAGCCAAATACACTAACATTAATCTTATTTTTCTTTTCAATCCGATTCATATCAGAAAAAGTGACAGGAAAAGAGACACCAGTGTAATCCAACCGTTTCACTGATTCCCTATCTGCCTTAGTTATTCTTTGAGGGTCTTTTTTTAATGGATTTAGGTGCCTGTTATGACACCATAGGAAACATTTATTGTCTGTATTTTTGGGATTGATTAAACCCTTCATAGGGTTACGTAGTTCCTCAGGTAGTTCAATATATGATGATCCTCTTAATGGAAAGTAAGAGACAATATTAATGATATGTGAAAGTACCGATTGGAATACCCAACCAGAACCTTCAGAGAGCCAAACAGCTATTAACTCTAAAATTCTTTCAATACCATTATCGATACTCACTTCTATATCTATTCTATTGGTCACCGTAAAAGGGCCAGCGTTAAAATAGGGTTCTCGGTAAATGACACCATCCTCAGTACTCTTTGATAATCGAACCCTTAGTGTAGTATTGTATTTAAAACCCCTTCTATCTGATAATGATCGCATTAAAAGATCAAATATTTCTCGTTTAGTACTACTTAACTGTATTGATGGGTCATTTCTATTGACAATTTGTACATCATAAGATTGAACATTACCTCTTAATGCATTGGATCGCTCAGTAATAGTGATGTCTTTAGGGATAAATTTCAAATTTCTTCTGAATTCTCTTATAGTTTCAGGCCTATAATATGGAGCGATTTGATCAATCACATTTTTAACCTTTCTTTGAAGTCTTGTAGGTACAGGTTTTATAGGTCTTATTATTTTTAGCCTCGGTAAAGGCACTGGAGCGGCTGGTGGTTTTGTACGTGGTTTTGGTACTGGGGCAGGTGGTCTATATTCAGTAGGTCTTAATGGTTCTGGTAAATTGACTGAGGGACTTATCGGATCATCTATTAAAGTACCTCCAAGGTATGAGTCCCTTAGTCTCCTTTCTGCAATTGATCGGATTAGTCGATTTTCAACATAATCTCCATGTTTCTTAGATCTTCGTGGTTGTGGGTTGACAGGTGGGGCTGGTAGTGGCTGACCTTGCGGACCTTTTTTTGCTTCATTAAGCTTATGAAAATCTGTCTTTAAATGCTGATATTTCCCCCCTTTTGCATATTTTTCTTGCATATATTACAATACCAATCAGATGGTTTTGGTAATGTGTCTGCAGATATCTTTTTGTATTTAATTTTGGGTTTAATTTTAACTTTGAAATCCATCTATATATAATAATATATGTCTAATTTTTTTTTAAATTCTTAACTTTTTATTTATTATAAATCAATTAGTGTGCCAGTAACTGGATTAGTGTATTTTAGAATGTTACGCTCATGTTTCTTTGTCTTTAGATGCATATATTTTCCTCTGTAAGTGTAATTTTTTCCATTTCCACATACATCACAGTACCATTCAGTATTTTTCAGTCTTTCATTAGTAATTTTGTTCCATTTTTCTCGTTTCAATTGTTCTTCTGTTTTTTCCATCTATATAATTATTTATAATATTCTAATTTTTTTAAATAATTTTTTTTAAATCCCCAGCTGGCACCCAACTGTTAAATTCGTCTGGGTAACCTTTCCATTTGACTAATGCTTTTCCTTTTGACTTTCTGATAATTTTCTCTATTCTATAGACCTCTTGATCTGTCTTTTGTAACTCTTCTCTGTAGAAAGTACCCTTAATCACTTCACCATTTAAGTCTTTTATCTTATAAGTAATAGGATTAGTGAATCTAATTTCGTCTATGATGAAAACTTCTTCAGTCCAATTAGGAGTATAGCCTTTATCAAAGGTCACCCTTTTGTATTTGCTTATTCGGACTCTATCACCTACTCTAAATTCGGGTTTTCTATTTGTTTTTGTTTTTTTGATTTCTCTCGCTAAATCACCATATAAATTAAAATAAACTTTTCCATAGTTTTCAGGTTTTCTAGCTTGGATAGGCGTCATTCCTATTGATCTATGTCGGCTGTTGTTATAAGAGGCGAGTATTTTCGGAAGGATGTCAACGTAGACTGTATTGTTTTGCATAGTGAATCTCTTATACATTTTATCTTTGATAGTTCTATTCCATCTCTCACAAACTGATGATTTCTCTTCATTTTCAGTGGAATAGACCTTTATCTTATCCTTAGCTAAGAGATCCAACACATTTTTGTTATAATATTCTTTTCCTTTGTCTACCCATAACATTTTAGGCTTATTAGAGAAAAATAAGCTTTCAAACGCTTTAGCGACTTCTAAACCTGTTTTTGTCTTTAGAGGTACTATCCAACCATATTTACTGAAAAGGTCTAAGACCATTAGTAGATATTTATAACCTCGATTCCATTTGCTAAGCTTTTGCATATCAACTAAGTCTGAACACCAGATATCATCTACATTATGTGCAATGACTCTTCGCTTGGTAAAATTTCGTTTTATAGGTTTGTGTAACTCATTAGCTAGCGCTTCCCATGTGTCTAAATTTTTAGCGTTTTTTTTTTTTTTTACTCCTAAACCAAGTTTTTGTTTTGTATTAATAGTGTTTCTAGCCAGCCAATGACCCCACTGTCTCTCATTCCAGGGAATTGCATCTAAAGCTTGGACCATTTTCTTGTCAGCCACATTTTTACATGATTTTACATTACCTCCCTTATCAGCACATACTGAGTAATCAACATCGTGTTGCATGGCTATAGCATCTGTCTTACCTGTTGGTTGATCATAGATTTCATAGATTTGGCCAGTATCACGATCCCATTTTACTTGTCGTTCTAAATCATTGTAAGGGCCAGTATATTTGTGTCCTGGTAAAGTCCAACCAGCTTTCGGTTTAGGTAACTTACCTATTGCTTTATGTATATCAAGACCCCTTCCCCTTCCACTTCCACTAATTTTTTTAGAAAAATCATCAGCCAGAGAGTCAATTGCTCTATTCAAATACCTTTTACCAATGCCTTTAACTTTGTCTTTTACATAATCAGATTTTATTGCTCTACTAGCTCCCCTTTTACCTAGGTTGAACAATCCTTTTGCACCAGCAGCCAACCCTTTGACAATTAGTTCATCAAAACCGCTTCCTTGCATTTCCGCTTTAGATATAAAACGAAATTTTGTAATTCCACATTCAGCACAAATACATCGCATTGCATTTCTACCATTTTTTGTAATTACAAAAGTTTCAGAATTAGGTACACATTCTGTCCTTTTTCTTTGTCGAACACAATAAGATAACATATATTAATTAATATTATAATAAATATATGTTAATCTATTGTTAACAATAGTAAAGTTCCTTTACTATAATATAGCTCCTATGAGGGGAATTCCCTTAAATGGACTGTTTTTACCCAGTAAAAGCCCTTTTCCTTTTCTACCTCTTCCAGTCATACCTGAAGGGACAAATTTAGTTTTTGTTATCCCGCATTCTGCGCATTTACATCGCATCATGTTACGACCATTTCTTGTCTGTACAACCCTTTCTGAACCAGGAACGCACTCTGTCTGTTTACGTTGTTTGACACAATAGCTTTTCATCTATATTATAACTATTTTTTTTTTATTATTTTAATATATTATTATATAATGGAAGAAATTGAAATTGACAATGAAATACGTAGAATAGAAGCGATGTATAAACATTACAAACTTCTTTATAGAAAAATTGCCTTTTTATGTTGTTCTGGAGAAACTAAAAGAGTGAGAAATATGAGAAATAGTTTGAAACGAGATTTAAAAAAAATCCGACAAATCAAACAAATCCAACAAATGAGAACTACCTAAGCAATTTACCAAAATAGTTTTCTATGAATTTTTCATTCTCTTCGGTGTCAAAGCTAAAAACTTGCAATAAATCGAAATAATCTACTCCTTTATGCATTTCATTCAAGAAATACAAGCAAAAATAGCCACAGGTTGTAGTATAGAGATTCTGTATTTGTCGGTTTTGGTGTAATAAATTTAAGTTTTTCTCTTTTGCATGGTTTACCAACTCTTGAAAAGGTGGCGACTTCTAAACCTGTTTTTGTCTTTAGAGGTACTATCCAACCATATTTACTGAAAAGGTCTAAGACCATTAGTAGATATTTATAACCTCGATTCCATTTGCTAAGCTTTTGCATATCAACTAAGTCTGAACACCAGATATCATCTACATTATGTGCAATGACTCTTCGCTTGGTAAAATTTCGTTTTATAGGTTTGTGTAACTCATTAGCTAGCGCTTCCCATGTGTCTAAATTTTTAGCGTTTTTTTTTTTTTTTACTCCTAAACCAAGTTTTTGTTTTGTATTAATAGTGTTTCTAGCCAGCCAATGACCCCACTGTCTCTCATTCCAGGGAATTGCATCTAAAGCTTGGACCATTTTCTTGTCAGCCACATTTTTACATGATTTTACATTACCTCCCTTATCAGCACATACTGAGTAATCAACATCGTGTTGCATGGCTATAGCATCTGTCTTACCTGTTGGTTGATCATAGATTTCATAGATTTGGCCAGTATCACGATCCCATTTTACTTGTCGTTCTAAATCATTGTAAGGGCCAGTATATTTGTGTCCTGGTAAAGTCCAACCAGCTTTCGGTTTAGGTAACTTACCTATTGCTTTATGTATATCAAGACCCCTTCCCCTTCCACTTCCACTAATTTTTTTAGAAAAATCATCAGCCAGAGAGTCAATTGCTCTATTCAAATACCTTTTACCAATGCCTTTAACTTTGTCTTTTACATAATCAGATTTTATTGCTCTACTAGCTCCCCTTTTACCTAGGTTGAACAATCCTTTTGCACCAGCAGCCAACCCTTTGACAATTAGTTCATCAAAACCGCTTCCTTGCATTTCCGCTTTAGATATAAAACGAAATTTTGTAATTCCACATTCAGCACAAATACATCGCATTGCATTTCTACCATTTTTTGTAATTACAAAAGTTTCAGAATTAGGTACACATTCTGTCCTTTTTCTTTGTCGAACACAATAAGATAACATATATTAATTAATATTATAATAAATATATGTTAATCTATTGTTAACAATAGTAAAGTTCCTTTACTATAATATAGCTCCTATGAGGGGAATTCCCTTAAATGGACTGTTTTTACCCAGTAAAAGCCCTTTTCCTTTTCTACCTCTTCCAGTCATACCTGAAGGGACAAATTTAGTTTTTGTTATCCCGCATTCTGCGCATTTACATCGCATCATGTTACGACCATTTCTTGTCTGTACAACCCTTTCTGAACCAGGAACGCACTCTGTCTGTTTACGTTGTTTGACACAATAGCTTTTCATCTATATTATAACTATTTTTTTTTTATTATTTTAATATATTATTATATAATGGAAGAAATTGAAATTGACAATGAAATACGTAGAATAGAAGCGATGTATAAACATTACAAACTTCTTTATAGAAAAATTGCCTTTTTATGTTGTTCTGGAGAAACTAAAAGAGTGAGAAATATGAGAAATAGTTTGAAACGAGATTTAAAAAAAATCCGACAAATCAAACAAATCCAACAAATGAGAACTACCTAAGCAATTTACCAAAATAGTTTTCTATGAATTTTTCATTCTCTTCGGTGTCAAAGCTAAAAACTTGCAATAAATCGAAATAATCTACTCCTTTATGCATTTCATTCAAGAAATACAAGCAAAAATAGCCACAGGTTGTAGTATAGAGATTCTGTATTTGTCGGTTTTGGTGTAATAAATTTAAGTTTTTCTCTTTTGCATGGTTTACCAACTCTTGAAAAGGTGGCATACCAAAAGAGTCAAAGTAATTTATTGTTCCATCACGAACATAGGTTGTAACCCAATGACTACCACTCATATAATGAGGTTCTAAATTATAAATAAAAAGCGCTAACTTATGCTGATGTGGTACAGTCTGATCTCTACTTAAAACATTCTTGATAGGTATCTTCAAGTATTTACACCAATCTAAAAGATCAAAATTACTCATTGGGATATCTTTATGGAATTTAGGTTGGCGGTTGGGGCTAGGCTTTTTTACCTTTTTTTTTTTCCCCTGCCCCATGTGCCAATAAAAGGTGGTGGAGCCATTGGTCCAATTCGGACTGCTGCCCCACCATTTGATCTTGGACCACCCATTCTAGGAGCTCCACCTTTTATACTTCCTCCTTTTAATGCATCAATAATCATTGGAATACCAATACTAGCTAGTAACGTGCCAATACCATTTCCTACTTGTCGTTGTGTCATTTTGAAAAGTAAGTCTTCTCCTAATTTATGAGCTCGTGCTAAATCTCCTATTTGTCCTTTAGTCAGTAGATCGCCCATTTTAGCTAACATATATAGATTTTTATTTGGTACTTGATACATTTGTCCGCCACTAATTTTCTTAACTATTTGACTAGCACCTTCAGAAGCTAACCCTGCTAGAGCAGACAATCCTAATGTTTTACCGATAGTTGGTGCTACATTCTTTAATACTGGCAATATTGAGCTAAAGATACCAGACCCAGATTGACGCCTGATATTATACTTTGATATAGTAATTACCATTCCTCGATTAGCTGTTTTGGCCTTAGCGAGTCTCTTAACAGTATTCATTGGCACCATAAGAACATCGGAACCACTTAACGCATTTTTACTTAAGCGTAAACTTATTTCTTCTCTGTGTCTGTAAGCCTTAGTTAGTTTTCGTTTTTGCCCTTGAGAAAGTTTGACAGAAATTTGATGTAGTTCAGTCATTATATATTATTTAGGGACTTTTTTAAATTCCTAAATAATATTTATTCTATGACTTTGGAATAGTTCTTATAAATCAGATCCAATAGATAGAACATCTTCTTCTTCATCATCTAACATGAAGTTATCGAAAATATCTTCTACTTCTCGATATGATACTTGCATTAATTTTGGTTTTAGAGTAGCTCCAAAAGTTCCTGTTGTAATTGAAAACCAGGAAGCAATAAATTTCACTTTACTTTTTGGACCAATTTTTACTGAATCATATCCTAAATTTTCCCCATCCCATGTAAAAAATTTTGTAGCTATTCGATCATTTCTAAAAAATAGTGAAAACTCCATCTTTGATGGGTAATCTTGATATACTCTTTCTTCATCAACAATTTTATACGGTTTTTTACAGATTCTTTTCCAAGAACCACCTTGACCGTGTTCATCATATCCCGCTACAGCTTCTCTATGTATTTTTTTATTGTTCTTTAAAGAATATAAATAATCAATAAAAAATTCGTCTAATTCTTTGGCTTTTTCTAGATATTCCCCATCACAATTAATTTGCATGCTAGTACCTTGGTAATTACCATCTTTATCATAGTTTTCATTTAAACCGAAGGGTGTATATCCTTTATATTTAACAAATAATGTACTTCCATTGTATAATATTCCAATCTGTGTTCCATTGTGATTATTTGGCTTTGGTTTTTTAAAAGTTATCTTTGAAGTGTCAATATGGAGAAAATCGACTATTTCTTCTTTGTTCTGACTTTCGTTCTGTCTTTCGTTCTGACTCTCTTTAACTCTCATATATATTATATTAAAATATTTTTTCTAAATATTTTTTTTTTTTTTAGACAATAACTAATTGATCTCCCACTTTATCAACAACAACATCTTCTTCATAGAGAACAATTGCATGCACTCTAAAATCAGCAGCTGCTGCTTGTGAGAGGCGAAATCTTACGTTAAGTTGCTTTGGATCTCTGCTTACCTGTTCTGTTTGATAAGTCAGGTCAAAATATAACATTGGGTAAAGATTCGAAAAATTAGTGATATTGAGCTGAGTACCTGTATTATAATCATTCTTTTTCCATGAATAATTCATTAAATCATAATAGATTCTTGTTTTACTTTCTGTATCATATTCAAGTTCTGGATAGAAGACACCATTACCATATTCAAGACGACAAGTAGTAAGATGACTATTAGCATTAGCAGCATTAAGTTTAAAAGTATCAAAAATATAAGGATTTGCTGTCATATCATTAGTCTTAAGTCTCTGGAAGTAGAGGAAAACATGTTGTACTTTATCAATACTAGCTGAGATTCTGAAATCACCACTGTTTCTACTAGTATCTGAACTTTGGTACATTTCTTTGAGGTATTTCCATTTACTGGGTTTTTGGTATTCACTGATGAATTTAGACATAAGAGCATCTTTTGGTTCTAGTCGGGGTACCCATAGATAAAAACGATCAATTACTAATCTCAATGTATCAACTGCCCCATATAATACTTCAGCGTCCGGTGTCAGTTCTATTTCAAATTGGAGATCCATTGGAGGTAACAATCGTCCTTCTAATTCTTCGAAAAAAGAATACCTATTTAATGGAATACTTGTATTAACATGAGCTCTGTTAGCTGTTAATAAACGCCTACTTTCCAAACCAGTGTTTGTATCATCTGAAGTGGTATCTGTATCTAAATACCATAAGCTATTTTTGGCTGTACTACGCCCAAAATCATCTGAATATTCTAAAAGATTTTTTGCAAAAGTTACAAGATGAAGATTATCAGTGTCATAGACGATTTTTCCTGCACTCTTTATTACCATATGTTTAATTAGTGAATGCGACCCATTAATAATTGTTGTTCTGGCGTCAGCATTGTCTCCACCATTTGCTTTAAGGTCTAATTTGAATCGCACTTCAAAAAAGGCGTTAAACCAATCAAGCATAATACCCCGATCAGTAACATGAAATTTGTATCCTTTCTTATTTCTCTTGAGTATTGGCAGGAGCTCTTATAGCATCTTGAAGACGAAATTGCACTAGTTCGTTTCTCTGTACGTACTCTGGTGATCTAAATGCCATTATATATTTTTTATCAGATTTTTTTTTTCTTTAAGAGCGTGCTATTAGATTATTAATCAGTGTATAAACTTCCTCCTGCGTTTTTGGCTTTGCTCTACCTGGCTTTGACTTTGTTGGCTTTGTCGCTTTTTTAGACCCTGAGGATAGCCTTTTTCGGATAAGCTCACCAGATCGCTCTATAACTTTATCAGCAGCCTTTTTACCAACTCGTTCTCCCGCTTGAGATACACCAGCTTGTATTGCTTTTTTAGCAAATGGTTTTAAAACCTGTCCAGTTAAAGCACTAGCTACCTTTTTTAGTGGTTTCATAAGATTATCTACTATAATTCCATTGCCGCGGTGTTTGTATACATATCGTCCCGTTCTTGGGTGATAAATCTTTTTGAACTCTCTTGACTTCATATATAATTAAAATGGAACTTTTTTTAAGATTAATGAAAATGCTGTGTCAGCATGATTTAAATAGACTGGTCTTCTTAAGCCATCAGTTACATAGATTCGAACGCTTGAAACTCTTGTTTTATTGATAGGATTAAATATAACACGACGCGGTTCAAGGGTAAAATTGTAAGAAGGTCTCAGCGTTCCTGTACCAAAACTAAAAACAATATCTGATTCTACCCCATCTACTAATGAATCAGAGACTAAATCACAGTGAATATTTAGGACATCTGTATCTTCTGATAGGTTAGGTACTTTGGGGCTAACGTTTCTCTCATTGCTTAAGATCACCTTATCGAATCCTATTAGTTTACCAAAATTAGATTTACGCAGGTTAAGCTGATAGTTAGCGTCTAAAGTCACTAAGACTCTAAAAGTTGGTTCATCAAAAGTCACCGTAATTGGAAATTCTTCATCACCATCACCGCGGACTGTTTTAGTCTTTTCCTTAATGTATTTATCAATATCAGTGTAATCCCAAACTCCTTTTGGAAAATCAATATCTGTAAATGTTTTCCCACCGTCTTTACTGTAAGCTATCTTTTGATTGTCGTAACCGGGATTTATATTTGTCCATGTAAAAGCCATTGAAATAATTTTATTAAAACCAATATACCAAATCCCATCACTGTGTTCATAGTCTAAAGTTCTAGAAAACCTTGTAGTAAAATCACCAGGTCGATTACCAGGTTCATCTTTAACTGCAAAACTGCTTAATGAGATTTCTCTCTCCATATAAATTAATGTAAATATAATTTACTAGTGTGTACTAAACCCCAAAATATTTTTTCACTAACTTTTGATATTGCGACTTATTGATTGATTTTGTTCGTAATAGAGTGTCTAAGATAGTTTGACCCATATTTCTCATCTTGACACTTGTATTGCCTGCTTCCATTTCACCAATAATTAGTGTTAATTTCTTTAGTAATTCTTTAGCATCATTATAGAAATACACACCACTTCCACTGACTCTTTTGGTCCCGCAACCTTTCGTTGATTTGCTTTTAAATCTATATTGCTTAATATAATCATTAAGCTCTCCTCTAAATCGGTCTGAATTTTGATGTCTTCTATCTCTTTCTGCTGCATCAATCTCACCTTTATTAAATTTTTTAGTAGCGTTTGCTTTAAAAGCAATTACTTGTCTTCTTCTCGTTTCAGCATCTTTTACAACTTTATCTAGATAATTTCGTTGTTTTGTTGCAGTCATTTCAGGTTCGGCCAGTCTCAGTTCAACATCATCATAGTTGGGAAGTTCCAAATGATCTAAAATCTTATTTGCTTCTCTTTCATCTTCTTCCCCCTCTCGTGGTGCTTCTATAGCTGAAGGTTCTTCTTCTATAGCAGAATATTCTGGTGGTAAAGATTCATCTCCTTCTAAATTCCAAAAACTAGGCTCCATTTCATATTTTGGTGGAGGACCTTCAGGCATCTTAGCTATTTGTTTTTCTGTCTGCGGCGCTACGTAATCTTGGAGATCTAATAATCCTTCCACATCCATATCTTCATATGGATCTACTTCTGGTGCATAATCAATTTCATCTGGTTTACCTGCTGGGGCAGGACGTATTCTCATTTGTGGTCTATTCTTAGGCTTTTGTGCCCTTAAACCCTCTATGATTTCATCAAGTCTAAAAGATTTTGTTATCCTTGCGTCAGAGGTCTTACTCTTTATCTTCTCTTCAGTGATCTCATCATATAGCTGATTCTTCATCTTTCCAGTCTCTGTCCGCTTCTGAGCTAATCGTTTCCAATTTGACAGACTCATATATTTATAGAGATTTTTTTATATTATGTGATATATTATGCGACATTTATTAAAAAAATATTAATTATATAGATGAAAATTCCTAATTATGATTCAGCTTCTAATAATGACCGCAATTTCAAACGACTGCTACCTTATATGCCTTCAGACACTTTTCGAATGTTAATTTGTGGACCAAGCGGTTGTGGTAAAACTAACGTTCTCGTGCATATGCTTTATAATCTACTCTACTATGATAAGACTTACTTGTTTTCTAAAAATCTTGAGCAACCAAAGTACAGACAACTATTAGAAACATTTCAACCCATTTCAGAAGAGGTTGGTTATGATGTCATAGAAGAGAGTAATGGTGATGTCATTCCTCTGGAAAGCCTAGATAATGATAACCAAAAAATAGTGATCTTTGATGACTTCCTTTGTGAACGAAACCAAAAACCTCTCATTGAATATTTTATTGGTGGTCGTCATAAAAATTGCAGCGTAATCTATTTAAGTCAATCTTTTTATCTCACTCCCAAAGACATCAGGTTGAATTGCTCTCATTTTTGTATTTTTAACTCTCCAAGTAATGCAGAGACAGCAAGAATGTGTAAAGAAGTCAATGTACCTAAGAAGCGATTCGAGAGTGCGACTAGTGAGCCTTATAGTTTTGCGTACATTGATAAGACAAAAAAGACAATGAGAAAAAATTTCAATGAAAATATATAGGATGGATAAAAGAATAAGAGAAGAGCTAGAGAAAGAGAAAAATATTAATAAAAGAATAAGAGAAGAGCTAGCTATGAATTATAACATAAAAAATAGAATATATATTACTAAAAGATTAAAAAAAGAAATAAATAATGAGATTGAGAACATAACTTTTGCAATAGAAAATATTAGTAGAAAAATGATATATTTAAAACAATATGAAGCATTATACAACAATTCTATTAATAAAAAATTATTATTATTAATTAAAACTCTCAAAATGATATATTATGATTACTTAAGAGATAAAGAAGAAGAATTATAATTTACATTATATTATATATGGGTTTTAGCAATGGGCAACTTGAATCATCATCAACAAGTGGTAGAGGTGAAAAAGGTGATCCTGGTTTGCCTGGAATTGGATTTAGTCTAACTGATGATGGTAATTTTGATATTGATAGTAAGCGATTAACTGAAGTAGCTGCTCCTATCGATAATAATGATGCAGCAACAAAAGAGTATGTAGATAATAACCTACCAGCTATTGATTTGTCACCTTATCTGAAAAGAGATGGAACAACTTCAATGACTGGTAATTTAAATATGAATAATAATAAGATTAGTGATTTAGAAGATGCTACTAATGATAATGATGCTGTACCTCTAAAACAATTAAAGGAGATGACAACAGATCATAGGACAAATTATCATTTGCAACCTAGTTTTACTTTTTATAAAGATTTTGGTGATAAAGCAGAATGTACTAAAGGATCTATACCTATTCCTGGGCACACTGATCATTTTGAACTATTAGAAGCGCCTCGAGAAGGGGCGCAATCTGGTTATGCTTATTCTACTGTTCGACTAGTGAACAATTTAGAAATAGATCCTAATTATTCTATCGTTTTTGAAATATTTGGATATGATGGAACAAATATAGTTACAGATGGTGATTCAGATAGGCTATTATTTACAAATGTCACTGGTAATGCAAACATAATTGATTTTAGTCATGATTGGTTTAGCAATTACGCAAAAGCTTACATAATATTTAATAGTTCTAAAAGAGATGTGAACATCCGTTTACAATTTCGATATTATGGTTCCAGTAACTCTAATTTTAAATTTCTATTTTTTAGTAGATGTGTCAAAGGAATACAAAGGACTAGTTTTGATCATAGATTATTTAATGTTAAAAGTACTGATTTTTCAGGAACAATATTAAATTTTGAACCAATCAATATGAATAATGAAAAGATAATCAATATTGGTAATCCTACTGACCCTAAAGATGCAACAACCAAAGAATATGTTGACGATGAAGACGCTAAACAGGATATTGCTATTAATGATTTATCTTCTAGAAAAGCAGATAGGTCAGAAGTATTACTCCTAAACGGAAGCCAAAACATGACTGGTAATCTTTCTATGAATGGAAATAGGATTTTTAGCTTACCTATTCCAACTGGGCCGCAGCAACCTGTGACAAAGACTTATTTAGAAAGTCAAATTGCTTCCATACCACAACCTGATTTAAGTCTTTATCTCAAAGTAGATGGTTCACGCGCTATGACAGGAGATCTCAACATGAATGACAATAAAATAACAGATTTAGTTACACAAGATGATGTCCCAATCACTGATTACCCTAATGCTTTAAAAGATTCTAAAATGGCTGTTAATAAACTTTATGTTAATGAAAACTTTTTAAAATTAAAAGGTGATGACTATGACTTAAAAGGTAAACGGATAAAAAATACTGAACCATATGGTGTCAATACTTTTGATACAAATGATTTAGTCTCCAAGGCATATGTCCAAGCAGAAATAAGTAAGCTACCTACAGATGTATTAAAATTGGATGGTTCACGCGCTATGACTGGAAGTCTCCAAATGGGTGATAATGCTATCACTGGAATTAGGAGTAGTTCAGCAGATAATGCAGCCCTAACAGTTGGTGGCGCAAAATCTACTTATCTACCACTTTTAGGAGATAGAGGTATGGAAGGAGATCTCAATATGGGGGGTAATTCAATTATAAATATAAAACCTTTTGTTGAAGATGATTCAAGTCAAGCTGCACAAAATGCTCAATCTAATTATGTTATTAACTTTGGATATTTTCACGGACAAAGAGGAGATTTAAAAAGAGAAATAAATGATGTCTCTGCAGCAGCGCTTAATAGAAAAAATCCTGATCCGATGGAAGACTCCATTGATATGGCTAATCATAGCATTATCCGCTTGAAAGATCCAAAGTCATCAGATAGCTTTCACGCTTCCACTGTTAACTATGTTAATAGGACAATTACTGATAATAACGCTGTAATTAACACTTTGATTACAGATAAAGTCAATGAATCTGAAGCACTTAATATAAAAGCAAACCGACAAGATAATGAATTCTCTTTTGTCATGGATGATGATTTGTTTAAGGAAGATGATGATGATATTGTCAAAGTAAGAAAAGTCGACAAAGATTACTATAATATCAACAAATCTACTTATCAATTTAAAATTAAGTATGACTCTGCTATCGGCTATTATAGCACCCGATTAACTATTGATTTAAAATCGTTAGATTTAGGCGAGTATACATTAGCTTTTGAAATGTATTATGGTAATCTAGTAGATCGAAACGAAGTGGTTGTCAACGCAGTATCCGAAACATTAAATGTTTCACGTAATAATACAAATACTTTTACCGATCACAGTAGAACAATAGTGAATTTTCATAAATATGGAAACCTTGGGATTATTGATTTAGATATTGATTTAACTTTAAAGTATAAGAGTGGTGAAACTTATGATGCAGAAACAAACATCTTTGTAATTGTTTATGGCGTAAGTGGTCATCAGAATGACGTTGACTCGAGAATTTGGGATAGATTCTATTACATCAGAAACAAAATCGTCTATTTTGAAGCATCTATTAATATGTCTAATTATCAAATAAAAGGATTAAATGATGGAAATGAAAACGATGATGCGGTTAATGTGAAACAACTAAATGAATCAGAAGATAATGTTGTAAAATATGTTGATGGTGAAATTGCAAAAGTAAATAGTGAAATTGCAAAAGAAAATCCTACTATTAATCAAAATAAAAATTTTCTAGATTTATTAGTAAAATATATATTAAGAAATGAATCAAAGTTCACTCTAATAAAAGATTTGTATTTTTCTGATAGTAGTGAAGGTAGAACACCAAATACACATGCGTTTGTAACTATTGGTGATAACAAAGGTGATTTAACTTTTTATTATGTATTTCAACATAGCGCAACTACAAATAGTGTAATGTCTATAAGTATTAGATATAGGCACTTACTTGGCTTTGAATATATTCATGTTGATAAAAGCAAAGTCGTAATTTCACGTAATCCTTTAATAGATGAACCATCTTTAAGAACATTTAATATTCCAAATAACGCTTTAGGAAAGCAAGTCCTATTTTGGATTTGGATAAAAGACACTCATATGAACCTAATTTTTAGTGGAATTAGTGCTCCAATTATTATTAATAATTTTTTTACTGATATTAGTGGACTAATATCTATAAGAATTATAAATGTAGATGATAATCCTTTCACTAAGGTGAGAGGATTAATAACAAAGAATGTTTGGGACAATAATAGTACAGCATTTGAAAATGTGAAAGAATTTGAAAAGAGTGAAGGAACTATTATATAAATAAATATATATATATGGGGTTTACTAATGGACAACATGACAAACCATCAACAACAGGAAAAGTAGAAAATGTTAAAAAAGGAGTAGGCTTAAAATTAACTCCAGACAACCATTTCCATTTACAAAACAAGAGATTAACTAACATTTCCGCTCCAATGAATGACCATGATGCAGTGACTAAGAAATTCGTCACTGATTTATTAAAGACAAAAGCAGCAACTACATACGTTAACAATGAACTAGCTAAAAAGACTAACTCATCTGCTTTAAAGGATTACGCTTTAATTACTGATTTAGGAACTTTAGCAATCGAATTCAATGATGCATTAAAAAGCAAAGTCGATTACAATGATTTAGAGACTAAGACGCAAGATAATAATTTAGCAGCTAATACGCAAAAAACAAACCCTTTCATCACCGTCTATGCAGAAGAAAATGGACCACTGATTAAAAGCAGTCTCCAATGGAGTTTCGGCAATGGATGTGAGCGAAATAAGCAATATGGTTGGCCTAGTCCTGTAGACGGTAAAATAGTTCGTGGCAGCATTTGTGTTTGCGCGGGCAATCATAGAGCATCTGAAGTGATCGTTGGCTTAGTTCTTAATGGCACGGATAAAGATTTAAAAATTGTCAAACCTGTGGATGAATGGTCAAAGATGACTATTTTCAGCGATCCGATTACGATACGAGCCGGCGACAGGATCAATTTTCGAAGCAAAACATCGAATTCATCTGTAACACACGCGATGGTAAACTTATTGATTCAAATTGATATAGCTGTCTAGATAATATGCAAATGAGTTTATGAAACGCGTTTCATCCAGACAATAAAAGCTACGGTTGATTAAAAGCTATGGTTGATTAAAAGCTACGGTTGATTAAAATAATTGATGACATATGTCTATGCTTATTATCATAGTCTACAGGGGATTCCCGGAAACGCGTTTCATCTAGCTATGGTTAGCTAAAATAATTGATGACTCATGTCTACAGGGGATTCCCGGAAACGCGTTTCA
>OZ026603.1:17610686-17623186 GCA_964020085.1 Micromussa lordhowensis
ATTTCCAGAGCCCTCCTTCTACATGTTGGTTTTAGGTAGAGAGAGTAGCTCATGGCGTGAATTGGGTACGTTTTGTGATAATGTAAAGCCTGTAAAATAGAATTGAAAAGTCGTACTCGTACTCAATCTCGTACTCGTAGTCCAATCTAAAGCTCCCTATTATTAATAATTAATAATATCAATATTAATAATATTAGGTTGCGCTGTTCTAAAGGCGGCTAAATACGAGAAGCAACTTAGCTGATGTTATGTTTCACGTCCTTCACCTTGCGCGATCAACTCGTTGTCGGTTGCGAATAGTAACAGAAAGACTGTCAACCTTGAGCAACAAATTTTGGCTTTGCTGCTCGTTCATTTAACTCACAACTTGTCATGCATAAAATATGCTCACATTTCGCAACAAGTTCAGGCTTTGTGCATCTCGTCAAGCAGTATCCAAGCTCACCGCATGAAACCCTCCATATTGCGACAAATACAATCTTGATTCCGTACGGAAAAAACAACAGGAGCTGCCGTTGGCTACAATGTACGTGTAGCCAATAACAACTTGCGTTACAATTTGCGACTACCATGACGAAAAAAAAAAAAGAAATTCGTCCCAATTTATAACGCGGATTGCTTTGCATCCGCGTAATAACTTGGAAAAAGCTTTCACTGGCAAAAAAGCGCAACAAGAACTTGCTCAATGGTTGACAAGGCAATTGGATTCGGGACGAGGCAGGTACAAAAGTCGGACCGGATCAACTCGGATCGCTGATTTGAATAAGAATAGCAGCTTTTCAAGAACGAGACATTCAACAATAGACGTGGGCCTTTCAAGATCGTCACGAAGAAGCTCCACTAAAAATTCAATACACTCAGGGCCAAAACGATATCGGCTTCTCAGCTCATTATCCGAAAAATCCGTTAAAGAAAAGTCGTCACGTAGCCTGAACTGTCTTTCTTTTCTTTTTGGAACAGGAATGAAACCTAGATCACCAAACAGTAAGTCCGCCATTTTGTTTTGTTTGGGGAACTTTAGTTTATAATATAAGCCGAGAAATTTCGGAGTTTGATTGGTTGATAGTATCACTCTTTCCGCGTGATAGTAGATAATAATAATATTAGATATAACAAGGTTACCATGACAACACTGAATACAATTTCTTTTCAAAAAAATGGCGGCAAGGTTCCCGGAAATTTCCTGTGAGGAAATAGAAAAGCTCGCCGAAAAAGCAGTAAACAAAAATACAGTCAAAACTACTGAGACGTGGATAAATGTTTGGAAGTCGTGGGCTGAAAGCAAGTCGTGTCTTAACGATGACATCGTCAAAAACGAAGCTAAAGAACTGGATGAATGTCTCTCGCGATTATTCTATGCCGAAATTCGCAAAAGCGATGGCTATGGAGCCGGACAGCCTAAGGGTTATGTTAGCTGCCATCGACAGACACCTCAAACAAAATGACAGCAAAATATCCATAGCAAAGGACCGAGAATTCGTCAAGTGCAGACAGGTAAAGCAAGAGCTCTTCGCGAAACTAGGCCACGGAAAACTAAAGCACTTACCGTCCAAGATGAAGAGCAGCTATGGAAAAATCGAGATCGACTCCTTCATGAAGAATATGGCCTTGGAATCGGAGTTGGATGAAGAGGAAAGAAAGTGTAATCATTCGTTAAGAAAAACGCTTGTGAAGAAGTAGCCTGCAGAACAGGCGGATTAGCGGGACCAGCGCGATACACGAGCGCGCGCGCGAAGCGCGAGAACGAGCGCGAAGGCCTCGAATCAGCCAAGAACTGAAGAAGTGCTATCATCGGTGTAACAGGCCACACAAAGCGAGCGTTCACTGGCAGGCTACGAGAAAGGTGACGAAGCAGAACAGTGACAGATCTCATCCATCATCAGCTCTCCTGTCGGCCAACAAGTTCAGAATTCCCGTCCAGTTCTTTCCAGTTTGCCCATTCAACACAACCGTACAGCGACGCCAGCCTCCCAAACAGTAGTCCACCACTTTCATGGCTGTCAGGTCGCGATAAATTACGGAACTGGCATTGGTGTTTTTCAACAAAGCAGCAATTAAACTGACACTGAGAGAAGCTTGCCCGTACCTTTTCTAAATTTGTGGTTTCGCTTCACCGCTGCAGTGACTGCAAAAACCGTGATTTGAAAATAACTTTCATTGCACTATTTCATGTTTTTTTGCCTTCAGTGGTTTTAACTGGTTTCACAAAATACTGTCAATCACTTGACGTAAAAAGATTGTTACGAATGCAGACACCTGTGTTTGTTTTTTCAACCGTAACGAAATAAAGGTCTCTTGTGCGTTCCCGAAAATTTCTCGGCTTCTATTATACACCCATAATAGCATGACCTGTACGTGGTATTTGGCAATAATACCGGCTCGTTATATTTCAAAATTTTCCAAATACCACTCAACGCTTCGCGGCTCGTGGTATTTTGGACATTTTTGAAATATCACTCGCGGTATTATTTCCAAATACCACTACAAGTCATGCTATTACCTATACTTATAATATAAGCCGAGAAGTTCCAAGGTCGCAAAAATTAAACATACACCTTTGCTCTCTTTTCTGTTTTTTCCTTCGAGTTCACGAATCTCAGTTGTTTACAACTAATTATAATATCGGATACCACAGTACCTTCAGCCGATTTGCTTTTGAGAGGAGCCATCTTCAAGAACGTATTTTAGCGCTTTCTTACGCAAGTTTCTTTTTTGATCTTTCGAAAAATCGATCGGATATTCGTTATCGCGTAGATAGTTAAAGACTTCGTTGTACGCTTTCGTTTCGGCCATCGTTCATGGAACAAGTAATGATAACACTTGTGGAATTGGGTGCCCTTTTATACATAGCGAAGACAATAAAAAAGTAAAAAGGCGGAGAAACAAAACTTTATTGTGCTGCACACAGTAACAATAACATAAATTAATCAATGCTGTAACACGTTCCACGCTTATCAACATTTCTATATAACAAGACAATGTAATAATCGTCTAAAAGCGACTTATTGTCTAGTACATATTTATCACTTCATACTGATAATTTGTTAAACGTAATAGTTGCAGTAGTGTAGCAGCTGTCCAAAGCTGCTTTTGTTTTATCATTGTAGCAGTTGCTATTGTGTTAGGGATAGGGGCATTGTTTCTGTTGTTTGTTCTATTGTACTCTCAAAGGGTAGCAAGCCAATCATGTGAGACCTTAGGAGAGCTGCTACATCAGTTGACTAGACAAAAAAACAATATAAATAAATAAGTTTAACTTAGTGTGATTTTACTTGGTCCGTGAAATAGTAACTACACTATTAGTTAGTATTACAGACTAACGGGGGTTGACAGCTCTAATAAATGCTGTTTGAGCACTACCGTGTGTAAATAAAAGGTGTCCCGAAAATCTGGAGTATAAAATGTCCCGAAATTTCGGAGCACGTTCCCAAAGAAATCTCAAACTTTCGGGAAATGTAACTTTCTTTCTTCGTATCTCCGGGAAATTTTCTCAAGTCTCCCGATTCCCAGCAAAATCTTCAGATTCCCTGAAGACTAATTCCATTGTTTTCTTTTGTTTAGTTTTGACTATTACGCACTAACAGTTAGATAATGTTTCACGGGTTGAGTAAAATCACTCTAATAAGTTAAACCTTTTTTATATTTGCTCTATGAGTTAGTAAGCTATGAAGCATTTAACCGCACTGAAAAAAAATGTTTTATGGTCGGTGCTTAACAGACCAAGCGCAACACTTAAGGCCGGGGTACACGTGAAGGCTGTTTTGAGGTCGCTTAACACGGCCTTTCTGTTAATATCTCGGTCACGTTTCAAGCGACACTAAATCTCTCTGCTTATCTCATTACCACTGTTTAGCGGTTTTGTGTAAATTTTTGGGTAATTTTTGAGTAAATCTTGGGCATTTTGGGAAAGAGATTTTTTTTCAAAGGATAGGTTAAATTGAGGAAAATATGAAATGTTGAAGATTTGATGGATTTGGAAAATTGAAATTTGAAGTGAAGAATTAGTAGACGGATACCAAACAGTCCCCAAGCAACCTGGGGCTCTCTTTTGCGGGGGTCAACTGTCTGGTAGTGTTTCCAACCCATGTTAATCCTAACAATTTCCTTTTTTATATCACTTCAAATTTCACGCCTATTCATGTTTACCCCCGCCTTAATATAACTTTTACGCTTTAAAGAGTATTGTGAGAACGTTTTATTCAAAGTTACACACTTGCGGTACACAAACACATGCTTTTTGGCGGCTTTTAGTGAAAAGCGCTCGATTTCAAAAGCTATTTAGTGAAAAGAATCTAGCCGAAAAAAAGAGTGAGAAGAAAACAAAAGAGAACAATGCAATTAGAGTCTAGCGGTGACTTATTATCTGGGATCTGTGTTAATTCACCCTACCGAACACTTACTTTTAACTAGCTTTATCTTGACAAGGGCACTAAAAAGACTTCAAGTTTAATTTAACTATTACTTTCATTCAACGGGTACGTAGCAAGTAGCACAAACACAACTCGATGTTAATTTAATTGTGCGCCTAAAATAACATCATAACATAATTGTTCAACCGTATAAAACCGAAGTAAGCGGAGCAAAAGCATTTCAGTTGTGGAACACGACCTGCGAATTCCCGATTTTTTTTCGAACCTTCGTAAAAATAAAGCTTATTTCGAGAAATTGCGTTGACTAAGTGAAGTGGAAAGGCTTTTGGTTGGAGTTATCGGAAGTTTCGAAAAGTCGAGACTCGAGCAATAGGTATTTCACAAAAACTTTCACGCATTCAACGTTTGTTATTATTTGATATTTCAAACTTTTTCAAGAGAAATACAAGCAAAGAAAGAAACGATTTCAAATTTCACGTTTCGTTTTCATTCCAAAGGTAAATTGAACAAACTTACAACTGCAGGTAAATAACGAAAATCTTAAATTGAGACGCAATGCTGAGAACAAGATAACGTCTACGCGTATGATTTCAATTAAAAAGTACCTACTTTAAAAACATACTTTCTGAAAAACTTCTCTGAAAACCCACTTTCTATCACTTTCTACAAGAAAATTATGTAAGAAAATTATGTATGGTAATGTTTTTACTGAGTTTTCTTAAGGGGTCCAAATCCGCGGAGGGTGGTAAAAATCCACTAACGGATACGGACCCCGGGGGTCCAAATCCGCTAGCGGATATGGACCGGGGGGGCATATCCGCTGGCGGATTTGGACCGGGGGTCCAATTCTAGGGGGATCCAAATCCGCTAGGACACCGGCAGTAGCGGCGTCCGCGGCCGGAAAAGAGGCTTCGAAATCAACAGGAGAAATTGCAGCATGAACTTCGGCCATAAGGAAAGTCGCACAGCGACGGAAACGTGGGAATAACGCAAAGAGGAAACTCTGAATTGACGCCTCGGGGCATGAACGCATAACGGAACGATCTTAAGTGCGGAGGGCGTATAAATACTATGCTCAATACCCATGGGAAGTATGCTAATTTATGTAGCACGCGTGGCCATTTCGACCCAATCATATCAATGAAAATATGTAATCTTTCATACATCATTTGCATAAGTAGTGTTTATCATAACACTAAAGGCTGGTTTACAATAGCGCATAAGCACAAGCATAAGCCGACACGCAGAAGTTGCATGACAGTTGGTCATTAGCGTCTTGAGTTATGATAATTTCCAAACAAAACGCACTCCTCAGCAGCACTCTACTGTGTTTGCGTATGTTACTTGTGCTTATGCTTGTGCGCTAGTGAACACCAGCCTTAATTCTTCGACCAATAGATGAAAGCCACGTTATTACCAGCAGGGTGGTTTAGTGAATATACATATAGATCGTTTTCAGTCACGTGATCATTTTACAACGCAAACAGAGGAGTTTGACTGAGACTTACTCCGCAAGTGACAACGAGAAGGTGAGATTTTGCAGTTTATTGCTCCAACCTTCTCGGAAACAGCCAGATTTTGCTTAAGACCTCGTTCATTCTCTGTGAGTGCTGCACTTTCGCCAACACGACAAACTTGCTTGCGATGACCGTGTGATGTCCTTGCGCGTTGTAAACAAACCCCGAAACCATTTGATTGCAAGCCTCTAGCCGACTACGGAAGGCTTTAAATTGTTTTTGTGCGTAAAAGCTTGTTTCCAGAACCAAATAGCAAAGTAAAATCAGTCAATTCAACAGGTGGAAGACAGTCAGGTTCGAAGTGTTTCCCCTCTATCAAGGCAGGATTGATTCCAATCGTCGAGATTTTTTTAGATAGCGGTCTCTGACTTTCCCATCCAGCCTTTTAGCGAAATCAGAATTTGGACTACAATGTCTGGATAAAATGAAGGAATGGATTGTTTTTGCTCAGAAGCCATATTTGACAAGAATTATAACTTTGGACTCTGTTTGCATATATTTCTTGCTGAAACACGTGACTCGGATGTGCACCAACATTCTGTGACGTCACGTGAAAACGATCTATACTTTAGATGCAATAGCACTCTAGCAGTCTGCTCTCCAACTCCAAAGGTAAGTTTCATTTTGATTGTACTCGGCTGTGCTTGCGTAGATCATCTGGGTTTTTTTTTAACTGAAATAGTATAATATGTGCCGAGAGAAACGTCAAACGGATAGCCGTGAACGTTTCCAACCCTTGCATCTGATCCTGCCTTTACCGACGATTAACTTTCGTCCTCTTCTGATTTTGGTAACGTGTTAAGCAACGAGTTGAGCTTCATTCGCGATCAAAACAACTAAACTAGTAAAGCCGTATGGGTGGACTATTTTTCATGCTTCTGGCGATTAAAATGCGAATAATTGAACAAGTTCGATGGCAGTGACCTTGGCAGGAATGAGAACATTATTCCACCAACAGCGACAAAGAGACAAGCGCCAAGCGGGTGAAATTCGACAGCGAAAGTATTCTTTCTGACACTGAAGACGTGATTTTAACATCGCAGTATGATGATCATCAATCAAGTCTTCGTATCTTTCTCCGCAGTTCAAATATATGTATGTCAGTATATCAGTAATTCCCAATCTGGCCTGGGTTGTTCGAAAGGTCGATAACGCTATCCACCGGATAAATCAGCGTGGTTTGTTTTGTTAACACTATCCGCTGGATAGTGATTTATCCGGTGGATAGCGTTATCCAGCCTTTGAGCAATTGGGGCCTGGAAGACAAACAATGGTTGTTTTCTCCCCTGTGAGAAACAAACCTTTCAAATGCAAAACAATCTTATTGTTATTGTTTTGTCCTCCAGATTGGGAATTAACTGAAATGGGTCTATATTAGACTTAATTCATTTGTATTCTTCTAGACTGTTATCGGTTTGCTCTAATTTGATACTGGGTTCGCGATCGATGTAACGTTTATGACAACACAGAAACAAACTACAGAATGCAAATTGCGTGTATGGATTTCACGGAATCGCAGATATGCTAATCGGGCTTATAGGTGCTCGTGTTGACAACTTAACCAATTAGCGAAATGTTTTGTTTTGACGTCTTGTTTGTCGATTTTTGTCTGGCAAAATACCCTTCTAGCAGAGCCGCTTCGATCTTTCCTAGATAAGGGCCTATCCGCACTAGGAGACAAAATCGCAATTGTCCGTGGCAAATCTAAGGACAAATTTTGTCGCGACAATTTTTGTCTCGTCTGTTCCATCCGCAGTCAACACTGTCAATATTATATTTCATTATAATTTGTTCAATTTTGCTGCGCGCAAAAACATCGACTTAGTTTGGTGGGATAATGGAGTGTGTTCAAATTTTATTAGTTGTTGCATTCCTCTTTCTCGTAAACATCGCTCAGATGGCGGACGAAATACTCCTTATGGTGTGCCTGTTGCCGAGGCATCAATACCTTCGAAATCAAGTGGCGCTCTTAACGATTGAATCCTGTAGAAGACAGAGACGACAACCCATACTCTTGGTTTGAGATTCACTACAATGACCGAAGGATTCCTGGGGATTATTTCAGAAAGCAACTACGAATGAACCGATGTATCTTTGACATTCTGTTGAACGTCTTGCGGCCGGCCGTAACTCGAGAAAATACAAGATTGCGTGACTGTTTTGCTCCAGAAAAATTCTCGAGCTTATTTTGTACCGTCTAGCTCACGGTAACTCGTACGAAAGTAAAAATGTAAAATCCAGTTTCGCAACACGAGAAACAATCCACAAGAACGTTGGTGATGACAGAAATGTCTAAATAAACAAATTTTCTGCTAGTGCGGATCGGCCCTAACTCGGGAAAGGCGACTCCGCCAACGGCCTCAAATTCCTTTGGTTTTACCGATCATCACGCGATCTGTATGAGTGAGACCAGTTTAGCACTAGACATACCGATTTTTTTAACCGGTAAGGTTAACCCGTCAAACATTTATGATAAAACTTTCCAACGTGCAGCTATCGGATATTTAACGGTTAAAGTATGTTATAACATAGCGCGCTCTGGTCCTACCTTTCATAGATCGTTTTCATTGTCACGCAATAAAAAAATAAATCGAAAACTATCCAGTGGAAAAAGCTAAGAAATAGTGATGTTATAGAAGATAAAAAAATAAGACATTTCTCCAAGTTTTAGCCCTGTGCGTGTTGCCAAACTTCAGATATTCGTCGAAATGTTGCGCAGAAATTTACAGAGCCCAGTATGAAAACGCCACGTTGGTGTACCTCCATGGTACACCAATATGGCGGCCGGAAAATAGTGTAAACATCTGGAACTTACTTTGGCTTTCTAGGCGACTGATTATCAGTACTGAAAAACAAGTATTTACATAAGCACTTTTCCTAATGCTCTAGCTTCTAACAAAATCATGAGATAAGTTTATATTTTTCAACAAATTTGATCGTAGCCTTGTGTCACGCACCTCCATAACCGGGAAATTCAAAATGCTCTAGTTTTCAAACGAAGCACGCTGTTGAGCTGTAAAATTGTAAACAGATATAAATATGTCACCTCTTATACCTGACGAGGATGAAAACTTTGGTGGACCTTTAGGTTTAAATTTTAGAAAGTGATGACTTCACGTGAAAACGATCTATTGTTTCGACCAATAACAAATCTGCCTGCCTCAATCGAGCAGGCTGCATAAATTATCTTTTTCGATGTAGCAAAGAAGTTTTGCGATATGAAGAGTGATCACGTTAGCGGGAAGTCTAACCAAATACCTTCAACTGATGAAATAATGCCTGATCCATTCCATAGCGGCATATGCAACACACAAAATAGTCAACAGACTTTATGCGTGAGAATCTATATTTGAATCATGTTGTGCCAGAATGTCAGATAACGAAGTCAACAAAGATTAGAGGGATAAACGCAAACATCGATCTCAAGAAAAAAAAATACTCAAGCAAATTGATGCGTACGGTAGTCTTCTTGAAGGAAAGTGAACCAAAGCAAACTGAAGTAGCAAAATGGTATCAACACGATGCACACTAACATATCTGTGACCTTTGACGTGTCATTTACCACACCACAGTCAAACAGCTCTGCTCTACTTTTTTTAAAAAAACTCTTCTATAGAAAACAGCATATAATGCCCTTCCGTAACAATAGTGTGAAACAAAATAGGTTGGAAGGCCAAAATTAAAAGAAGAGGTGGCGAAAATGACACATGTACAAATATTACCGCGAGCCGTAGGCGTCATGTGAGCCTATGATTGTCATCAGATGACATTTCTGACCACCAGAAACGCTGCAAGAATTTTTATTATGAATTTACGTCACAGACATGGTTTGCCGCTCGCGTGTCCAGCCGTCTCTTCTCGGGTAGGGCAGACCAGACACGAGAGAGCGGCGGAAATCGAGCCTAGCTAGTTCTCGCTCCAGCTATGTTGGATTCGTCTTCCAATGCGACTGTTTGTTTATGTTTATTAACTGTTATTTGTGTAATATGTAGAGTTTGTCCTCAAGATCAGGATTTTCTCGTGGTGGAGTCCAGCAAGGGCCCGTTTCTCAAAGGTCCCGAAAAGTTTTCGCACACGGAAAGCCATAGCAAAATCTCAAACCTTAGGATTACAGAGCTGTTTTATTCACATATTCTTAATATGAACAGAGGTTCTCTTCATGCAAGACTTTTCAGCGTATACACCTCTCCTTTACGGGCCCGTAAAGTTTCCGGGCCTTTCGAGAAACGGGCCCCAAGCCCGCGGATAAAACTTATAATTTGGCGTAATCATGAGCTTTTTAGAGGCTTGCAAGACCGCGTTGTTCTTTATTAGAGACTTTTTCGAAAGTGCTACCAAAGTAACTTCAAAATTTAATTTCAGGAGCTCAACCCTCCTGAAGTAGTACCATCGATTTGCAGAGCGGATTGCCTCTCGTCAATCTTAAACTTCGTAGCGGAAATTTACAATAGTTGCTTCCAGCTACTTCACCTCTGTCATCAAAAACGTTTTCAATGCGTATAACTGTTAAGTTAAGAAAAGGCTTGAGTTTGTTTTAATTGGCTAACCTATTTCTCTTAAGCATTTCTTAGTTATTAGTTTTTCTCGTGCTTTTCGTATTGGTTTTGTGGGGGAGCGGAATTCCTTTGAATCCTCTAATCTGAAAAGCGCACTCGAGCAACCGCGGATATTGTTATTTCCAAAATCATTAAAGAACATGCTCCTGGTCGAATTGTTGGTCCATTCAACGCTCTAACCCTAACCCTAACCTACGTTTCTGCTATAATGACACAAGCCCAATTATGGTGGGTGAATTTAACGCCGACGTCCATAGCTTTTTGGAATAAAAAGTAGCGATAGAAAAACATGACGTTTCGGCGACGACATGTCACCATTATCAAATGCAAATTATAACAAGATAGTGAACGTTATATACAAAATAGTAGGTGACAAAATGCATTTGAACAAACGAGGCGGGAAAAGAATAAACAAAAGAATGAGAAAAATTTTAAATAAACAGTTTTGCTGGAATGGAGTCATTTTGAGTGTTCAGAGTCGGTCTCTTTTTCCTTATCAAAAGCATCTCATAAATAAGGCACTCAAATTTTCCGTTGCATTTCTTTAAGGTGGTAAACTGCTCGTGAAGATTGGTAGGTCTTTGATTGTGTTTATCCTTTAGGTGTTTACCGATGACGGAATACTTATGCTCCTCGATGCGCAGGTGGAGGTGACGGCTCGTGTAGCCTATATAATTCGAATCACACGAATAGCATTGAAATTCATACACAATGCATTGCTGGTTTGAGAGTGAGGGCTTTGTTTCCGTAACTTTTAAATCTTCAGAGATTTAGACTTTTGATTTAAATTTGGACTCCATAGCTGCTTGAGTTTTTGCGGTCTAGATATGAGCCTCACTGCCAAAACAGACACTCACCGCCTTAGCGGAATACGATATGGGAGGCAAAATTTAGCCTAGGCAGGAGGTCGCAAGACAGTGAGGAAAATGGACTGGAACGTCGCCGAAGGGGAGGAGGGAGGAAAAAATATTCTGGACCACGACGCCAAGGGCGTAACTTGTCAAAAGAGGGACAAAATACCAAAAATCGAATCTTAAATAGAAAATTAGAAACCCTGGGGAGTAGTAGGCTAATGATCAATTCACCCGGGGCACCAAAAGCGAGAAGAAAATTCCGCACGGCTGATTTCGTGACATTTCTTGGCAATGAGAATAGTTTTTAGAACGAAACAACTCCGCGGCGGTTTGGAAGGGAGCCTTCAACAGCATGCGTGCTATCGGCCAACGTCGAGGCAGCATGAGACATGCTCAAAACGTTTCCCGTCTGCGTATAATACTCCGCCGTATCCAGAGATCTCCACCTCACATGCCGAGCTACGTCTTCCATGGGCACCCCTACCAAGGACATGGTAATAGAACAGCCGCTGCGAAAGTTGTGGACAGTCTCACCGTCGTAAATGCCAAGAGCTTTAAGGTGGGGAGTCAAACGGCCTGCGGCAGCCGACCCAACAAAAGGCTTGTTCGACACTGCGCCTCTCTTGTCCAAGGATAGAAAGCCACCACTAGCATCGACCGACATCAAATCACACAAGGAAACGTAGAGGCGAAGGTTGGCCACCGGGCAGATAACGGAGTTCTGGCACTTCTTAACCATGAAGGAGTTGGTACCTTTTCCCCGAAGAGTCTTGCCAAAGGAGTGATTGAAGAATAGCCCCTCACCGCCGGGCAGGGCTAAAACCTCTTTGGTGAGCACGCGTCCAAGATCCGAAGCCCGATCACCCGAGAAGACTGCAGACAAAAGAAGGCCAGATCCCGTGCAAAGAGGTAACGCTGCAAAGGAGAGACGTCGTCAGCAAAGATGTGGCTTCTGAGAAATGTACAAAGTTGAAGAAGCTTGTCAAAGAAGAAGGGCGAGGCCTGCTTCATGGTAATCCTAGCACGGACCTGTTCCTCTCGTAGGACTGGCAAAAAATAAAGCAGTCGTCGTTGGGATCGGCGAAAACTAAGCATGAGTACGGGCACACAACAGAACCGCAAACAGAAAGGTCTTAAAGTTAGTTTAATTGGAAAAGAAAAAATCCAAAGTACAACATTCATTCGGAGAACAAGTACAAAGAA
>OZ026603.1:17630686-17645686 GCA_964020085.1 Micromussa lordhowensis
ACTTAAGCACTTGTGAAATTAAAGCCTGAAAAAATCCAGGCCTGAACGGGATTCGAACTCATCACCTCTGCGATCCCGGTCCAGTACTCTACCAACTGAACTATCAAGCCAACTGGGAGCTGGTTTCACTGTGAGTTCGTCGAGGTGGTGAAGAATACAAGTGAATATATGAGAATCATTTTGTGAAGCTGTGATTTAGAGAACTTTGTATGGTTTGTAGGGACTCCCTGTCACCTAAATCGACTTAAGTAGAAAAGAGATCAGTCCACATTCTATGAGGTGTAACAGCGGCAAGAAAAGAATATAACAAAGTTTTCAAGCAGGCACGGCATGTAATAAGATTTAAACCATCACATTGTCAAAAACTTTTATAGTTTATGGTGCATTTTATGTTACAACCACTATGTCATCTTTCAGTGATTCAGTAGCGTAGCTCTTAGGCAAGGAATGCTCTTTCTTTCTTTTTCAAGGAAAGAAGCCAAAGAACAAAAGGTCCTGATAAATGTCATTAATCATTTATTCCTTAAGGAAAATACATGACGTTCTGGCGTGGCGTGTCAATCATGAAAGATCCCTTATCTCTGACAGCTAACCAGCAGTTACTATGGGAACTCAAACCTAAAACAGTATTTGAATTTGGCGCGTACAAGGGAGGCTCAGCTTTGTGGACAGCGGACATGTTGAAAATGTTTGGGTGCAAGTCACGTGTGATATCCAGCGACATTGACCTTTCCTTGCTGGACCCTTTGGCTAGAGAGTCCCCGGATGTGGAGTTCATTGAGGGAAACTTGTTTCATGTGGAAAAATTTTTTCCAGCAGACTTTTTGAAGGTAAAATAGTGTGCAATGGTGACGTTTTTTCGTTTTGCCAAAGTTTTGGTGAAACATTTTGATGCAAATGGATGACTAAATTCCCAAAAAAGACTAAAAGAAGGATATTTACGCCTTCTTGACTTTAAAAGTGTGCGCGAGCACACAGCTGAAATTTCAAAAGGCAGTTCAATCCAAGCGATCTTTCTAAGGTGCGAATTTTAACGTCCAGGATTAATTTGAAACTGTTACCTGAAATAAAGTTCATTAAGAATTGTACAAAAACAATTATGTTATTTGCTCTCGATTTCTATGAGATGATAGTTGATGAGGACTTGGGACTGACTTGCCCATGAGGTTTTGTTTTTCAATCTTCCAATTTGACTATGACGTAACAAGGCAGGTATCCTGGATTCCATTACACTCTGGGGTAACAGGAATTATTACTAGTTATAAAATAACTGAGATACTACGTACGTGGTCAATAGAGTTGCAAAACCTATGTTCTATTGTACCGTTAAACACATAGAAAAGTGGTTACGTCACCGTTCCCGTCATAACCGAAGAGAGCGATGAAAATTTCTCCAACTTCGACCTAATGTTGGCCTTTGGTCCGGAAATTACAGAAGGCGAAAATCAAAATCAAAATAGAGTAAACCAAACTCTAAATAAACGAAAGAAAACAAAAGTGCAAGGAGAGAGATTTGCCGTGGTCGAAAGATCTTTACAGCTCTACGCGGGAACTCTGCCAGAACACAGCGATAAGTAATGGTAACAGGACTGAGTGGAGTCCAATTCGGTCTGTAATCATACGAGTGATAACAAAATCGGACGACCGCGCAGCGGGAGTCCGATTTGTTAATCACGAGTATGATTTCAGACCGAATTGGACGACACGAAGTCTTATTACCGATTAATCATAAAAATTACAATTTCCGAGAAAAGAAGAATAGCCAAGTTATGGAAGATAGGGAAAATTTGCATTAGAATACCTACAAAGGAGATGTAAACATTCTAAGGCCACCGCGGCTACTACCGGCAATTAGGCGCCAAAAACACAAAAGCAAGCGTGTGCATGCAAGCACGTAATTACAACTTTGAATGTGATTGATTGATTTAAACTACAACTTCGAATGTGATTGGCTTATTGAACTGTCTGATAACAAACTGTCCAATAACAAACTGTCCAATAACAAACTGTCCGATAACAACTTGGCAAGTGAATTAGTGGAAAATAGGAGTTTTTTTTTAACCAATCACAATCGAGAAAATTGTAATTTTTATGATTACAAATGTATCAAACAGTTTCGGCTTCCGCTGGCTGAGATGTCAATAACACGAATATCTTCCATTCAAACATATACTTGGACATTTACAAGGATAAACATTTCTTTCATTACAAAAATGCTACGCCGATTCCGTTTACGCTTAAGCTTAGAAGGAAGTTTTAAGCGCTTTCGGTGCTTTCCAGGGTCTGTGGAGGATGCATTTCTGTCTATTTCTTACGAGTTGTCATGGGAAATTGCATAACACGATTACACAAGCAGTAGCTCTCATTTAACAAAATACAGAGAGACACAGACTTCATAGCCTTCAACATAAATAGATTCTGAACAAATTTCGGAAGCAACGTTTCTGTAACTAACCTTTATTCCATTCGCAAACCACTGGAAAGTTATCGTTGAGTCACTTCGCCAAGCGTATGAAGTTTCTATTACTTGCCAACTGTCTGTACATGTACAGGTTTCTAGTTTCGCGATGACCGATTCCGCGTCCGAATCCCTACATTTCCCCGTCAAAATACTTTTAAATTAATTAATATACTTTCTGCCTTTCACTTGTAACCTTTTCCTTTCCTTTATTAAAACTTATTTGGTGAGAAATGCTTTCGTCGCCTTGCTCGATCTGCAGATTTTGTGTCCGGTGCGTCCGGGGCTGAGTTTGTGCTTTCATTCTTTCAGTCGCTGTGATTGGTTTGAAGCGTCATCTCATGATTTGATCAGAATAAGCAACTTGATCACGAAAGTACAATAAATTTTCCTCTCTTTGACAAACGTTTTTCATAGTTATAGTCTCTTGAACTGCAAACTTGTTGGATGCCGACTTTTAGTGCGGCTAGTACACAGAGAACAGAGGAGTCCTATTTGACCTTTTAGAAAGGGTGGTCTATAGGGGAATCCTTGTTTACAATATTTGCCTCATTAGCATAAGCAATTCTGTTTTTGACGGAGTCACAAATAAATCAGCTCTGAATATTGAAAGGTCATAGTACGATTAACTCTGCCAGTGAATATGAGCCCGATGTATTGAATACGTTTTGTGCAACACGGGTTTAAAAACTCAAAATTTAACAAAGAATGTATGAGCTCATTAGCGCTTTTTCCACCCAGAAATTTTGCAGTTTTTGAAAGACAATTTCTCCCTGAATATTACACCCAAAGAGCTAAAACTTTCACCATGTACTAAGCTTCACTAGCTCTTTAGATACCTGAAGTCAATTCATATCTAACATGTTGCGTTCTGTACGCAAAGCCGTATGCAAATGAGCAAAAATGTAAACAACCACGTCAGCATGAATCCGCCTATTGCTTAATTAAACAATAGAGTGTTTCTGTCGAGGAATTATCGACTGATAGTTGGCCCGCGGAAATTTGATGTTCTTAAAACAAGAATCTGAAGGAAAAGTGAAGCTTCCAAGGGCAAATATGCTAGTTTTAAGAATATCAAATGTCCAAGGGGCAACTATCCGCCGATACTTCCGAGACATAAACACTCTATTGTCTCTATTGCTCACCACTAAATTTCCTTCCGTGCGTCACTACAAAAGTCATATATCGAATTATTTTCAACTTTTTTAGATGAAAGCCGTGAAAATCAAATGTACATTTTTTTAAAACAAAACAGACAAAAACCCACTTAATACGATTTCAATTGTTTATTTTCTATAAGGCCGACGAACAAGTGCTATCCATTCGAGCATTTTCTTCGGACGGGCACCATGAGCTGATAGTAGGGAGTTTAAGCAACGACGACGACGACGACGACGCCGAGGACGACGCCTAGAAAAAAATGAAGTTATATTTTACCAGCGAAATTCGCAACTGTCAAGATCTGTTCAGTACGCCAACAGCTCTTAAAGCGTGCTCATGCCAAGTACGCAACGACAGCGTTCAATTCCAAATGGACAAACGAGAAATTAGCCGTCGTCGTTCGCGTTCCTCAGACTACGCACAACTTGGTCATTTCATGTTCTTGTTTTGCAGAGGACGGCAAAGAAATGTACAAAGAGTTATAACGCACGTGCACAGCTATTGTTATACTCATTAAGCCTTTTGTTTGGCGACGTTCTCGTTGCCGTCGTCGTCGTTGTTTGCTTAAGCTCCCTAGTAGACGACGCTGAACTTGGTCATTTCACGTTGTTGTTTTGAAGAGGACGGCAAAGAAATGTACAAAGAATTATAATGCACGTGCACAGCTATTGTTTTGCTCATTAAACCTTTTGTTTGGTGACGTTCTCGTTGCCGTCGTCGTCGTGATTTGCTTAAGCTCCCTAGTGTCTCTCCGCGGATGAGCACTATCACGTCACGTCATCAATTTAAACCAATAAGAATCGGAGAAAATTTAGTGGCGAACTATAATGTTTGATAGTTTGGTCCTGACTGCACACTGGACGCATAAATAGAAGCGCGTAATTCGTCTGCTCCGATTCTACATATTTAGTATAAAAAGGACCAATTATGACAATTTGTTTTTGTTGTTAAGAAATCAGTTGACTGAACTTGACTGTAAATGATCGTTTAATACAGAGTCTGCCTCACCCGTGGTTCCTAATGGAGGATTCACACGTGCATATGGTTAAAGTGTTTGAGTACTTCGATGCATTCACGCAGCCTGGTGACTACCTATGCGTCGAAGACACAAATCCGAGCACCCCTTACGATTGCAACCAAGGTCTTGTAAAGGAGCTCGGCTATACAAAGATAGGTCCTGCTAAGCTGAACGCTCTCAAGAAGTTCTTAACAGGTCGTTCTGATAGGTACCATGTGGATCAGAGATACACCGACTTTTTCGGGTAAGAAAGTCTAAGGGAGGGAGAAGTCTAAGTTAGGGCCAAATTGGGGGTACGAAGAGAAAGGGATAATCTGTTTCTATCTGGCTCACCTACTTATCTCTTTTCAGTATATTGACTTTGAAAAAAATTAAAAATGTTGGAAAAATATACTCAATAAGAAAATGTGCATCCATGTCCACTTCATTCTCGATTTATTTGCGAGGTTCTCCTTCCCTTCTTCGCTCTCGAGCGCAGACAAATGCCTTTGATACCATGCATGGAATTCCGTCCAAACCTGCGCTTACAACTTTCACAGCAAGAACTGAACATTAACTTGAGCCCATATATTTATCTTTTTCAGGTACAATGCAACATGGAACATGAACGGTTACCTGAAGAGAGTTTAGAAGTAACACTTGCAAATCTGTTTTTGCGATCAACCATTATAATTGCTTTAAGTTGGCCGAACGCAGTTTTAATTGAATGTAAACATAGTCACAACTAAATTTTAAACTGAGAAGATTTTTGTCGCTCTTCTGTTCTCTCGAACATTTGTAAGCAAATTTGAATACAATGTTGTGACGTGTGGCATTTGTCCTATGAAAGTGTATTCAAAAACTAGAAAAAAATCAGAAGAAAGCAACCGACTTGTTACCTTGCGATACATCCCAGCACGTAAGCTTGTGTACATTTTGGACGGCATTGGAGGATGTTCAACATATGCCCGTTGTTTGCTTTTGTAATGTTAAGATTTGAATGCATAATCAATTTTTATAGAAAAGTTATCACTTATTCATTTCTTTCGGAAATCTGGAGTGAAGGCCAAACTAGCGAGCTTTACAGCTCTTAGGTCTTCTTCAGCTTAATTTGTCCGTTGCCAGTGTAGAGGTGAACAGAGGTTAATTTAGTGGGCCAGTTTATGGGGAAAAAACGTTATAACCGTGAAAAATAATCAATAAAATAAGTCACAATTGAGTTAATTCACTGCACAACTTTGGTTTAGGGGAATACATGTAGAACCACAGTAGTTCCGTCATCTAGGCTACAGCTTTAACTTGAATTACCTTTAGTCTCAGAATGTCATGTACCTCATTAAGTAACACATTGCTTCCGTGAAGATAAAGGCGGCCCAAGCTCAGTATAAGAGCGACATCGTCCCATAAATCGCCATAAAAAACACCCTAGCCATCATAACGCCACATAAACTTCACATTACATCAACGCGTCGTGGGGATCGTACTAGGGACTTTAAGATCCGAGACGCGACGGCTTCTAGAACGCGGTGGCTGATAAACGGACTGGGACTAGAACGTCGTCGTTTGCGCGGGAAAAGTAAAGTTAAGATCCCCGTCTGGATGCAAGACAACGCGGCAGCGAAACGCTCTTTATCAGTGTGATTTCTTTCGCAGAAATAGCCACGGCATCATTTAAGAAAGTCCACGAAATGCTTTGTTTGTGTCTAATAGAAGAGATCATAGACGAAGAAGTTCTGCTTTACGAAGCATACAGGCCGAGTAATCTTCCTTTCCCTCACTCGGCGTATGGAAAGTTTTCCCTCGCGAATTAAGACCCAGCCGAATGTAAAGCAGTGTAAAGCCGATTTCCGAGTGGAAAAGACGGATATTCCTTTACTTCTTGACGCATTAAAAGCACCTCCTGTCTTCCAATGCCGCAATGGAACAATTTGCGATGCAGTCGAAGGCTGTGTATAGGATGGTTTCATGGTCATATGTCCAAAACATTACTGAACTAAAGGAAGGTATAAAAACACACAAAGTTTAATAAAATTACATTAAATAATTCAAACTTAAATGTGCTAGTTTAGCGGCAGATGAACGCAATAAATCGAGAAATGCAACGGTACAAGAGACGAGGAAAGTATGTAGAAGACTCCTGCATTCAGTATTTGCAGTTATAGCTCGTGACTACTTGCAAGCCTTCCTCGAAGGCGCTGTTATTTTACGAGGTTCGTACACCTCGAAGAAAGTTTAAAAAAATCAAAATCCAGTCACCTCTGCGATTTAAAATGTCGCCAGAAATTACGTCCAACGATCCTAGATTGCTAATTGCTCAAGTTTAGGGGAATATATCATCATTAAACTTAAGCATTGGAAGGAATATACTCACGTTTTGCACAGAACGTCAACATTGCCAAACTCACGTTCTCGACGCGACGTGATGCCATCAGGACGACGGCGTGAGCATGCGCAAAATGTCACCTCTTTGAAAATTTACTTCCGGCCGCGTCTTACAGCCGTCGCGTCTCAGATCTTAAAATCCCTACTGTGATTTTAAGCCAACCTCGTTCCCAGGCTCTCTCTCCTCTTCCACCCTTCTCGTTCATGCCATCGTTGTCATTGGAAATTCTTCTTCTGAGGGACCAGAAGTTGAGCTTGAATCAGGTTGAAAAGGATTTGTATTTCCTTCATCATTGTCATCATCATCGTCGTCATCATTATGTTCTAAAAGTGGATCCGCTTCTGCCATTGAATATCAAAATATAATATTCATCAATTAAAAATGGAAGTTACTGAAATGAATACCTCTTCATATGAGAAGAAGACATCGACGGGTTTAAAGCTGATAGAAAAGTTCACCGAGTGAACTTCTTACTGTACGGCGTTAAATCTGTAAACTATGATATTAACTGTGCTTTATTTCGTGAAGTCCAGCGTTTTATAATGAGTACTAATCGCTTTTCGATGACCACTGTTTGACTGTTATTTTAATCATAGTTAATAGAGGTGACTAGATTTAATACTTTTCTACTTATGTAATTTTTTAATAGAACCAATTGCCTCTCAATGGCCACTGTCTGTCCTCTAGTTATGTAACTTTATTTGTTGTGACTTTGTGTGATGTTTGTGTCCGTCTGTTTAGTTGTAAGCCTGATTACTGTATTATTGTGAGCCCCCTTGATAAGCCTAGGTGCTTTTGGGGCAAACAATTACAAATATGTTTAAATAAAAAAATAAAATAAAAAAAAAAGTTCAACGAGTCACATTCAATCAGAACAAGGGTTCTCTGGAGAAACTTTTCACATCTCGGTTCCTAAGCACGATGATATAGTCTTGGTCCCAGGATCATTGGCATTAGTCTTCATCTTAATGGTGACTGGTCACGCGAATAATTTTTAGTGAACAATGTCTCGAGAGCATTGGTTGACAGATTCACCGTCAAATTCGCGGGAGAAGCATTACAAGATAGAAACGGGTATGACCTAATCAAACTCTATGAAGACCTCTTCTTAACTGAAAAAGAGAGAGCGAGTCGGATATTTAAAGGAATTCAGTCTGAAGATCTCTCAAAGATCAGATGCAGTTCACGGGATAGGAAGAGCTCAGGAGGTGAAGCTCAATAAAGTTTATTTTAATAAAGATGTGTCACGTTAGGATGTTACGCGTGACGGGTGACACGCATGGTCATTAGAATTTATGACTTTGAACTTTGCAATCGCTTGCAGGCGGACCACTCTTCGGACTTCAAACATGGTTAGTTTTCACAAACCTAGTTTCGACGAAAACACATCAGAAAATTGGTGGATATCTAAGTAGCAGTTTGATATATACATAACTGCTTCGGGAAGCGAAAAGAAAGACGATGCGGTCAAGATTGCTATATTGCAGGAGAAGACGCCATTCATTCAACATATTTCAGTTTGCCGAAGGTGACGAGAAAAAGTTGGACAAAGTCCTTGAGCAGTTTGAGCAATACTGTATCTCCAGGAAGAACGTAATCTTCGAGAGACATCAGTTTTCGCAGATAACACAGAAAGATTCTGAAACCATGGATCACTTCGTCACACGTTTAAAAAACAAGGTGTCTTGCGAGTACTTGATGACATAGTGCAAGACAAGTTCGTGTTTAGTATACGAGTGAAGGAACGGAAGAGAAGCTTACACTGGAAAAAGCGATTTCTATGGCAAGATCGTCCGAGGCTTTGAAAGAACAGATTAAAGCGATGGACCCAAAGGAGCAAAACAATGAAAATCCGACCGTGAATGAAATTCTAGCTGGCGGCGGCCGACAAAAAAAAGATCATTTACGTCGACCGAGACCAGGTTCGGGCTCACAAAAAGGAGTGCACGTTCTGTTGTTCGTCTCACTCGTAGGGATCTTGCCCTGCTTTGGGCAAAACGTGTGACTACTGCCAGAAGCGAGATCATTTTGCGAGGGTTTGCTGAAGAGACTGCGGTATTTTGGCGGGAAAACGGTACACGCAGTCGCTGAGTCGGAGGACAGTGACAACGAACCCGATTTGCTGATCTTTTCAGTGGAGTCCAGTGATGAACGCCCTTCTTAAGATGATTGGCACGTCTCGCTCAAGATCGCTGATACAAATGTGAATTTTAAATTAGATTCGAGGGCTACTTGTAATGTCATTTCCAGGTCGTTGTTGGATCGACTTCCAGTGGGTCCCAAACAGACCCGTCAGTGCAAAGCCAAGCTGAAAGTGTATGACGGACGTCGTATCACACCCAGTGGCAAGATCAGCCTAACTTGCAAGTACAAAGGGAAATTAACCGTGGTAGACTTCATACTCATTAAGCAAGATTTACCATCCATTCTTGGATTGAAGTCCTGTCTTGATTTAGGCTCATAAAGAGAATTTACCACCTGAGAGAAGAAAACCTGGAATCCGAGCATGCAGACGTGTTTGAGGGTCTGGGTGAGATAAAAGGCGCCCAGCACAATCCCAGTGCGTTCCCTGTTGTGCATCCTCCCCGTAGGGTCCATCTGGCCCTTCGCGAGCCTCTTAAAGAGGAGCTTCAGAGAATGGAAAAGCTGGGAGTCATTAGAAATTTAAAGAGCCCACTGCCTGGGTGCACAGTCTTGTGGTTGCCACGAAGAAGGATAACAAGCTCAGAGTGTGCCTGGATCCTAGCGACCTCAATCGTGCCGTCATGCAGGAACATTTACCCATGCAGACCGTGGAAGATCTGATTAGCATAATGCCCAATGCGAATGTGTTCAATGTCCTTGATGTTAACCATGGCTTTTGGCAGGTTAAACCAAGGATCTTAGGAAGGATCTTAGGAAGCCAAGGATCTTAGGAAGCTAGCTACCTTTAACACCCCATTTGGCAGGTATAGTTACACGCGTTTGCCATTTGGGATAGCATTGGCCCTAGAAGTTTTCCAGAATGTTATGTTCCATTTGCTTCGGGACATTGAAGGTCTTGAGGTAATTGTGGATGATCTTGTTGTGTGGGGCGAAGGTGTGGAGCAGAATGATGTGAGGTTTAGACAGGTGTTGGACCCTCGTTGTGAGCGCAACCTTCAGCTTAACAGAGAACAGAGAAATGCCAATTTGGAGTATCTGAAGTTCATTATGTGGGCCACGTGTTGAGTGCAGACGGTGGTAAACCAAACCCGAAGCAAGTTGAAGCAATCATCGCTATGCCAACCCCAGCCAATCGCGAAGACTCACAGAGATTTTAAGGCTGAAAACTTCAATCTCCTCGGCTCCAGTCCTCAAGGTCTTTGACCCGAAAGAACCTGTGACCCTGTCTGTTGATGGAAGCTCAAAAGGTGTTGGTGCAGTTCTTCTGCAGAATGACCGCCCAGTCGCTTACGCTTCCAAAGCCCGGACTCCAAGCCAAGGAAATTATGCGCAGATCGAAAAAGAAATGCTGGCCATTGTCTTTGGATGTGAACGGTCTCATGATTTGTATGGGCAACCAGAGATTACAGTTGAAAGTGATCACAAACCGTTGGAAGCAATTCTCAACAAGCCCATTCATCAAGCACCTATCCGTCGTTAAAAGATGATTCTCAGATTAAAGCCTTATGCAGTCAATGCTAGGTACATACCTGGCAGCTATCCTGTTTAAGCTGATACACTCTCCAGAGCTTACATACCTAGCCAAGCTGCAGATCAAGCTGATGAATTTGAAATTCATGTCCTAGACTCTAAACAGTTGTCTGTTTCACAAGTTGAGGGACGAGACTAAGAGTGACCCTGAACTTCAACAGTTTCAGAAAGTTTTCATGAGTGGATGGCCGCAGACCAAAGTAGAGACACCAGTTGAGACAAGACCTTACTGGAACTACCGAGATGAAATAAGCTGCTACGAGGGGTTTATGTTCAAGGGTGACCGCATAATTGTTCCCCACAGCCTGCGACCCGGCATACACGCTGCAGAGCGCGAGCCAGGAGTGCAGTGTTTTGGCCAGGTATCAATAGTGCAATCGACGAGTTGGTATCCTGTCAGCAACACCAGTAAAGCAACCAGAGAGAGCCTCAGATTCCTCAAGAGGTCGCGGTGAGATATTTTCTACTATAAAGGGAGAGACTACCTACTCGTAGTTGACTATTTTGTAAAATATCCTGAAGTAGCTCACCTCTCCAGTTAGAATAGCGACGCAGTTGTCATGGTAATGAAAGACATGTTTGGACGTCATGGAATCCCGACAGGCTTATCGCAGACAGCATGCCTTTCAACAGTGTGAAATTTAAAGTGCCACTATGACGAAAATCGCATCCTTCAAATCTGAGCCATTTTAAGACATAAACAAGTAGTCTGTACAAGAGTAAAAATGCTGTTTACTATTTTCAAATATCTCTTTTCGTTCCAGAGATATTCAAGTTTTTAAAATATCCAAATTAACCAAGTGATGACGTCATAGACTCAACCGCATTTTGATCAAATATGATAAACAACGATATCTCAGTCAATTTGTATGATACATGTTTGAATTTTTTCAGTAAGATTCTACTAGTGGTGCTCCGCAATATGAGCTTAACAATTTATGTTACCATAGCAACATACTAGGTTCCAGACCTCCACAATATTAAAGGCTTTTCTGACCACTTTTAGGTTTCCATATTGATATTTGCCAATGGTGCCTCATATGCATAATCCAGGAAGCATATAAATACATTAGGTTGAGTTCATGGCCTTGTTTAATGTTTTCCAAGCTTAAAATCACTAAATATTGATATCAGGCTAGAGGGGACTGGAGAAGAATGGGTTGCCATGAGAACGGAAATTGTTACAGCTGTAGATGTGTTTCATTTAGAACTATTAGCCTACCAAGTTTTAATGGTTTCTGCTGCAAATTGGCCGAGATAGCGCTATTTATATACTTCATGTAATATTTTGTTGAGTGTATGACGTCATCAGTAATCTCATTTGCATATTTTACTCATTTTTCAAACTTAAATATCTCCTGAACCAATGCAGATATTTGTAGACGGGAAAAACGGCGTTTTTAATCTTTCGTAGAGTTCTATGTGATTAATCAAAAAAGTCAAGGGGTAAAAATTTGATCATAGTGGCACTTTAAGGACTTTGCCAGTAGGTGGGAGATTGAAGTGGTAACCTCTAGTCCACTTTTCCGTTTACGAATTTGGCATGATAACCGAAGATGTTGAAAGACACCTTGAAACTATTCAGTCGAAACTAACAAACAATATCACCAACAAAAAGAAACAAGAAATCTGTTTCTGCCGAGCTATTGTCCAATATTGACAGAAGTCTGGATGAAAACGTTGAGGATGAAATTCAAGAAGAAAAGAAGAAAAGGAAAGTGAAGAAACGAATTACACATGATGATGTCCTTGAACAACAGTTCAACGCATTAGTTGTCAAGCAAGAGACTTTGTCTTTGAAAAACGGAAAGTTAGAATTGAAGGTGTATCTTTTGGAGCAGAGAGTGTTGCAAGGGGCCACCACGATACTCACTGAATAACCTTAATACAAGAACATGATATGATGTTGCTCTGAGTACATCAAAGATTGTGTCATCAATAATTTATTATTTTTAAGTTTTTTTCATGTACATGTAATATGAAACTTAAGTCATTTCCTGCGTTCGGTACGTAATTTTGGAACTGTGTACTCCCGGATTGGCGTAAATTCACGAAAAGAGCATTTAAAAGAAAAATTTATAAGTTGCTTCCAACTCTACTTGAGATTGAGGACTATAGATCGTTTTCACTGTCACGCAATAAAAAAATAAATCGAAAACTATCCAGTGGAAAAAGCTAAGAAATTGTGATGTTATAGAGGATAAAAAAATAAGACACTTCCCCAAGTTTTAGGTCTGTGCGTTTCCCCAAACTTCAGATATTCGTCGAAATGTTTCGCAGAAATTTACAGAGCCCAGTATGAAAACGCCATGTTGGTGTACCTCCATGGTACACCAATATGGCGGCCGGAAAATAGTGTAAACATCTGGAACTTACTTTGGCTTTCTAGGCGACTGATTGTCAGTACTGAAAAAACAAGTATTTACATAAGCACTTTTCCTAATGCTCTAGCTTCTAACTGGGCTCAAAATCATGAGATAAGTATATATTTTTCAACAAATTTGATCGTAGCCTTGTGTCACGCACCTCCATAACTCGGAAATTCAAAATGCTCTGGTTTCCAAACGAAGCACGCTATTGAGCTTTAAAGTTGTAAACAGATATAAATATGTCACCTCTTATACCTGATGAGGATGAAAACTTTAGTGGATTTTTAGTTTTAGATTTTAGAAAGTGATGACGTCACGTGAAAACGATCTATTATATTGATGCCCATTCTGTAATATTGAATTTAAACACAAGTAATTATTACACCCTATAGCTATCAATTTCGCATGTAGTCGTATTTTTTACTTTACACATTTTAATTTGCTTTACCCTTGTACTGTTATTGTACGTGTATCTATTTAGAAACTGTATCAATTCACTTTTTGCACAGTAAATATATATTGTAAATAGTACAACCCGCCTAGATTAGCTCTGCTATAAGCGGGTTTGTAATCCTTTAAACTATAGACTCAAATACTAATAATAAATCGTTAAATGGGTCAAATTTATCTGCAATTATGTTAATTGCATTACTGTGGTCATAAATTTCCATTTATGGAAAGTTAGATAATTTGCTTATGTGTGAAGGGCAAATTTATTTGCAGCCACGTTTGAGTCAACAACTCATTTGTATTTATGTGTGCTCTTATTAAAAAAGAGTGCACTCTTAAAATTATTAATCAACAGCAAATCAAACATGTACACTGAAGTCAAATTTATGTTGTGATTATGTTACAGTATTGGGGCCTAACATTTCAATACATTACAAGTAAATAATCTATTTGAGTGGGGCAAATTTACTTGAAGCCACATTTTGAGTGAACAACTCATTCTACAAAATTAACAAAACGCGAGGCGTATTGGTCTACTACAGCCTGCTGCAACAACCCAGTAATGCTGGTTTCCTTAAGAAATAGACATGAACAAGAAAAGTGTCAGAAAAAAGTATTACAAATGTGGTCTCTGATGACCTTGCCATCTTCTGAACCAGAGTAGCAAATAGAACCAGGCTGATCATCAGCTTCAGCGTGGCCATCTAGTGGTTCCTTCCTTAGAATTGCTATGTTGTGCGAAACAGCACAAGCTCCTATCATCATGCAGACGTTTTCTGGCTTCATCCTTATCTCCAAATGCAGCAGGTGAAACCTTCATTTCCGCACGCCAAATGCCTATTCAATTTCCACCCTTGTTCGAGTATGTGTATTGTTGAATTCTGTCCGCTATTTGGTGCCTGGATTCAAGTAAGGGGTCATCAAGAAAGGCTTACACGGATAGCCACTGTAACCTAAGAGCAAACCATCTTCCGGGGATTGGTGCTGGGCATCGAGTTGTTGGCCAATTTGTGAATCACTGAAAATGAAGCCCTCATGCGTGCTGCCTGGCCATCTTGCTACAATGTTTGTAAACATGCCTGAAATGAAAAAAAATCTCTATTATGTAACAATCCTTTGACATGTAAATTTGATTTCAGTTTAATTGAGGGATAGTTCAATGCAAATTTGTACAATATATACCTATCATGTTTGTTTGTTTTTTGGTTTGTTGACTGTGGCAGATCCAGACCTTGATCTAAGGGGGGGAAAGCCGGTTTTGTTTCACCCCCTCCCTGCTAGCTTTTCTTCCATCTGTGATTATTACTATTTTGCCCAAAACTTGCATGAATATATAAGCCAATGTGCTGTCAGTAATGAATGTTGTTATAATTTCAACATGTGTGGTATTTTTGAGAAAGTGACATCATTTTCTCCAATTCTTAACAAATACTTAGAACAAGAAAAATTAATGGCAGCTGTAAATTCTCGGAAATAGGGGTCCAAAAAGCTGTTGCAGTATAAATCT
>OZ026603.1:17660686-17663186 GCA_964020085.1 Micromussa lordhowensis
TTTTGGACATTTTGGGAAAGAGATTTTTTTCTCAAAGGATAGGTTAAATTGAGGAAAATATGAAATGTTGAAGATTTGATGGATTTGGAAAATTGAAATTTGAAGTGAAGAATTAGTAGACGGATACCAAACAGTCCCCTAGCAACCTGGGGCTCTCTTTTGCGGGGTCAACTGTCTGGTAGTGTTTCCAACCCATCTTAATCCTAACAATTTTCTTTTTTATATCACTTCAAATTTCACGCCTATTCATGTTTACCCCCGCCTTAATATAACTTTTACGCTTTAAAGAGTATTGTGAGAACGTTTTATTCAAAGTTACACACTTGCGGTACATAAACACACGCTTTTTGGCGGCTTTTGGTGAAAAGCGCTCGATTTCAAAACCTATTTAGTGAAAAGAATCTAACCGAAAAAAAACAGTAAAAAGAAAACAAAAGAGAACAATGCAATTAGAGTCTAGCGGTGACTTATTGTCTAGGATCTACTTCTTGTTAATTCACCCTACCGAACACTTATTTTTAACTAGCTTTAACTTGACAAGGGCACTAAAAAGACTTCAAGTTTAACTTAATTACTTTCATTCAACGGGTACGTAGCAAGTAGCACAATTACAACTCGATGTTAATTTAATTGTGCGCCTAAAATAACATCATAACATAATTGTTCAACCGTATAAAACCGAAGTAGGCGGAGCAAAAACATTTCAGTTGTGGAACACGAGCTGCGAATTCCAGATTTTTTTTTCGAACCTTCGTAAAAATAAAGCTTATTTCGAGAAATTGCGTTGACTAAGTGAAGTTGAAAGGCTTTTGGTTGGAGTTATCGGAAGTTTCGAAAAGTCGAGACACGAGCAATGGGTATTTCACAGAATCTTTCACGCATTCAACGTTTGTTATTATTTTATATTTCAAACTTTTTCAAGAGAAAAACAAACAAAGAAAGAAACGATTTCAAATTTCACGTTTCGTTTTCATTCCAGAGGTAAACAACAAACTTACAACTGCAAGCAGTTAATTTAAAGAAAATCTTAAATTGAGACGCAATGCTGAGAACAAGAGAACGTCTACGCGTATGATTTGAATTAAAAAGTACCTACTTTAAAAACATACTTTCTAAAAAACTTCTCTGAAAACCCACTTTCTATCACTTTCTACAAGAAAATTATGTAAGAATTTTATGTACGGTAATGTTTTTACTGAGTTTTGTTAAGGGGTCCAAATCCGGTGAGGGGGATAAAAATCCGCTAGCGGATACGGACCCCGGGGGTCCAAATCCGCTAGCGGATATGGACCCCCCCCCGGTCCATATCCGCTGGCGGATTTGGAACGGGGGGTCCAATTCTAGGGGGATCCAAATCCGCTAGGACACCGGCAGCAGCGACGTCCGCGGCCGTAAAAGAGGCTTGGAAATCAACAGGAGAAATTGCAGCATGAACTTCGGCCATAAGGAAAGTCGCACAGCGACGGAAACGTAGGAATAACGCAAAGAGGAAACTCTGAATTGACGCCTCGGGGAATGAACGCATAACGGAACGATCTTAAGTGCGGAGGGCGTATAAATACTATGCTCAATACCCATGGGTATTATACAAGGATCAACAGAGGGAAAGTATGCTAATTTATGTAGCACGCGTGGCCATTTCGGCCCAATCATATCAATGAAAATATGTGATCTTTCATACATCATTTGCATAAGTAGTGTTTATCATAACACTAAAGGCTGGTTTACAATAGTGCATAAGCACAAGCATAAGCCGACACGCAGAAGTAGCATGACAGCTGGTCATTAGCGTCTTGAGTTATGATAATTTCCAAACAAAACGCACTCCTCAGCAGCACTCTACTGTGTTTGCGTATGTTACTTGTGCTTATGCTTGTGCGCTAGTGAACACCAGCCTTAATTCTTCGACCAATAGATGAAAGCCACGTTATTACCATCAGGGTGGTTTAGTGAATATACATATAGATAGTTTTCAGTCACGTGATCATTTTACAATCGGTAAGAGCTACGCAAACAGAGGAGTTTGACTGTAAATTTCACACCTCGACTGCCAAACCACCATTCCATGAGAGTTACTCCGCAAGTGACAACGAGAAGGTGACATTTTGCAGTTTATTGCTCCATCCTTCTGGGTAATAAGCCAGAGTTGGCTTAAGACCTTGTTCATTCGCTGCGAGTGCCGCACTTTCGCCAACACGACAAACTTGCTTGCGATAACCGTGTGATGTCCTTGCGAACCCCGAAACCATTTGATTGCAAGCCTCTAGACTACGGAAGGCTTTAAATTGTTTTTGTGCGTAAAAGCTTGTTTCCAGAACCAAATAGCAAAGTAAAATCAGTCAATTCAACAGGTGGAAGACAGTCAGGTTCGAAGTGTTTCCCCGCTATCAAGGCAGGATTGATTCCAATATCGTCGAGATTTTTTTTAGATAGCGGTCTCTGACTTTCCCATCCAGCCTTTTAGCGTAAACAGAATTTGGACTACAATGTCTGGATAAAA
>OZ026603.1:17668186-17670686 GCA_964020085.1 Micromussa lordhowensis
CTTCATGGCAAAAACAGATCTTAAATCAGCCTTTCGCCTGATCCCTGTCCACCCTGGTAATTGGCATCTGCTAGGCATTTACTGGCAGAGTCAATACTATGTGGACCTATATCTCCCCTTTGGGCTCCGCAGTGCCCCATACCTTTTTAATCAATTGTCTGATGCCCTAGAATGGATCCTGAAAAACAACTACAACTTGCGGAACGTCATTCACATATTAGATGATTTCTTCATCGCCGAGGCATCCCGCCGGCAATGCTTGTCCAGTTTCAGTACCTTACTCCGTTTCTTCATGTCAGTCCGTGCCCCCGTAGTCGCCTCAAAAACCCTGGGCCCCTCCCAAGTCTTGGAATTCATGGGTATTGAGCTCGATAGCACTCGTATGGAGGCCCGACTTCCCGAGGACAAACTCCTTCGCACCCGGGCACTCATAAATTCCTTTATCGGTCGCCGCTCGGTGCGTTTAATTGAGCTCCAGTCACTTATAGGTACCCTGCAATTCGCCTGCAAAGCAGTCGTCCCAGGGAGAACTTTTCTGCAACGTATGATCGACCTTACCAGGGGCGTAAACAACCGTTTCCACCACATCCGCCTTAACAAAGAATTTTTCAAGGACCTTAATATGTGGAAAGCCTTCCTTGCCGGGTGGAATGGGCGCTCCTTTTTCCTTGACACTATCGTCACCCCGTCCCCGGACATGCATCTGTATACCGATGCTTCTGGTACTATCGGTTTTGGGGGATATTTTAATGGGAAATGGTTTCAGGGCAGGTGGCTCCCCCATATGCTCCTTAACAAAGACCGAGGCATTAGCATAGAATGGCAGGAACTCTTCCCCATAGTTGTAGCATGTGCTATCTGGTTTCCCTATTTTATCGGAAAGCGTATTCAGTTCTGGTGCGATAACGAATCAGTGGTCGCCATCTTGAACTCGGGTCGCTCAAGAGCTCCCCGTATTATGGACCTCCTGCGGTTTCTTGTCCTTATATCCATGAAGCACAATTTCTTTATCAGGGCCCGCCATGTTCCGGGGCTCTCCAATGAGATTGCTGATGCTCTCTCACGCTTTCAGGTATCTCGTTTCCGGGCAGCTGCTCCGACAGCCGAGCGAACCCCTTGCACCATCCCGCCTTCGCTCATGACCCTCTAAAAGACGAAGTTACGACGTACGCAAACTGGGGCTTGGCATGGACCACTAACCGCACGTACGCTTCTGGGGAGAAACACTTTATCCAATTTTGTCTCATGAACAGGCTCATCTCTAACGAAGGGGATATTCTTCCGGCCTCAGAGGGCACTTTAATATATTTTTCTTCCTATCTGGCTAGAAAAGTTAAACATAGCACCATAAAACTCTACTTAGCCGCGGTACGCAATCTTCATATTTCGTGTGGGTATGGCGACCCCCTCCTGGGTAAACTTTTATTAAAAAAGGTTCTTAGGGGCATTCTCCGCTACCAAGGTCACACCCGTGCCCTAAGGCAGCCCGTTACCCCGAGGGTTTTATTAGCCATACGCCCCATTTTGTTAGCCTGGTTGGGTGAGCGGGATTTTTCTATGATTTGGGCTGCCTTCACGCTAGCATTCTTTTGTTTTCTTCGCTGCAGTGAATTTACATACCAAGGGGTATCTAAGTTCCGCCCTCAATTTGACCTATCAGCCGATTGTGTGTTATTCCATCCCTCTCTGGCCAGCCCACGGCAGATGTCAGTTATCCTTAAATCTTCTAAAACCGACGTTTTCCGGGAGGGTCACCGGCTTTTAATTGCGTGCTCACCCTCACCACTCTGCGCGGTGTCTGCCATGCGTTCATATTTTCTTGCGGCGTGCCCTCGGGGGCCCTTATTTACATTTCAGTCCGGCCGATACCTTACTAGGTCGGCAGTCGTACACCTTCTTAGGGACGCTGCCCGTTCCGCCGGTCTCCCTTCCAAATCCCTCAAGGGTCATAGTTTTCGCATCGGCGCTGCCTCTACGGCAGCTGCTGCTGGTCTCCCCGACTGGCTAATTAAAGTCCTGGGCAGGTGGTCTTCAGATTGTTATCAACTGTACATCCGTACACCTAAAAACGTCCTAATGTCCGCTGCCCCACGCATGGCCAGCATTCTCGACTCTTAATTTGTCACCTCTTTTATTGCTTGGGGGGATACCTGCTCCGCAGGTATCAGTGGCGGTTAAGTCTTGCAGCGACTTCCCCAAGCTTCGTTTTCGCTAATTTAGCGCTTTTTAACGCTCTTGATGCCTCTTCTTGTCCGATCCAGCACGTGCCGGCGGAGTCGGCTCGTAGTGCTGGGGAGATAAGTAAGGCTCTAAAACTGTCTACACTCTAGCACGATGCTGACCGGCTGTCAGCTCGTAGTGCCGTTTTAGAGGTAGGCTTTTAGGACGCGTAAGCTTTTGGCCTCGCCGACTTGTCCGATCCAGTGCAGAATTAACCACTGGGGAGATAAGTTTGGCATTTGGTCACGAAATGGAAGTTCGCCTGTCACGCCGATTGCGG
>OZ026603.1:17678186-17685686 GCA_964020085.1 Micromussa lordhowensis
GCCTTTAGAACAGCGCAACATATTCAATTGTTTTTGTAGTGCACGTTGGACAAACTGCTTGCGAAGGAGACTAGTGCATATTTAATAAAGAACCATCGAAATAGCCTCTTGTTTGGTTATTATATACTTGGTTTTCGTTGTCTCGAGCTTAATTTATTCACGAATTGCTTCGACTTGAAAGACCTAAACCTGAACGGCTCCGTTTCGAACGCCCGAGCAAATGTCCCATGTGTGTTGTTTACGATTCCAGATCAGACAGCGGCGTGTTAAGAAACAAGCATTTAATTTTAGGAACGAGCAAAACCCCGTACCATACATAGCAAGCCGAGAGAGAACTGTACGGCTCGTAGAAAACATGGGGTACAATTCGCAATAAAATGTTCAGAATGAGAGAAAACAATATATTTGATTCGAGAGCATCCATGCGTTCTGATCGAATCAGGGAATACTTATGCAAATAGCGGTCGGAAAATTACTAGCGTTTGATTTCTTTTCTCTCGTAAGAAGAGCGTGTTTTTTGCTCGAGGTCGTTTTATCTATTTCTGAACGAAAAGGTGTTCTTTCTTTTCCAGTATAAGTGCTGTACTGAAATGAGATTTTCAAGATATTCATCCCAAGAATTTGCTGGCTTTACGGTATTAAATTCAGTTTGTTTACAATTCTCTGACTTTTATACGCGTAAAGCCTGGCCTAATTCGCGTAAAGGGAAATCTCTGAATTTTTCTCATTATGTGACTCCTATCAAGCTAAGATCAACAGGTCATCAGGAGCTTTCTTATATGTGAAAAATTTCCTTCACTCGTGTATTTACTTATTTTCTTTTCCCGATTTTTTAAGATCGTGTGACCGCAAGTTTATGTCGTGACGGTCGTGCACAAAGTCACAAAAGCCAAATCTTTGCTTTCCTTGCTTGTGAGGGGCTTGGAAATCTTCAGCTAGAAAAAATGCCCAGCTGACTTTTTGCCACAAAAATTCAATGGCCGAGGTTGTGCAGATAGTCCGAATTTGAGCGGCTTTATAATTATGTGAATAAAAGTCCTCAAAAGATATGTTGCTCGTCTTTTAATGCGCTGTCCATAATGAAAGTTTTCAGCTGAACTCTCTAACTGTTCACGATTCAACTCAACTCAATCGAAAACCAATCATGACAACTAAGGCTTCTCTTTCCTTTACAAAAAAACATTCAGCATTTTCACTTATTTCGTTAACTGGGCCTCACTCTTCGCACACAACCCAACAATGATCACTAAACAGCATCCGCGTTAAGGACTCTAGGCCTCTTGTTTCACATTCTTTGCATAGCGTGGTTGCGTGATTGGTAATCGGAGATTTTTGTTTACCTGTAGCTCGAAGGAGAATTGACCTTTCAAACGAATATATATTTGCAAAGGTTTTGACGAGTGCCGAGGTTATATTTTTTTTCCCAGAAAACTCCACCATTGCTTCTGGCGAAGTAAACACGATCTTATTTATCACCGTAAGGGCATTACAGTAAATACGGTCATATTTATCAGCATCAGCGCATTCCATGGCTGACTACCTTCTTTAGCGCATTGAATATTCCCTTCGAAAGTGAACATGCAAGCAAAACAAAAATACAACTCTAGATAATTTCAGCCGTAGTAGCCAGCAACAGGTCCTAAATTACATTCTTTATCCTTGCAAATGTCTTGACGTCCAACTCCGAGGGATTTTCGTCCAATTATTTCTCCCCGACTATGAATATTCAATTCGCTAACTAGACAAAACTTTCCGGAGGGGAGGTATGACGAAAAGAGGTGAGAAATGGCCTGTAATTGGCTGATGATGACATCATTCGGTGACGACATTTGGCCGAGTGGGAGTTTGGCCTGTGATTGGTTGATGAAGACATCATCCGCGGAGGTCTGCGTCTGGTGACACAAAAACGAAAAAAAAAAAAAACCCGTGCAGAGTAAGGGCCTGATTACATGAGCCGGGCTGGCCCGGTTAGCCGGGCTGGTGTCAGTTTGCCGGGATCTCGGCACGTTTGTTAAACGCAACAAAAATCAACTTCGCGATTACATGACAACCGGGCCAGCCCGGTTAGCCGAGATCCCGGTATCGCAGTGCCGGGATCCCGGCTAACCGGGCTGAGATTTCTCCATGTAATCGCGTTTGCCGGGCCAGCCCGGCTCGTTAAGCCAATGAGAGTACAAAATCAAGCTTGCTCCGGTTTCCCACGGTTCATCGCATCAGCCATCAACCGGGCTGGCTCGCCTCATGTAATACCGGCCTGAAAGTAATCTCGGCACACCGAGGCAGCCCGGCTCATGTAATCAGGCCCTAAGAATCGCCCTCGGCCCATGGCCGCGCGGTTAAAAACCCCGTGCAGAGCAAGAACCGCGCTCGGCCCATGGCCGCGCGGTTAAAAAATACTCAAGCAAATTGATGCGTACGGTAGTCTTCTTGAAGGAAAGTGAACCAAAGCAAACTGAAGTAGCAAAATGGTATCAACACGATGCACACTAACATGTGTGACCTTTGACGTGTCATTTACCACACCACAGTCAAACAGCTCTGCTCTACTTTTTAAAAAAAAAACTCTTCTATAGAAAACAGCATATAATGCCCTTCCGTAACAATAGTGTGAAACAAAATAGGTTGGAAGCCAAAAATTAAAAGAAGAGGTGGCGAAAACGGCACATGTACAAATATTACCGCGAGCCGTAGGCGTCATGTGAGCCTATGATTGTCATCAGATGACATTTCTGACCACCAGAAACGCTGCAAGAATTTTTATTATGAATTTACGTCACAGACATGGTTTGCCGCTCGCGCGTCCAGCCGTCTCTTCTGGGGTAGGGTAGACCAGACACGAGAGAGCTTCGGAAATCGAGCCTAGCTAGTTCTCCTCGCTCCAGCTATGTTGGATTCGTCTTCCAATGCGACTGTTTGTTTATGTTTATTAACTGTTATTTGTGTAATATGTAGAGTTTGTCCTCAAGATCAGGATTTTCTCGTGGTGGAGTCCAGCAGGGGCCCGTTTCTCAAAGGTCCCGAAAAGTTTTCGCACACGGAAAGCCATAGCAAAATCTCAAACCTTAGGATTACAAAGCTGTTTTATTCACATATTCTTAATATGAACAGAGGTTCTCTTCATGCAAGACTTTTCAGGCGTATACACCTCTCCTTTACGGACCCGTAAAGTTTCCGGGCCTTTCGAGAAACGGGCCCCAAGCCCGCGGATAAAACTTATAATTTGGCGTAATCATGAGCTTTTTAGAGGCTTGCAAGACCGCGTTGTTCTTTATTAGAGACTTTTTCGGAAAATGCTACCGTGGCTTCAAAGTAACTTCAAAATTTAATTTCAGGAGCTCAACCCCCCTGAAGTAGTACCATCGATTTGTAGAGCGGATTGCCTCTCGTCAATCTTAAACTTCGTAGCGGAAATTTACAATAGCTGCTTCCAGCTACTTCACCTCTGTCATCAAAAACGTTTTCAATGCGTATAACTGTTAAGTTAAGAAAAGGCTTGAGTCTGTTTTAATTGGCTAACCTATTTCTCTTAAGCATTTCTTAGTTATTTGTTTTTCTCATGCTTTTCGTATCGGTTTTGTGGGGGAGCGGAATTCCTTTGAATCCTCTAATCTGAATCGAAAAGCGCACTCGAGCAACCGCGGATATTGTTATCTCCAAAATCAATAAAGAACATGCTCCTGGTCGAATTGTTGGTCCATTCAACGCTCTAACCCTAACCCTAACCTACGTTTCTGCTATAATTACACAAGCCCAATTATGGTTGGTGAATTTAACGCCGACGTCCATAGCTTTTTAGAATAAAAAGTAGCAATAGAAAAACATGACGTTTCGGTGACGACATGTCACCATTATCAAATGCAAATTATAACAAGATAGTAAACGTTATATACAAAATAGTAGGTGACAAAATGCATTAGAACAAACGAGGCGAGAAAAGAATAAACAAAAGAATGAGAAAAATTTTAAATAAACAGTTTCGCTGGAATGGAGTCATTTTAAGTGTTCAGAGTCGGTCTCGTTTTCCTTATCAAAAGCATCTCATAAATAAGGTACTCAAATTTTCCGTTGCATTTCTTTAAGGTGGTAAACTGCTCGTGAAGATTGGTAGGTCTTTGATTGTGTTTATCCTTTAGGTGTTTACCGATGACGGAATACTTATGCTCCTCGATGCGTAGGTGGAGGTGACGGCTCGTGTAGCCTATGTAATTCGAATCACACGAATAACATTGAAATTCATACACAATGCATTGCTGGTTTGCAAGTGAGGGCTTTGTTTCCGTAACTTTTAAATCTTCAGAGATTTAGACTTTTGATTTAGATTTAGACTCCATAGCTGCTTGAGTTTTTGCGGTCTAGATATGAGCCTCACTGCCAAAACAGACACTCGCCGCCTTAGCGGAATAAGATATGGGAGGCAAAATTTAGCCTAGGCAGGAGGTCGCAAGACAGTGAGGAAAGTGGACTGGAACGTCGCCGAAGGGGAGGAGGGAGGGAAAAATATTCTGGACCACGACGCCAAGGGCGTAACTTGTCAAAAGAGGGACAAAATACCAAAAATCGAATCATAAATAGAAAATTAGAAACCCTGGGGAGTAGTAGGCTAATGATCAATTCACCCGGGGCACCAAAAGCGAGAAGAAAATTCCGCACGGAATTATCTTACTATCGACAAAAGCATCGATCCTGGCAATACGGACCCTACCCGCTAGACTCTCCAGGGCGCGAAGAAGAGCCAAAGATTCCTTTACTGCAATAGGTAGGGCGCGGGACTCCACATCTTAGAGGCCGCGGGCTTTCGAAGGGGACTGACCCGGGATGACAAGGCAACCACCCCATCCGGAGTGGGAAGCATCCGAATACATGCGAACCTGAATATGGCACTCCCTCTTCCAAGGGAGGCACCCCTTCCAAGAATCGAGAAAACTCCAATGCAGAAGTTCTTTCCTAAGTTCGGGCGTAACGCGAAGCTGCACGGAGGCCGAGGACGAGGCCCGGGAGATGCTTGGAAGACAGAATTGGTGTATTACTTGGCAGCAGGAACCAACAAGGCAAAAGATGTGGTTTTTCCAGCAAACGTCTGACGATTCTTAAGCGAAACTGTCGTATGCTCCAGAATGGACTCCCTTAGAGCAGAAAACTTGGCACGCTTATCAGGTGGCAAAAGGAAAGCCTGCCTAACCGAGTCGCATATACATAACCCAGGAAAGTAAGGGCAGTAGCCGGCAACAAGGAACTCTTACTAAGCGCGATGAAATATCCCAAGGATATTGACGAGAAGCACGCAATATATGCCGCCATCTCAGCCAACTGAAAAGCCGAGAAAGAGCGAGGAAGAGCGCGAAGAGGCAATCTTAGCTGGCCCACGTGTCGGTCATCGATATAGAGCGCACACGGAACTCCAAACGAACCGCCAAACCAATCGTCTGGTACAGGAAGGCGCTCGCTTTCCAGCCAAAAGGAAGGGTAGCGTAAACAAAAAACCATCCTCTCCATTACAGCCCAAAAAAGGTGGAACTGGACGGGTGCAAACGAACATGGTCATAGCCTCTCTTATCATCGAAGGTAGTCTGGAAATGACCCGGAGCAACGTAGCGAGGCAAATCCGTTATGCTGTCCAGTTTGAAAGGGCAGTCACGAATCCATAGATTAAGGAATCGCTCATCATGGCACATCCGAGGCTTGCTAGGCTCAACCGTAATAGGCATCAAACGATGAGGTGGGTCCACCTTACCAACCTCATCCCAAACCAGAAGAGAACCATTGGCCACTCTCTGGAGGATAGTTCGCGTAACAAAGTCATGAAATCGGGCACACGAAGGCGAGTTAGGAAAACTGATCCGAGAGGGGGAGTCAGAATGGTATGAACGGCCCTTGAAGGAGCCACGGAACGGGACAAAAAACTCCCGCACCCTAACCCCTTCTGTGATGTACCCCAGAATCTCCGAAGCCTTTGGGTGACCCTTCAAGACGACCTCCCAGAAGGGCGAGCAGAACAGGAACGCAGGTTACCGGCCACAAAACTATCCGGTGCCGGGAAACAAACAGGACCGGTGAAGCGGAGACTAAACCCTGCGAAGCCATTTCAATAGAGGGCAAAGGTCCGGCCCAGCTGACAGCTGCCCTCCCAATCACACCACCGTACAGAGCGTGGGTTCGCTTGAGCCTCCATACGAGCCGCTGTAGACGAAGCAGATGTACAGCCCTAGAAAGGGGGCAGAAAAGAACGAAGCTAAAAACGCGGAAGAGAGAAAGTGAAGCCTAAAACAGGGAAGGACGGAATCCACCAGCCGAGCCGGACCAGGAACCCGTCCTAAAACAGGTTATAAGGCATGAATAAGATAACCCTTCTCGTCACGGCAAGGAGGAGGATGGGGTCGGGGCAAACTAAATGGCCAGTGAATAACAGAGGCAAACATTAGAAGCCGGTAATACACAGAGACCAAACTAAAAACACTGCAAAATAAGACAAACTTTAAAAGCCAGTGCTAGTAATCACAGAGACAAACCTAAACCAGCGCAAAAAAGACAAACTTTAATAGCCGGTAGTACACAGATGCAAAATTAACAACAGTGCGAAATAAGACAAACTAAATAGCCGGGAATAAACAAAAGGCAAAACTTCTAAACAGCGCAAATTAAAAGCGCTTTCGGCCAGTCGAGCCATGGCGAACAGGGGAGTAACAGATAGAAGCAACATGGCCCCTGCGGCCACAGTTAAAACAAACCGGGGGACGCCGTGGGTAGGGCGCAGGGCGCGCTAGAGGACCCCACGCATGTTGCTCCCGGGGCGCACCGAGCAACTGAAAACGTTCGACACACGAGAAACGAAAAGATACCAACTGAAAGTGCTCGACATACAAATAACTTAGAGCGCTCGACACACAAGCAACTGAAAACGCACGACACACGAGCAACTGAAAACGCTCGACACACGAGCAGCTGAAAACGCACGACGCGTGAGCAAACGTAAAGGTACAAACTGAAAGCGCTCGACATACGATTAACTGAGAGCGCTCGAGACACGAGCAACCGAAAATGCACGGCAGACGAGCTGCGCGAGCAACTGAAAACGCTCGACACAAGCAACTGACAACGCTCGACACACAAGCAACTGACAACGCTCGACACACGAGCAACTGACAACGCTCGACACACAAGCAACTGGAAACGCTCGACACACGAGCAGCTGAAAACGCTCGACACACAAGCTACTGACAACGCTCGACACACGAGCAACTGGAAACGCTCGACACACAAGCAAGTGAAAACGCCCGACACGCCTGCCACGCAAGCATCCGAAAACCGACTGATGACACTAGACACGCGAGTACTGAAAACAACTAGGAAAGCCAGTGACTAAATAACGCCCGACTAAGAGCAACAAACACTAGACACGAGCACGAACAAACCGACAACGCGCGGCCCACGAAGGGCCAAACGGGCAGAACTGAGATATACCGAACGCCACGAAAAGTAACACAGGCCAAAAATGACAAACGC
>OZ026603.1:17693186-17698186 GCA_964020085.1 Micromussa lordhowensis
GTTCATGGACAGTTCAAAATAAAGTTTTGATGTCTGTGCGAATGAAGGTAACGTTTTAAGTTCCGGTTGAAAATAAAGTAATCATTTATTCCGTCACTGTTTACGATACGTTTTTAACCTTCAAATATCGTATTAAGTACAATTACTGAGCTTGCATCGGTTCCCTTAAGCAACTTAAATTGTTTCATTTAATGTTAGCATTAATTTGATTTCATTCGCATTGCTGCAACTTCTAGTTTACGTTTTATAATTTCAAGAATTAAACAACACTTTTTAGGTGGGAAGTGCATTTAAGTGTACCACAAACGCGCTCTTTTTTGTTTTGTTTTGTTTTGTTTTTTAACAAACAGCAACAACTATCTGTATCAACTTACCTTCTCAAGTATACATTGTCCCTGAGCAGACAGCAGCCATAAAAAAAATTAAAAAAGTCGTCAAAATTTCCGTTAAAAGAAAATGCAAGTCCAGTCCGTTGTCCAGTCCTTGGAATTTTTTTTTCTAGCTAACTTTTTGTGGCGCAGCGTCGCAGTGAACAAAAAGCGCGCGAAAGTATAGCCTCGTTTTTGTTCTTTTTTCCAGGCCCCCTCCTCGCCAAAAGCAATTGAAATTAGAAGAAACTTATATGGTGTATGTTAAATTGCACAAGATAGAACTATAGCTGGTCGGTAGTACAACACAATGGGTTTTTAAATACAACCTTGTGTTTAGCTTGAAAAAGAGTGGGAAAGGCGGATACGAAATGAATCATGCCACCATTTTTTTTTTCAAATTCTTTTTAGAACATGGATTGCAGTATTGAAGATACAACAAACTACCAAGCAGTGGCAGGACAAGTCAGCAAGGAATTATCAAATGACAAAAACAGATTTGTTCCAATGGAAGAAAGGCGAGACACCTCTGTGCTATCAGTTGACGTTCTTGCGTCCTTATGTCATGGTAAGACATGTATGATAACTAACTCCTACTTATTACACTCAGCAGAAGCAAGCAGGTCCAATACTTCATAATTGCGCTATTAATAACTAGTCCTGTCTAAATGCGCGCCTAGTATGAGAATGAGAATACTGTGGAGGCATTGACACTGCATATATGAAGACATAATTGATCATTGCAGTTATACACAACTTAAGCACTTGTGAAATAGGCCATTTCCGAATTACCTCAGGCCTCTTTTTGGAAGCGAGTCTTGGTGCTCATCCTTTCATATGCAAATCAATTTTCATTCACACGCGAATTAAACTCATTTTCATATGAATGAAAATTGATTTGCATATGAAAAGATGAGCACCAAGACTCGCTTCCAAAAAGAGGCTTGAGGTAATTCGGAAATGGCCTATTAAAGCCTGAAAAAATCCAGGCCTGAACGGGATTCGAACTCATCACCTATGCGATCCCGGTCCAGTACTCTACCAACTGAACTATCAAGCCAACTGGGAGCTGGTTTCACTGTGAGTTCGTCGAGGTGGTGAAGAATGCAAGTGAATATATGAGAATCATCATTTTGTGAAGCTGTGATTTAGAGAGCTTTGTATGGCTTTTAGGGAAAAGAGATCAGTCCACATTCTATAAGGTGTAACAGCAGCAAGAAAAGAATATAACAAGCATGCACGCCATGTAATAAGATTTAAACCATCACATTGTCAAAACTTTTATAGTTTATGATGCATTTTATGTTACAACCACTATGTCATCTTTCAGTGATTCAGTAGCGTAGCTCTTAGGCAAGGAATGCTCTTTCTTTCTTTTTCAAGGAAAGAAGCCAAAGAACAAAAGGTCCTGATAAATTTCATTAATCATTTATTCCTTAAGGAAAATACATGACGTTCTGGCGTGGCGTGTCAATCATGAAAGATCCCTTATCTCTGACAGCTAACCAGCAGTTACTATGGGAACTCAAACCTAGAACAGTATTTGAATTTGGCGCGTACAAGGGAGGCTCGGCTTTGTGGACAGCGGACGTGTTGAAAATGTTTGGGTGCAAGTCACGTGTGATATCCATCGACATTGACCTTTCCTTGCTGGACCCTTTGGCTAGAGAGTCCCCGGATGTGGAGTTCATTGAGGGAGACTTGTTTCATGTGGAAAAAATTTTTCCAGCAGACTTTTTGAAGGTAAATTAGTGTGCAATGGTGACGTTGTTTCGTTTTGCCAAAGTTTTGATGAAACATTTTGATGCAAATGGTAACTAAATTCCCAAAAAAGACTAAAAGAAGGATATTTACGCCTTCTTGACTTTAAAAGTGTGCGCGAGCACACAGCTGAAATTTCAAATGGCAGTTTAATCCAAGCGATCTTTCCAAGGTGCGAATTTTAACGTACAGGATTAATTTGAAACTGTTACCTGAAATAAAGTTCATTAAGAATTGTACAAAAGCAATTATGTTATTTGCTCTCGATTTCTATGAGGTGATAGTTGATGAGGACTTGGGACTAACTTGCCCATGAGGTTTTGTTTTTCAATCTTCCAATTTGACTATGACGTAACAAGGCAGGTATCCTGGATTCCATTACACTCTGGGGTAACAGGAATTATTACTAGTTATAAAATAACTGAGATACTACGTACGTGGTCAATAGAGTTGCAAAACCTATGTTCTATTGTACCGTTAAACACATAGAAAAGTGGTTACGTCACCGTTCCCGTCATAACCGAAGAGAGCGATGAAAATTTCTCCAACTTCGACCTAATGTTGGCCTTTGGTCCGGAAATTACAGAAGGCGAAAATCAAAATCAAAATAGAGTAAACCAAACTCTAAATAAACGAAAGAAAACAAAAGTGCAAGGAGAGAGATTTGCCGTGGTCGAAAGATCTTTACAGCTCTACGCGGGAACTCTGCCAGAACACAGCGATAAGTAATGGTAACAGGACTGAGTGGAGTCCAATTCGGTCTGTAATCATACGAGTGATAACAAAATCGGACGACCGCGCAGCGGGAGTCCGATTTGTTAATCACGAGTATGATTTCAGACCGAATTGGACGACACGAAGCCTTATTACCGATTAATCATAAAAATTACAATTTCCGAGAAAAGAAGAATAGCCAAGTTATGGAAGATAGGGAAAATTTGCATTAAAATACCTACAAAGGAGATGTAAACATTCTAAGGCCACCGCGCCTACTACCGGCAATTAGGCGCCAAAAACACAAAAGCAAGCGTGTGCATGCAAGCACGTAATTACAACTTTGAATGTGATTGGTTGGTTTAAACTACAACTTCGAATGTGATTGGCTTATTGAACTGTCTGATAACAAACTGTCCATTAACAAACTGTCCAACAACAAACTGTCCGATAACAACTTGGCAAGTGAATTAGTGGAAAATAGGAGTTTTTTTAACCAATCACAATCGAGAAAATTGTAATTTTTATGATTACAAATGTATCAAACAGTTTCGGCTTCTGCTGGCTGAGATGTCAATAACACGAATATCTTCCATTCAAACATATACATGGACATTTACAAGGATAAACATTTCTTTCATTACAAAAATGCTACGCCGCTTCCGTTTAAGGCCGGTACACACGAGGGAGTTTGCTCCTGAAACACGCTCCCGAAACTCGCTCCCGGGTAAGTACTCCAACCAGTACACACGAAGAAGCTTGCTCCTGAAACACGCTCCCGAAACATGCTCCCGGGTAAGTACCTCAACCAGTACACACGATGGAGCCTGCTCCTGAAACACGCTCCCGCAAAGCAAATTTCAGTACACACGAGGGAGCTTGCCCCTGAAACACGCTCAGCAAAGCAAATTTCAGTACACACGAGGGAGCTTGCTCCTGAAACAGAATCGTGCAACAGTTTTGCCCCTGGAGCTTGCTCCCTCATATCAAACCAGTTTGATATGAGTGAGCAAAACTCGGGAGCAAAAGTTTTGTTGCGCAACATATTTTTTCGCTAGAAATCGTTGGTGCAGACGAGGGATCTTTGCCCCGGGAGCGTGTTGCAGGAGCGTGCTGCGAGAGCAAGCTCCCTCGTGTGTACCGGCCTTTACACTTAAGCTTAGAAGGAAGTTTTAAGCGCTTTCGGTGCTTTCCAGGGTCTGTGGAGGATGCATTTCTGTCTATTTCTTACGAGTTGTCATGGGGAATTTTGAGTTTAAACTCGATGCATGCATAACACGATAACACAAGCAGTATCTCTCATTTAACAAAATACAGAGAGACACAGACTTCATAGCCTTCAACATAAATAGATTCTGAACAAATTTCGGAAGCAACGTTTCTGTAACTAACCTTTATTCCATTCGCAAACCACTGGAAAGTTATCGTTGAATCACTTCGCCAAGCGTATGAAGTTTCTACTACTTGCAAACTGTCTGTACATGTACAGGTTTCTAGTTTCGCGATGACCGATTCCGCCTCCGAATCCCTACATTTCCCCGTCAAAATACTTTTAAATTAATTAATATACTTTCTGCCTTTCACTTGTAACCTTTCCCTTTCCTTTATTAAAACTTATTTGGTGTGAAATACTTTCGTCGCCTTGCTCGATCTGCAGATTTTTTGTCCGGTGCGTCCGGGGCTGAGTTTGTGCTTTCATTCTTTCAGTCGCTGTGATTGGTTTGAAGCGTCATCTCATGATTTGATCAGAATAAGCAACTTGATCACGAAAGTACAATAAATTTTCCTCTCTTTGACAAACGTTTTCCATAGTTATAGTCTCTTGAACTGCAAACTTGTTGGATGCCGACTTTTAGTGCGGTTAGTACACACAGAACAGAAGAGTCCTATTTGACCTTTTAGAAAGGGTGGTCTATAGGGGAATCCTTGTTTACAATATTTGCCTCATTAGCATAAGCAATTCTGTTTTTGACGGAGTCACAAATAAATCAGCTCTGAATATTGAAAGGTCATAGTACGATTAACTCTGCCAGTGAATATGAGCCCGATGTATTGAATACGTTTTGTGCAACACGGGTTTAAAAACTCAAAATTTAACAAAGAATGTATGAGCTCATTAGCGCTTTTTCCACCCAGAAATTTTGCAGTTTTTGAAAG
>OZ026603.1:17703186-17725686 GCA_964020085.1 Micromussa lordhowensis
TGTAAATACTGGCCGGATAACACTCAAAGACAATGACGAGATAATCAAGGAACAGAACGAAGTAGCCAAAACTTTAAATACATATTTTACTGGTTCTAATGCCAACAGTTGGAATAGGCCCTTTGCAGGATCCGGTCACATGGTACGGAATAAATTACGCTGGGACGCGAATGACGCAGTGGGACTTCCAAAACAAAGGAAAGTCGGGCTGGACTGGTACGAGTTCCTTTGTTTTGGATGTCCCACTGCGTCATTTGCGTCCCAGCGTAATGTATTCCGTACCATGTGACCGGATCCTGCAAAGGGCCTATTACACCTCCACCGCCATTATTGATCTTTCACATATAGCTGTTGACTCAACGCTGTCGCTTAGGAAATCAAACCCGATAGGAGTATGTGAGGTTTTGAAAGGCTTAAAGCCTGACAAAGCGACTGGTTGCGACTTAATTCCACCAAGACTCGTTCAGCAATCAGCGGAGGTGTTGACCCAGCCGTTTAGCACACTGTTTAATTATATTCTGGATCACGCGACCGTGCCGTCGCAATGGAAACTTGGTGAAATTTCTCCACTGCATCAAGGATTGTAATTTTGAGCCAATCACGAGTGCCGTTATATAAAAAATACACTACAGTAATTTATGCATTAGGTTTGGCACATGAGGAGATCACCGCATCAAGGCAGCCGCCGCTCCAACGTCGCAAAGTGCGATAGACCCTGCCAAACCAAACTGATTTAAGGTGGCTGGAAACAATTAATTTTTCCAGTACTTTCCAAGACTTAGATTGATGACAAAATCATGGTATCAAAAAACTGTCCAATCATTGCTGTCAATTTTGTGGCACAATAGGTTACCGTAGCAACAATATGACCTGCTAAAAACAGGCTTTAAGCGCTTATAACTCAAAAACGAGTTCGGTGACCCCTATTTTTTATTGTCTCATTGTAATCAGCATGATAAGATTCAGCTTTTTGCAAAGTTTAAAAAAATTCTTCGAAGGGGGTTCAGAGCCACCTTAAATTTTTGAAAATTTAAGATGGCCCTGAACCCCCTTCGAAGGATTTTTTTAAACTTTGCAAAACGTTGATTTTTTTTGCGTTATCAAATTTTGATCAGCATGTTAGGACGCAACTTTTGGCAAACTTTTAAAACAATCTGTACAAAATTTTTATGAAAATGACAACACATCTGAAACTGAATTTGCAAGACATGTTTCGGTCGCTCAACGACCATCTTCATGTTGAAACTGGAATTAATTTGAAGTGACATTTGAATTTATAATATAATGTTAAACAAAGATAAATAACAAACGTCAAAAGAAGTTAGGAATCTAGAAAAATAGCTAAAGGTAACAAAAGAGTGTACAATAGTAAAGTGCTGATTAGAACGAGAGAGTTAAATTAACGTGATATAATTTCTTGTTTAAAGAAGGTTGCTCCATGAAATATGCAACGCTTCTTTATTTTGCGGTCGCATGATCTATAACTTTAAAAACATTCAGCAGAGCAGGAATTACGGCATGCCTCGGATTGTTGAAGGTGCTGAAAGATATGTGAGGTCCTGTCCCTGTATAAGTGTTCGTAAATGCGTGTCGAGAGGTGTCGGGTAGTTTCGCCGACATAGCAAGAACTACAGCTTGCACAGGCAAACAACTTATAAACAACATTCGAACGGAGCAACCATCTATAAATAAGCAATTATATCACGTTAATTTAACTCTCTCGTTCTAATCAGCACGTTACTATTGTACACTCTTTTGTTACCTTTAGCTAGTTTGCTAGATTCCTAACTTCTTTTCACGTTTGTTATTTATCTTTGTTTAGCATTATATTATAAATTCAAATGTAACTTCAAATTAATTCTACTTTCAACTGAAGATGGTCGTTCAGCGGCCGAAACATGTCTTGCAAATTCAGTTTCAAATGTGTCATCATTTTCATAAAAATTGTTGTCAGTCTGCCTTTTTCCAGATCTTTTGGAAATCTGTACATAGAGTTGAATAAATGATAACAACGTGTTCACCAATGACTAGAAAGTTTTTTGATATCATGATTGTAGCATCAAGTGATAAAGAGCATTTATAACGACCCATCAAAATCTAAGAGGTGGAAGCTGTTCAGTTGAGCCACCTTCATTGAGTCACTCTCGTTCACCTATAATCCTCCTCTGGAATAAAATGAACCAATAATTGAAATATCTCTTCTCCAGCACCTAACAGTGAAAACATTACAGGTGGACGGCATTTTCCAAACCAAATTCCTCACCCGAGCACAAATAGTAAAACAAAATGGACGAATCGCAGTTCCGACAAACAGGTAAGGAACTGCACACGGCAAGAAACACTTTGTCAAAGAAGAAAACAACTCCAAGATGAAAGTTCGCCGAAAGAGCTGCCAGCAAAAGAAACTATCAAAACCAGGGAAGAAGAAAAACAAACGACCGCAAAGTAGTAAAACATGAGAAGTCTCGCTATGGACAAGACTCTTGCGATAATATTCTCAAGAATTTGGCAGCGTAGGTTTCCATTGAACAAGAATAAACACAGCGACATTCAAGTACTGCTGACATCGACATTCAATAGCTAACTTGCTCGTGAGGTTTTGTTTTTCAATCTTCCATCTTGACTATGACGTGACAAGGCCGATATCTTCACAGGCGTCACAAACTCACGATTCGAGGAATCGATCAAATATTTAATATTAGTATATACCACACAAGTGAATAGTACTTTTCGCGCGCGCTGATTGGCTAGCTCGGAGGTGATTAGCCAAGTACTATTCACCTCCACTTCGGTGAATAATTGTTAAATAGTTCATGTACGCGTATCGAGTGAGATGTGACTGCCTTAAGTGCGCGGTACCGGTGTTGTGTTACACAGTGGACCGTTGAGAATTTCAGCGCTCTACAAGCATCATTGGATGGAATCTAAAATAACGAACGATAAAATCGCACGATGAAATAAAATGTTACTTTTGAATAAAATTAAGAAAATATACTCACCTTGCCTGGTTTCTGTTGTCCGTTTGGCCTATTTCGTCGTTTTTGGGGGTTCTTCAGGTGTTTGTCGGAGCTCTCTATTGGCGAAGTCAAGGTTGGACACTGTTGTTTCGAAAGACCTGGACTTCGAGGCCGTTTTCTCGCCGAAATTCGAATCCGCTGCTCGATTTTTCCCTCCAACGCAAAGAAGGATAGTCCATTGGTCTCCTTATCCGGTCGGCTTGGAAAAAATCTTCAAACTTTCCGCTCCAATTCGAACGATTTTTGCTTCACTACTGGAGCTTTCAACTTCCCGACGCAGCTTGTTACCGGGACTTGAAGATACGCTACGGCGAGGTACTACTAAGGCTACTTTGGCCGTGAGGGACTTGGCTGACAACGGCGTTTTACCCGCCAAACTGAAATGATTAAGATTTTGCTGTACGGCAACAGCATGTGCGGCCACTACGTGTCTTAACAAAATGACTTCGCTCAAGGAAACCAGAGACTTTATTCTGTTTCATACGAAATAAGTTGATTAATGACGATGATGTCCTTCCCCTGTAACCGTCTTACCTCTCCCAGAACTAAGATTTGCATTTTAGAACTTGTTAGAACAGCCATCTGTAATTCCAACCACAAAACAAAATATAAACACTGATAGAAAGCTCCATTTCAGCACGGACAGGTTGTTCATACAACGATTAACCCAAAAATACAGAACTTTTTGTACATTTTGAACAGCAATAAACAATTATAGTTAAGATTACTACATACGAAGCGTTCTTATCTACGGCTGTTCGGCCCGATACTAATGACTGCATGGATCATCTCGCGGTAGGTGTTAAAATCGTTTAAATTTTCTGTACAAATGACAAAGAAGCAATCATCTTACAAATGATTTTTATGATTGAGTACTTTATCTTCAAACTAGGCTGTTCAAACAGTGAAAAAAGCGCTACAATTAGAAGGAAACGGCAGACTTATACTCACGTAGTGAAGAGTACGTGAAACCAGGCACTTTCCCGTAATAGAAAGCAAGGCTACGACGGGAAAGCCGAACTGGTGCGCGCGTCAAGACGTCACCAGAAGTGATCTTCCCTCTCTGCCAAAAAAAAAATTCGAAATTTTATGCTGGCTCTGACTGGAACTTTTTTAAACTTTGCAAAAAGTTGCATCTTATCATGCTTATCATAATTCGATAATAAAAAATAGGGGTCACCGAGCTCGTTTTTGAGCTTATAAGTTATAAGCGCTTAAAGCTAAAAGTAAGGATGTTTTTAGCAGGTCATATTGTCGCTATGGTAACCTATTGTGCCACATTCCCAGTATATATTCCCAGTATATATACAGTGAAAAATTAAAAAAGAAATAAAAAAGATAGTCAATAAGAGAATTTGTATCTATGTCCACTTAATTCTTAAGTAAATTTTCAAGCAGTGGTAAAATCTGATTTACTTAGAAGTTCCCCTTCCATTCCTCCCTCTTGAGCGCACAAAAGTGTTTTTGGTACCATGCATGGATTCCGTCCTCACCTGTACTTACAACTCTCACAGCCAGAACTGAACATTAACTTGATCTATTCATTAATCGTTTTTCAGGTACAATGCAACATGGAACATGAATGGTTACCTGAAGAGAGTTTAAAATAGCACTTCCAAATCTGTTTTTGCGATCAACTATTATAATTGCTTTAAAAGAAGTTTAATGGCATGTAAACGTGGTTTCGGAGTAGTCATGACTCCATTATCATTATTTCCCTATGATATATCCCTGCACATAGGCTTGTGTACATTTTGAGCGGTATTGGATGTTCAACCAATGCGCGCTGATCGCTTTTGCGAAGTTAAGTTTGAATTGACAATAAAATTTCACAGTTACTTATGTATTTTCTATAGGAGTTGATTACGCAACGTCAGTGCTCACACTTTGTTTTCTATCTCACCTTCGTGTGCATTACTGTTACGTAATACCTGTCAAGTATGCAACACTGATTTCTGTACCACATGGGAGTAAGGTGTCATAGCATATACTGCTATATAGTCCAGTAGCCGTGTGCTTATTTCACTTCTCGCGTCACCAATATAGCTTTACTGTATTCTGCTTTCGTCCAGTTCGTTTTTTGTAAGCTATGCCTGGAAGCGGACCGGACGATCTTCACGAAGAATCAGATATTCCCAACAATCCGCCAACAGATCCTCCCACATCGCAAGGGATTGATGAAGTGTTCTCTCTCTTCAAGACATATCTTGAAAACCGTTTGGAACAGAAGGGCAAAGAGCTCGAAGAAAAACAAAAAATTGATTTGCAGGCAGAGAAGTTCAAATTCAAAAGTAACCAGAAGCAGTTCGTGTTCAACGCCGAGCTTGAAGAATTAGTGGGAAAAATCAAAGAAGCAAACGCCCAGAAGGACCACATGAAAGTGGCTCACTTAACGGACCAAGCCAAAGCGCTGTTGCACAAGAGACAGAAGCTTATCAAACTCGCAGACTCGAGTGAAGCCGGCTGGGACGCAGTTCAAGAAAACGAATCCCAAGATATTGCCTCGGACGATGAGGACGACAAGAAAATTCGCAATGCTAGAGCCGCAGCTAATAGGAAAAGGAAACAGAAAGAAACGGAACGACAGCAGCAGAGGAATAAGAAGCGTTGTACAACTCCCAACCTGGGCACGCCGGATCATCATCTTTTTCGTGGTATTTGTATCGCTATTGTTTTTTACTTTATATTCTTCCTGTTATTCTCTCAGGTGCTTTGTTTTTCTCGTGTTATATATATTGGCTCTCCGTGAGTTACCAACCCATTTGACTGTGGTTGTCGTGTTGTGCAAGTTCCTATAACGGTTTAGAAAATAATTTTCATGTGTGCGAACGCAGTGAGTTAAAATGAAAGTGATAATACATTGGTCTGACGCAGCACTTTCGTTTCATCCCGACCAGTCCGATATGCTTTCGAAGAGTACCAACAAGGCATCCTTCAGTATTTTCCGAACCCAAATTCGACAAAAAAATCCCACCATATTAAGGACTAACACACCATTTTTTCAAACTTTTTTCGTAGCTAAGATTTAATTCTAAACCATGGCAAAGTATACATTTTTAGAACGCCTAATGACCAAGGATTATGACAAAAATATTTTTGTATCTTATAATTGTATTGTAGCCTGAAACCGGTTGATTAAATCTGCCACCTGCTGGGGAATGCCAGGGCTTACTTGAGAAAAGATGACTCCTACAAGAACTAATCAAAAGGAATCAAATAGCTTGCTGTGATAAGCATAGAGATGTTTGAAAAGTTAAAAACACATCAAATGGTGACCAGTTAAATCTGATACAGAAAATCCAGCATACGTTTCAATGCATAACTTCAACAAAATGCATTGGATGGAAAAAAAATCTATGCTTATCCCACAGAACTTACTCAGAACAACAAATCTTGAAAATTGCAGCTCAATTGGACAAAACCTTCTCAAAATATGTTTTCTCAAAGGCGAAAATAACTCGTTTTGAGAAATGAGCTTTAAACTTACAATAACAGGAATTGACAAATTCCGTCAAAAAAAAATTTTCGAATTTCTTTTCAGAATTTTAGGTCAGTCAGTCAGTTAGCTTATCGCAGGATATCAGGCAGGCTTCTGATTGGCCGATGACGACTTAAAGTATGCTAATGAATTAACACAAGTGCTGAATAATCGACGAGCTGTTCGTTGTATCTTTTGTTTCCAATGGTCATTTTATAAAAGGAAGGATTATATCTGAGATCGCAATTCTAGGAAATGCTTGATTCCTTTCCACTCATAATTAAGTAATCGTACATGGCGGGAAGTCTAGTAATGACTTTACGTTACGTTCCTATACTACAAGATAGCGCATACACCAACGTAACCTGTTTTTTTTTCACAAACTTGTATTTTCGTTATTTCCTGTTTTTCTTTTCCATGATTGCCAAAGAAAAAATGTTTCAGTCTTCTTGGAATCAGTTGGGTTTTTTACGCTTATTACTCGCGCTGATTGCAGTGTTAAAGGGAACCTCCACTATTTTTACAAATATCGCTAAAAATGTTTCAAATGTATTTATTAGAAGATTTTTTATCATCCTCCAAAGATAGGCCCTATGGCTACCATCTTGAATGGCGCGCAATGCACTACGGGCTGATGACGTATCGTGGTTGCTTCGCTTTGCTTGGTTACCCAGTTCTTTGTGTTTACAGTCCGCAAAAAAGTAGGGAAAGAGATGTCGCAGATACTCCCTTATCAGCTGGAACCAGAGAACATTTTAGGCGATACTTCAGTAAAAATACTGGAGGTTGCAAAACAAATAACTACTTACATTACTTACAATACAGCTATAGCACTTAATATAATAACCCAAGATATTCTCGCATTTTGATTGGTTCTCGCCTATGATCTATTAGAGGACAGATGCACGATTGACGTCAGCATTACAAAGCTCTTCCCTCTGTGTTTTTTGAGAATTTAGATAATCTTTTACTTGATTGAGCAAAAGATATGTACAAAAAAGTATTGTAGAGGCATTGAACAGGTACGAGAAGCATAGTCTAGCAGGAGGAAGAAAGATAAAGCCGTTTCTCTTTTAGAAAATGGCTCAGAAAAAATACTCGAGCAGTTGGCAGTCGAGCGAGATTGGTTATCCGAAAACTTTTACTTTTTCTCGAATTTAACCAACCCAATAAACAAAACGTTTATGACATTAATTAATTTAATAAATTCAACTTTTCTCAGTCTCAAAATAATTGTTGACACACTGATTGATGTCGGGAATTGCGAAACATCAAATATCAAAATAAACACATAACCTTGTTTTCCGATGCGAATGTTCCAGTCCGTTTCAGGGCACAGCAGCGAGCAAAGTACAGCTCACTACAGCTCACGGCCAACTGTATCGCAGCTAAAAGGTGTCTCCGACTCTATTTCAAACTGATTTGAGAATCACCGACCACAGAGGACACGGATTTCCACCGTCACTGGCGCTCTTTTGCGTTCAAAACTTGGATCGAGTGGCCTCCGGGTTGACCGCAATCGCAAGTTTTCCGAGCGTATTTTTTCAACTCCTGCAATATTCAAGGCAACATCCAAGCTCTTCGGCTCACTGGGCTGCTCTGATGACAAAAACTGACTAGGCGTATCCAGCATTTTCTTCAAGATATTGTAGATTTTCGCAGTTCAATTCTGCTTTCGCTGTAAGTTTTCATTCCACGAGAAGCGACGCTCGAGTCAAGTTTGACAGTGGCGTAATTTTCCTGGACCAATCACAAGTCTTTGCAACGCATGGCAACCAATGAGATTGCTCCATTTTGTATATCATAGATCACGTCAAATGGCTTTTTTTCGTGCAAAGGCGGGGCAAAAGGCCGGCTTTCGCGTTATGTTGAAATATTTAGAAACAAAAAAGGCTTTTCGTTATTATATAAAACAAATAGATTCCATGTTGCCGTGCGTCTGATTCAGTAATAGATCACAGAAGACGTCAAAATGTGGTAAGAACATCAGTGACACACTCGGCTATCGCCTCGTGTGCCCCTTTTTTGTTCTTACCACATTTTGACGTCATCTGTGATCTATTACTGAACAGATGCACGGCAACATGGAATCTATTTGTTAAACTGACATTGCAATAACTCTACTCTCGGGGCAACATTTACATTACTTAGATTACAATACTTACAGAGAATACGGCACAATATTAAACTACTTACAATACAAGACATTACATCATTTATTGACAGAATTATTTTTTTATCGGTCTCCACTTACTTAAAATTTTGTCTTGATGAGCAAAGTCACATGCAAATTTTTCAATATTGTAATTAAACTTAAGGTAAGTTTGTATGCGGGCAAAATCAGGGGTACGTCCCTCCATTTTGCATTTATATATAAAAAACTTGACTACTAAAATAATAAATTTTTACAAGGCATTCAGTTTGTTTAGCCCAAGAGAACAGATTCAAGGGAAAATTCTATTTCAATTTCAAATACAAGTTTACCTTTTTCCGTTTTCTATTGCATGAGTCCTTCCCTACTAACCAGTTATATTTTGTTTTGTGGTTTACAGTGCTTTGCCTTTTTTACTCTCTAAGCGTAGGTGCTTCAAGAAACAATAGTACATACATTATTGTCGGCTTCTATCCGACAGCTTAACATACACAGTTCTAGATAAAGCTGTTGCAAAGAGTAATGCGTAGGACTATCCACTGATTCGAACACAAATCTGTTCTCGTTCAAGAATACTGAAAACGTTCAGCATACGTAATGCCCACCGCAATCTGACTTTTTAAGGAACAGACTTACTTGCTTCAAAACAACACCATTGAAACAATAATACATACATTATTGTCAGCTTCAATCCAAAATCGCAATACCCTGTATTCACGGCAACAATTACTTTCTAACAAACAAAGTTTAAAACCTTATCAATATGTTATCAAGACCTCGTTTACTTGCTTAAAAAACAACACAATCAAACGAATAACAACAGTACATGTTATACATTATTGACATTTCGTTTCAGATCAAACCCAGAAGCCTGGCGAAGGTTACACGCTTACAAGGCTACTAAACACTACGCACAAAATACTCCTTAAGGTTATCTAGCTCAGGACATGAATTATTGGCGACTTCATTTCGTTTCCGAACACTAGAAGGTGGCGAAGGTTTAAACAGGTTTACGCGTATACAAGTTAAGGGTAGCAGTGGTAGCACATTTGAAAAACAATTCCAATAAGCAAAAAGGTGAAAGGGCATGGCATAAATCAAAGCGAAGCATTGTCTACACGAGAAACCAAAGTCAAATATTCTCTTATACTGCAATATGTCATTCAGCTCTCTCTGAAGTTTTCCTCTGCTCAGCATGTTTCCTTTTTTTTCGATTTTTTTAAAGCAACATCACCAGTTATAATATAGACTCTTTATAGATACCCCTTTACAATACAACAGCGATTTTCCAAACACATGCAGGGGGAATTAATGATGTCCTTGCGTTACTCGATAGAACTGAAACAACTTTGCCAACTTTCACCTGCCCAGTTTCCATTTTTGTCCTTTTTACCTGAGATAAAATATGACAAAGGAAAAAATATCTATCTTTTGATTTCGAAAATTTGTTTAGTTTCGTTTCGTTAGTTTTATAAAAATACTTGCTTATGTTTTTAGCCCCAAATTGTCGCTAAAATTATTTCTGTCGGCTGGCAAATGCTGATACAAAGCACGTGCAAGACATTTTTGCGGGATATACATTTTGGGATTTTTGTGGTTGTCCCGCTACCCGCAAAAATAAAATCCCGCAAAAGAAATTCCAGCCAAAATTTACTCTATTAGAGAAATTATACATGCAAACATCGCATGAAGAATCTCTTGTATGAAGACATGATTGATCATCGCAGTTATACACGTTTTAATTTCACAACTGCTTAAGTTGTGTGTATAACTGCGATGATCAATCATGTCTTCATACATTTCTTCCGGCGCCAGTTCAAATATGTGATCTTTCACATATTCATTTGCAAGAATCTCTTGTGTTCAGAAGTACAACTCGAGGGATGTGCATCAAGTGGTACCGTAGTTTTTGCTGACCATTACAGGAACAATCAGCCTTACAAGGGCATGATGTCATTGTAACAGATTGACACTGATTACCGTGTTGTACATCTCTGCATGTTGTTTTACTTGTCGATTTCATATGTAGTAATAGCAAACACCGCCGATCTGAGTCGTGCCACTCGGTAAATTAATCTTGATGATTCAATGCAAGCCAAAGAAAATGAAAGACGTCACCTGACGTAATCACTGATGTACCTCGTTTAGTGAAAGTAGTTTGCGAAAGCATTTTAGTTTCGTTGGAAAATGAACTGTTTGCATTTCTTCGTCTTCCGCTCAGAGTTCCGTGACAAAACTTTGTTTCGCCGGTTAGCTCTAGTAATGTCGAATTTTCTTGTTTCCATAAATGAAGATTCCGTTTATCTCTTTTGACACTGACGTTTGACTCGATTACTGTACGATTTCGTAGGATGTACATCGGACATCGTTTCAGTTGTTAGATTTCAGCTCAGCTACTCGTCCATTTTACGGTATGATTACCTAGCTACATGACTTTTATTTTACTTTACTGATTTCGTAGATTAGTTACTTTTTACTTAAGACAGAGAACCCTTTATCTTGCATTTCAAAGATAGCTAAGAGCTACCCAAAAATAGTTTCCGCAGCGTTAATCATACTAGAGCCGACAAAACAGAGGAGGCAAAACAACAACAACAACACTTTATTACCCGTTTAGTAGTTTTATATAATTATTTAAAAAAAATGATTTTGAAAAGTTAAAGGGTTACCAGCTCCCTGAAATAACTGAAAAGCTAAAAATGTCAGGGAGCTGGTTTAAATGCTAATATACACAAATATACATATTCAGAGCGCGCGTCTCAACAGCTGGGATCTCAGATCTCAGCTGTCAGTTACAATAGCGCTGTTTTTCAGTCTAAATGGGGTCACCTGGCTGTGGCTGTTCGATCATTATTTTTGCTTTTGTCAAGATATAGCGAGTTCATATTGAATTAATTTTCTCTTTTTTTTCCTGTTTCTTCTTCAGATGCTCGAAAAGTCACTTCTAAAGTTTGCGGAGGAGAATTTTAGCGATAAATATTACGCATCCCTCCACGGTGAAACTAAGAGAATAAGACCTCTGTCACTTACTGTTAAACGGCGCCGCTCCATGTTTAAGCGACCATTTCGCAAACACGAATTGATAATCCTTGAGGGGTTAGAGAAATACGTGGAGGGCGGAGGAGAGGAAGGATTTTGTAAGGCGCTCAATAGAATGATTACTGAAGAAGGGTTGGTCATGGAATCGAACCTTTCCCTAGGAGAAAGGTATGTATCAAAATTATAGCTTAAATTTTATGAATCATCTTTGAACTCTTCAGGGCTGCTCTTAAGCATCCTTGCACGTTTTGATACAGTTTGCATCAACCATCCACTGCAGAGAAATATGCGCTACTACTACGGTAACTGTTAACTAACAAACAATAAAAATAAAAATAAACGCGGTAAGAAAAGATAGCAGGTTTGTTGTAGAGCTTAGGGAAGCTTAGTTGTATCGAGTTAAGTTTTGATCTATCAGTTCAAGCCCAAGTCTTGTTTTCTTAAACCTAGTTCTCGCCAGTTTGGTGTAGACATCTCAGGAGCAATGGAAGTAACAGTCAAGCTGCACGAAGACCTGGGAGACCTTGGGCTAGGGAAATTAAGCCAGAAGTACATAACAGATCCAGATATCCGCGGCTTGCTAGATAACACGGCCCTGGATGTCAAGAAAATGAAGCCTTATGATGAAGATGAACTGCATCTCATTACGTCTGTGATTTACAGCGACAAGTTTGAGCTGACAAGAAAAAGGAAACGAGAGGTATTTTCTCTACAAAGGCATGAAGTGAGAAACCTATTGTTCAACTTCTTTTGACAAAGATATGCTATGTTGATGTTCTGTCTTCTCTTCTTAATGTGGGACTATCTAACAAGGTCAATAGTCGAGCATAATGTAATTAAAGGCACTGACTTGAAATGATTAAGTTCTACATTTCAAATTTTTTATCCCCATAATGCAAGAGGTTCATATTTCGAAGGGTTTTTGGGTATGGTCCACTGGACCGTGTATTTGTCTTGCCCCGCCTCGACTAGCTTCTTAGCTATTTGCAGGGCAAACTACCCCAACTTAATAAATAAAAGTTGTTGCTGTTGTTGTTGTTGCGTGTTCAGGAGAGGAAGTGGGGAAGGCCCGGGGTCGATCATTAAAAGATTTCACCACTGAATGAGGAGGCGGGGAAATCAACAGAATACTACGGAGTCTTCCCCCTATCGATAAATAATGATATGATAAACAATGTTTTTGATATCCTTATGAAAAAATCAAAAGACTACTACACAAGGTTAATAAGTAGAAAAGCAGAATTTTCTAGAAATTCTTTCGTTCTGAAACGCGGTTATAACCTAAATGAGGATCAATTAAGAAAAGTATTTCTTCTGTCGCATATTGTGTGTTCTGAGGCTTATGTTAAGGCCTTTTAATATAAGGTCCTTAACTGTATTCTATATACCAATACCAAGCTATGTAAGATAGGATACATTTCAGACGATAACTGCTCCTTTTGTAAGTCTGAACCAGAAACCCTATTGCACCTTCTTTTTAACTGCGTATACTCAAAGCTTTTCTGGAAAGATTTTGAATTTTGCTTTTACTCTTTGTCAAAAGAATTTGTTCATCTTAGCTTGCAGGATGTATTAATAGGTATTATAACTTCAGAATGTCCCTTACTAAATTATTTCTTGTTGATAGCCAAACTATATATATGGGATTGCAGAAGATCTCAAATACTTCCAAGCTTTAAGATAAAGATCAAAACTAAATTTGAAACAGAAAAATATATCTGTACTAAGAACAAAACTTTAGATCAATTCCGTAAAAAATGGGGAATAATTTGTCCTGTGTAAACAATAACTTTTCCTCTTATTGTATCACTCTCTTTGTAATCTTTTATTGCCCTTGTAATTGTATTTTAACATAAATGTAATGTACTGTTAGTTATGTAATAGTTATAAGTAATGAGGTATAGGGCTTAATTAGCACGTTGTGGTTGTTATAATAATGTGTTAGTATTTGTAGTTGTCGCAGTATTGTAAGTGGTGTGAGTGCTCTAATAAAAATTGTTATGACCAAAAAAAAAGATAAATAATGATCGTTCCCTAACCGCAGCATATTGTCACTTGATTTGCAGAGGGAATGTAAAGCATTCGTCGGGCCTTTGCCGAAGTCCGCAAACATTGTGTATGGGAGCGCAGGTTTTAAGACGACAGAAACTCCCCCAGGGGTGGCGGTGAGGAATATTCAAGGACCACTGCTCTTCAAATGCTGCCGTGTTGATTACAACAAAAAAACTAATCGACTGGAGATTCCCAAAGGAGAATATATTGGCAAAACTGTGTATCGCAGTGGAAACGCAGACTCCACACCCAAAGCAGAAGATGCCGAGTATTTGGACATCATTGTAAACTCCAATTTGGACGAGATTGATTCCCAAGGTGAGATTAGCATACATACAGTTTCAATGACACGTCATCTGCCAGTCATTATCACTTATTTAGCGCTCCCAGAGAAGAAACGCCATTTCAAAATTGAATGTGCCTTTATTTGTCTCCTGTAAATGCCCTCTACTTCTCCTCTTAGGTGAAGTAACACACAGTGCATCACTGAACAATCCTCTGACTTAGGAATTCCCTGTTTGAAGCTTTTGGCAGTTGATTCTCCAGTCAATTCACAGCGTCAATGTTTTTGTACAACAGCTACAAATTGACGTTTATTATTTTTCGTTCGCGCGAAAATTTTCCAGTCGATATAATTTTTTTAAATTTCCACTGCAGTCAGATAATGGATTACTTGTGTCGGAAATGCAAAAAAAAATGGGGGTCACCAACTTCGTTTCACAGATAAAGCGTGTGGAAAAGTACCCTGATTTTGAAAAATTGGCGCACGTAATTCCGCATGGTGTACAGGGGTTTATAGTTAAAAATATCGAAGGTGAATCAACGGAGGCAAACGATCTTAGTCATACTTTGTAGAAGTGGGTCTGTTGCGTAAATAATTCCAAAAGTTACGAGCGTTTTCACAAAACTTTACTCTTCAAGAGGCATTTGAAACCGTCGCACAGATGAACGAAGAGCTTAACAGAACGGAATTCGATGGTGCATTTTGCAAAAAATTTCAACTTCCAGTCGATAGATTTTCTTCCTTTTTTCGCTTAATGTAGAAAATCGGTAGAGAAAATGATCCATCAAAAGAAAAATAGGGGTCACCGTACGTCCAAGATCGTTAAACCCAGGCAAAGCTCCAGCAATGGCCATCTGCCCTATCATTTGTTTATTTTATTACTTAGCGCGCTCATGCATGACGTGGCATGTGAATTTGCGTGCGCAGTAAGCATGCGCAGAAACAATTAGCGCGAACGGTCGCGCGAACGTCCTTAAGCTGGCATTTAAGGACGTTCGCGCTTATTGTTTCTGCGCAACTTTTCTGCGCACTCACGTAAGCGTTTCGCGCGCGAGTTCGCGAGATGCGCGCGAGGAAAAGTGTCACGCAATGATTTGTAAACAAATATGGCGTTCGCGACGAAAAGTCAAAAAAGAAGTAGAAGTGTGAGATTCATAAAAGGAGGTGAACTACCCCCATTTGTTTACATTTCTGACATCACTGGTAAAATTTTCAGAAAAAAATCAGTGTTAGAAAATTTTCGCGCGAACGTCCTTAATGATGGTACTCAGGAACACAACATAAGAAGTTTAAGACTATGATTACCATATATGTAAGAGTTTTGTACATTATGCAAGAGTTTTTTACATAATGTTTCCAGCCAAAGCAGCTTTTCCTTATCTCTATAATTAGAGTATACAGTGGAAGATGTGGAGAAACTGGGAGCTATAGAGAAAGAACTACTGCAACCTGGGATGACGTCCAGAACCCAACGCAAATCTCGAATCAGCAAGTATCGACACTGGGTAAGTGAAAAAAAGGCAACTGATTAGCCTTACAAGCTGTTGGTCGGTTGGTTGTTTGGTCGGCAAACAAGCCATTCGCTATGTCACCTGCTCTTCATATTGTTGAAGAACTCCAGAGAACTTTGCTGAGGTTTCAAACTCAAGGTTTAGCTGAAAGAAGAAATTGCAATGAGAGATGTTGAATTATCTTCCTAGACTCAGCTTAAGTACATGATAAGAGAGCTTTTTTTGACCGAATTTTCATGGTTTCAAGCTACTACTATCTTGTTATTCAACTATTAATGCCTCATTCAGCTGCTTATACAGATAACTTTTTTCAACAGTTTGAACGGTCACTGAGCTCAGACCAACATACGTTGACGCTTGAGGAAACGTTAACAAATGAAGATTGTAATTTTTTAAGAGAAGTCTGCCTTCCTTGTGTCGAGGATTCCACCTTGCTGGATCTGACTTCTCTCTCAAAGGAAGACGTTCAGAGTTATGGAATCGTCTTCAATGCACTTGATAGTAAGAACACAAGATTCATTCATTAAACTAATGCAGCATCTACATTGTCGTTTCCCTCCACTCTGTCGAACACTCCCCCCCCCCCGATTTTTCGATCTACCCAATTGTTTAATTTTAAAGCAACTTCCGTTTCCCTTCGAGCTACACCAATGTAATTTTCTTTGTTGCTCTTATATCTTATTAAATTTTTGTTTTTCTTGACTTTCACCCTGCTTAATGTGGCACTAATTTATGCACAGGAAGTGCATAAAAGTATAACTAATTGCCTGTTTCTTTTTTTATTCAATTCTTAACTGAATCATTGTTTTCTGTTTTCGGGTAGCTAAATACGCTCGACTTTCGCGTACAGCGTCCTTACCTAGGAACATAAATGGGTACTGGCAAATGTACGTAAGATGGATTAGCACCCAATCATCAGGATCATCGATACTTCAAGCACTGATGATTTATCTGACTTCTCTTCTACCTTCTAAATTTGAACGGAAAAAGAAAACTGAATCACAAAACAATGTCAGTGCAAGCCCTAGCCCTAGCCCTAGTCGCACGCCTCGTGGAGATTTAAGGAAAACGAAGCAATAACTATGTGGTTCGTTTCTTTTTGAATTAGAATAAAGAGGAATTTATGGTTCAAAAATTTGTTACTCAACAGGTTTGTCCGACGAAAAGTGGACTGAATTGGAGAGGACATTCGATCGCCCTGAATGATGGCCCTCTGGACGTGGTCTGATAAGCTTGCTCTTGGAATTATAATGACCTTACCCTAACTATTGCACTTGGAGCATCGTTGTGGCAAATTTAATATAAATTTAGATCAGTTATCTAAAACACCGCCATGGTTAAGATTTAAAATTGACGAATTATTAAAAGTCACTGGTTGTAAATATAGAGAATCAGGAGAAAGGGCTGAAAGTTCGAATTTTCCTTATTTCGTCAGAAATACCTCTTTGGTGAATTGTTTTTAGAAATATGTTTTAAAAGTTTCAGCGAGTTCACAATTTTGTGAAATCTCGAAAAGTTTGAAAAAAAAAGCCGTTGGATCAACCAAGATGGGCAGTGGAATTTATGCAACATTGGGCATAGAAAATGGCCCGTCAAAATTAAACCCGCTCGACGAAAAAGAATGAAGCGCATTTTGGAAAATTGTGTTGTTTTTAGACGATTGAGCAAAAATAATCCACCAAAATGGTCTTTTTGACGAAATAAAAGGAAATTGGAGTTTTTGGTTATTTCGCCGGATTCACCATATTTACAGGCAGTGGCTCTAAATGAGTTGGAAAAGTGCATGTTTGTCATCTATAAACCTATATCCATGTGCCGAGTTACACCCTAAATCCTAAACAACTAATGACCTTAGCTTTAAACAACATCAGCGGTAAATGTAAATGGCCTTTAAGACTAAAGGATACTCGTTGATGTATTTTTTTTTATTAGCTTTTGTTATGAACATATAGATATCTTAGCAACACTGAAAAATAAACATTACACAATGATGAAAATAAACTTTGTTTATCAACTAATTCTCTGTCTTATTATTGGCGACGTCACTACCCCATCAGCGCTCTAAATTAACGACTAGATGGAGGCGACTCCAAGATTTATAGTGAATTAGCTTGGCATTTTTATAGTTAAATGAGGAATTTTAGAAAAAAATGTTTTGTTTTCACTTCATTTCTGTAAGAAGTACTTTTAAAAAACTAAGCCATCTATCACTGTACCCTTCCCCTCACTTGATTCACAATAAGAAGCCAAGTAACCACCAACCATCTCCAAAACACCAACTCAAAAAAAGTTAACGGTAACCGATTATCTTGAATAAGGTAGAGTTAAACTTGAACTGGTTAGATCCCACAACATAGTGAAATAAATATTCACGTAATCCACCGTAGGAAAAAAGATGGCGGCTGTACATTTTACCACAATACCTTGCGAACCTAACACAGCGTATAAGACACAAGGAAAGCCAAATTTTTACAATATTTGTCCCTGTACTAAGGACATTGTGTATCGTAGGTTTGAAGATTTTACAACCCTTCCGTACCTTTTTATGAACGTTGTTAAAGTTTTCGTGCGCTAAGAACTGTGGGTAAATGTACCAGTCGCCATCTTTTTTCCTATAGTGGATTGGAGAGTGCGATTTGTGATTTTCCGTCACAATTATAACGAGCACTTCCTGTGTTTCAATTTCTGTCAAAACCAAAACACGTGGTAAAACACTATTTCTATATCGATGAAAGGTGGTATTGTTCGCACGTGTTAAAAAGTACTCAGATCTGACTGTGACGGCGTAAGAATAACGGTCTATCAATCAAAATCAATCGTTTAAACTCTTTTCTCTTCTCTCTTGCGGGTTAAAAGAACGAAAAAAAAATTCTTTTTGATGAGGATGACACGGGGACTATGTTGGCAGCGGAAAATTTAAGCTCAAAAACTTGCGTTAAAACACATTAAACTTGAACATTAAATGGTTTCTGAGCATTTTTTTTTAAAAGAAAACGTCGTCCAGAATCCCCTGACAAACAAAACTGATAAATATGTGTTAATGGACCGAGACGGAGTCAAGGTCCATAAACACGCAAAAAAAAGAACGAGGCCAATATCAAGCCATCTTGACCGAACAAGCTTGGTCAATAAAGGATTTATTATATGGCTTTTGGGGAAATTTTTCTTGCGGGACAAGGCGGGCAGTCCCGAGCGGGCAAGATGGAGCCCGCTCGGGTAGCCAATCGCACCGCAGCGCATCTTGCCCGCTCGCGAAGCTAGCCATATAATAAATAACAATTATCCCATGAGCCCGAGTTGGATATGAAGTGATAAAATAACAAACGAGCGCGTAGCGCGAGTTTTTTATAATCACTTCATATCCAACAAGGGCGAATGGAATAATTGTTTTAGTAAATTCTCAAACCCGGTTTTACCGCCGATTTTTATTTCGGTCATTATAGAGGGCTGAAGTTGAAAACTTCGTGCGGAAAATTTTTAAACTTGGCGCACTATTTTCCATATGACGTAAAACTCCGACTATTAGCTAATAGTCGGAGTTTTTTAGCCAATCAAAAAGCTAGAAATGCAATAGTCAGAACTGAGAATTTATTAATACAAAATATTGCCCTAGTTGTTTGAATGTTTTGGGTTCCCTTACCTCCTTTAAATACTTTGTTTGTCTCTTCATTTTGCCGTCGTGCATAGTTTAGACTGCAATTTGGAGTGTTTTTTTGTGTTGTATCGAAACAAATTGTTCTTCAAGCTTTTATATGCTTAAAAGAAAGCATCTTTTTCAACAAACGAATAAAGGGGACAAGTTTCTAAAGAAACAGTGGAACGGATTCGCTCCGACGAAGGGCTAACGTTCGAAACGTCAGCTTCCGAATCTCTTTACGGTGGCCAATTCACATTATCAACCCAGTTGATAAAACCAAATTATCTTTTTCCACAGTTTGAACGGGTCTTGACCACAGACCAAAAGGAGCTTCTGCTTGATGAGCCATTGACTTCAGAAGACTGCAGGTTTCTAAAAGGCATCGCCCTTACTTTCTCCAGAAATGCGACCAGGCTTGATCTGTCATCTTTCACACAGGAAGACATTCAGGGATATGGAATTGTCTTCAAAGTGTTAAGTGGTATGAACTTGAGTTCTATCTACTCCAGTCTCAGAGTCCACACCATATTGATGTCCCCACGCAAAGGTGTTATTTACCTCAGTAGACTAAAATTAATTAGACGCCCCTTCTGCTGAGTTAGTGAAGAGTTATATGCATTGTGTCCAGAGTGATGGTAGGTCTTTCCTTTTCCCAATAACAGAGCGCGGAGTGAGGGAAAATTTGGGCCTTCATTTTTCGGCAAAAGTGGATATTTCTACCCTACTGTCCCTGCCCTCCTCATTCGCAATTGCCTTGTGACAGGGTTAAGTTTCTCCGCCCTTAGCCTTTAATTTTGTTGCCCTTTCCAGGATTTCTCAGGGGCACAATGAAAGGGTAGCCTGCTCAAATCACTAGTGGTGGCTTAAAAACTAGATTTGGCCGTCGTACTGTTAGGAAAGAATAACTTGCAGATCACTGTTTTCCCCCACAGAGTTACCAGATGAACAATGGAGGGAACTAGAGGCGACGTTGGATGAGTAAAAAACAGTTGGTTCCAGACAAAGCAATTCCAAATTTCGTTTTCGAAGCATGATATTTTTTTAATTATATCCCACCCTATTTCTTTATTACTTATATAGTAATGACACTCGATTGTATTAATGGTGACCCTGTTAATGATCGTTAAAAATGACGTTAGATTTCATGGTTCGGAGATTCATAATTTTCATGTAACAGGCTGCAATTATAGCTATTTAAAACTCAAAAAAAGTTGTAAAGAAGAGGTGCATTAGTAGCTAAATAAAGGTTTCATCTTACTGATTTATTTATTGTTATTGATTTCTATACTTAACTAAGCGGACCAGAGCTGAGATCTCCGGTCGAGTAGAATCAGGAGTTATGATGCATTACTATATCTAACCGACCCCTGATAAAACAAAAAACAGCTCAATGACATTTTTAATAGAACGAGGTTGTAGCTTTCTTAGTCACAATGCCTTCATCAACGAAGGGTGGGAGCCAGTGAGGGTGTGATAAGTGCATCACCGACCTTTTCACATGCGAGTCCCCCCGCTGAGGGAGGGGGGAAGCTGGATACTACGCCAACGAAATTAAGAGCAACTGCGACCCACACTCTCCCATTCCCTTTCGAAGCTGATTTTGTTGCACTCTCTAGGTGTACAGAAGGAAAACAACGTTTACTTCGTGTGCTTAGCCCCGTATTGTGAAATTATATCCTCCCAGAGCACATGGTCTCGACTTTCCCGCCTTCCCACCGATCTTCTCGATATTGAGGCGGCCACGCTCGCTTCACTTACTACGGACACGCGTTACATATTCTGCAACTGCAGTTTTAATTCTTATCAATTTTTTTTAAATTTCTGATGTTTTTTTAGAATAAATATAAGCGATATAAAAATAGAACGACGTTTCGATGACTCCATGTCATCATTATCATGTTTTTTTTTTCGCCACGTAATTCTTTCTTCTTATTTCGCTTTCTTTTGAAACGAAAATAGCTGATGGAGGTACAAGCATGTGGATTCGTAAATCTTTGTGAAATCCAGAAATAGTAATGGTACGTATTCTATTCTTCGTCTCGGGCGCAAGTAGTGATAATGCAAATTCTCTTGGTCTGTTATCGAGACATTACTAAAATAATGTACATATTAAAAAAAAAAACAAGCTCCTTGCCCTGTTCGACTGTATTAATTCGAAGAACTTCCGCTATTACATTATCTTATCTTGGTTTAATAAATACTGAAGTACAAAAATCAAAATAACCATAAGCTAACAACACCAAGTATCTATATTTTGGTCTCGTAAGGGGCACTTTGTCACAGTAGCGGAAAAGACAGCGCTCCTTTTTCTCTTGAATAACTCTCAAATCTTCACTGATTGACACAACCATTCATGGTAGTTTTCGAAAGCTAGAAAATTCTATATAAAAGCTTAGAACATTCTAGTTCCAACGAACTAGATTTTGATTATGACGTCTTTATCTAGCAAACGTCATTTCAAGAAACCGAAAGAAGCTCCTATGCCGGATGTATCAGGAATATTCTTGGAGAAGACACAACGACTCGCAAGAAGTCCCTTAGTTGTCTGAACTTATCTTGAGTCGATTGATTAAAGGAGACTCAACCCAAGTAACACGTCGTCCCCGATTTTACGGTATGGTAATTTCATGGTTTTCTTAGCTATCTTCCTTTATACATGTCTATAAATATAATGACACAGGCTTTTTATTGAGTTGTCAGCGCAGAAAGCTCAGAGCTCAATCACGGCAGTAGTTGAAGATAGAAAAACACTAAAAAGATAACAATAAACCATAAAGGAACAAGGATGGATATGACTTACACGAATTTCAAACAACCAACTTGAAAAATTTAGGCTAGACTTTTCAAGATGTGTAAACCATGACATAGCTCCCTTAAGATTTGTCTTCCTTCGAGGGAGATTTTAACTTCATGTCTATGAAAACCCGATCATTTTTAATGCAATTCAGTATTTTTTTCAGTATGCAATTCAGTATTTTTTGGAAGGAAAAAAGAAACGTTCCTTCACATAAACTAAAACGCCGACCTAAATAACTTTTTTTAAATTCTCAACACTGCACGCGCATCTTTGGGATATTGTATTCAAAGCTTTTTTCCACTGTTAAAAAATTATTATTTTACATTTTGAAATGTCGTAGGAATTTTAAGGTTTGACTCAAATTTTGTTCTGTGGTGTGATGTGATGGAACTTTAACTTTCTTATACCTTAGTCATAGTCATTTTCTTGGACAAGGGGGAAAGGTGCAATGAGGTTAGCCCTATGTGAAGCACCAACCCATGAGACAAGGCCAGACCACAACACCGGGAACTACGTGCCCTACTCTCTAAGTTT
>OZ026603.1:17735686-17740686 GCA_964020085.1 Micromussa lordhowensis
GTTGAAGTTTGCCTCGTCTCAGTATGTCATACATTTTATGACAAAACACGTGGTTTCCGTGTCGATTAAAGGTGGCCCAAGCTCATTATGTGACAGTTCACTAATGTTACACAGGCCTATTGTCGCCTTAAGTCGCCTGAAGTCGCCTTAAGGGTAAGTCACCCTAAGTTGCCTTAAGTTGCTATCGATTACACAATGTTAAAAAGGTTTCCACATACTCAAATTACCCCTGCAGAAGGTTATTAGAGTTAATAACTATCATGTGAGGTAAACTCCACTCCAACCTTGGGGACGAAGGGGCACGGTGGCCTAATAGTTGGTGCAGTGGACCCCTATTACAGTAAAGCAATACGATTTCGCTTCACCATGCAATAACAAAAATAATTGGAAAATTAAACGAGACTTACCTGTAAGTTGAAGTTTGATTGAAATTCTATCCGTCACCAAGCACTGAGGGATTACGTGAGATAGCATTGCGCCTGCGCGAACTCAGTTTTTAAAGCACTTGCCATGTGTGCAGGGGAAAGAAAACCCTGACCAGCAAAATGGGAGGGCCTTAAAAGGGAGGGCACGTAATCCCTCAGTGCTTGGTGACGGATAGAATTTCAATCAAACTTCAACTTGCAGGTAAGTCTCGTTTAATTTTCCAATTCTATTCCGTCACCGCACTGAGGGCTCACGTGAGACTTCAAAGCCCACTGCACACATGAACAGAGTAATGACCAACCAAGCAAGTCATATTGGTCAAAAACAGTTTATTAACTTTACTCTTGTAACAAAACGTTAGCAAAGCTATCTGTGTTGATAACAGGCTTGCTATAAAACTTTGCAAAAGTGTCAGATGAGTTCCATCCTGCAACTGATAAGATGTGCTGTAATGGTACAGATTTCAACAAAGCCTTAGATGTTGCGGCAGCCCTAGTACTGTGGGGCTTGAAAAGGTTTACATCAATTCCTGACTTTTGCATTACAGCTTTGACCCATCTACTGATGGTGTCCCGGGAAACTGGTTTAAATGGCTTGTAATGACTAATAAACAATTGTTGTGCACCTCCACGTAGAGAAGAGGTACGATTAAGATATGCCTTCAAGGTAGTGACAACACAAATGTTAGGGTTGTCCGGGTAAGCTACAAACTTAACAACAGTGGGTTTCGACCCTGGCTTAGACTGTTTAATAGGCCTGGAGATAATAAACGTCACAGAAGTTTCTGAAACAACCATGTCCTCCAAAGACAAGTAGTGAATTGTCTGTCCCCGTTGAGCTGATACTAATGACATTAAAGTGACTAATTTTAAAGTCAGATCCTTTAGTGAGCAGTCTGTAATAGAGATTGTCTTAAGGTAGTTCAGAACCTTGCTCACATCCCATGTCTCAGTATATCTTGGGTTGGAGGGTCTTGCTTCGTAAACTCCTTTTAAGAACCTCTTAACACTCTCTTGTGCTCCAAAAGTCATCCCGTCCACAGGCTTTAAGACACTGGATAGAGCAGACCTTGCAGTGTTAATACCACTGTAACCGATGCCTGACTCAAATAATTCCACTAAAAAGTCTAGTGCCTGGGGGACAGTGGCAGAAACTGGATCAATCTGTTTTTTATGACAATATGTAGTCCATCTTTTGATGTAGGATGAATACTGCTTTGTAGTTCCTTTCCTCCAGGACTGTAAGATGATGGAGGTTGCCTTTCGAGAAATTCCTTGTGTCTCATAGGACTGCCGGACAATCTGCATGCAATCAGAACCATTTTCCTGAATAGGGGGTGAACTTCTTGTGGCATCGCCGGCATTTGTAAGGCAGTTCGTTGTTGTGGTAACACTCTTGGAGCAGCCACTAACATGCGAAGAAGTTTGGGATACCAACTCTGGGTTGGCCACATTGGAACTATCATCAATCCCTCTGCACAATCGGTTTGTATTTTCTGTAGGCATCTTGCAATTAAACTGAAAGGAGGGAAAGCATAGAACAAGTGTTTATCACATGTTACAGAAAATGCATCAATAAAGGCTGCCCCTGGGTCAGGTTTCCAGGAACCTGATGATTTAGTCTGGATGCAAAGAGGTCTATGGAGGGCTCCCCCCAGATATCTGTGATCTGTTGGAAAATATCAGATCTTATCATCCATTCCTTGTTGTCTGAGAAAACGCGTGATTCCCGATCTGCCTCAACATTTTTGGTCCCTGGGATATGAGCAGCTGTTAACCATATTTGTTTTTCTATGCACCACTGCCAAATATCTTTAGCAAAAGTGTGACATTCCCTAGAATGTACACCTCCCATAGCATTAATATAGTTCACAGTTGTAGAGTTATCAGAGTAAATCTTAACGTGAATGCCTTGCTCAGTTTTGCAAAATGCCTTAAGTCCAAAAAATGCAGCTAACAGCTCCAGACAATTAATGTGATATTTTGCTTCTTCCTCTGACCATCTACCCCCTATTTTCTCTGTCTCTTTGACAGCTCCCCATCCTTTAGTTGATGCATCGGTGTAAATTATTACATCAACCTTTGAATTAGGCAATAATATGGGGTAGTTAATGGTCTGTATGTTATCATACCACCACTTTATCTCTGAAAAGCTTTCTTGGGATAATCTCATTTGAGCATTATAATTGCCATAGTTTTGTCTTAAGGCTGTAGTTTTATCCCTCTCAAGTTGTCTATAATACAGTGGTCCATATAAGATCCCAGTAAAACTTGACACTAAAAGCCCTATAAAGCTAGCTAGTTCCTGGATTGGGAGCTCAACAAGCTCCATCATTTTCTTGCATCTTTCCCTTATGCGCTGGATTTTTTCCTGTGTTAAGGAGACAGTCATATTAACTGAATCCAAGACAAATCCCAGAAATGTAAGGACTTGAACTGGCTGTAAGACCGACTTATCAGGATGTAGGATAAAACCCAATGTTGAAAATAAGTCACAGGTATCATTAATATTGGCTTGGCAGTCCTCCACGCTCTCCCCTTGTAAATAAGAGTCATCAATATAGCCTACATTTAGGTGACCCTTCTGGCGCAGCTTAGCATACACTGGCTTAAGGATTTTTGTGAAGAGTCGGGGTGCACAAGCCAGACCATTTGGTAGACATGTAAACTGAAACAATCGACCTTTCCAGCAAAACCTCAGATATTTTTGATCATCTTTGTGAATTGGCACTGAGTAGTATGCGTCACGCAGGTCTACTGAGGCCATATAACAGTTTGGAGTCATAAGCCTTATTGCCGATTGTAAGGTATCCATCTTAAAATGTTGATACTCCACATGTTCATTCAAATTCTTCAAATTTAGAATTAATCTAAACCCTCCATCTTTCTTAGGGCGTATGAATATAGTAGAAATATATTCACCAGGGCAATGTGTGGTTTCTGAAATCACACCTTTGGTCAACAGTTTATCAATTTCATTGTCAATGACCTCCTGCTCTGGTTTTGTAAAATTTATTTCTTTTGGTGGCATAAACTGCATTGGCTCTCCATTTTCAAACTCAATTTTATAATTTTTCACACTATTAAGTATGAAAGGATCTGAGGTTATTCTTTGCCACTGAGAGGTAAATTGTTTCAGTCTTCCACCTGTAATTTTAATAAGTTGCTCTGACACATTTCTCACCTCAACTTTGTTAGCAGTCTGATTCATTTTGACTTCCCCTCCTTCTTCCTCTTGAAGTTCGGAGGATGTTTGTGGTCGTTTTTCCACGAGCCTAAAAAAGGCTTCCTGTAATGTTGGTTTCCTGAGCGTCCGCGGCTATGTGCGTAAGAGTTGTGCCTGTGATAATCAGGCTTGTTCGTTGATCGACCACTGTGTGTGGAGACTTTCTTTCCCACTCGATTGACCTCGGTCAATTCTTTCACTTGTTTCGGGAGATCATTGCCAAACAATTGGTCAGTGATCGGAACCGACGAGGAGCAAAGATGTTTGTATTCCTCGTGTAAATCCGGTTTAATAAATTCCCTTCGTCTTTGATTTAGTTCACTGTTTGCATTAGCGAACAATGTAAGTGCATCTGTTGACTTTTGAAGAAGGTCGTTTCCCGCTGGGAGTGACGACAAGTGCTCAAGGAGTTTGTCGATCATATTTGTCAACGCGCACATTCCTTTGAAGATGGATGTCTGCACCTTTTGCAGTCTAACATCTTGGGACCGGACTGTTGGAGTAAGGTGGTCCCATACTGGTTGATTGACTCGTACTTTTGTCAAGAATTCACAGTTCTCTGGTCTGTGATACTTGTTCAACTTTTCCTGAAGTTTCTCTTCAGGCAGCCCTTCTTTGAGCATGGCATTCACTACATTCGCCAGCTCTGTGTTTACACTTGGGCCCGTCTCCTCTTTCTTCAGCTCTTGTTTCAAGCTGTTAAGTACCTCAAATTTTCCTTCATTAGAAGGCATATTTTGAGCCCCGGCTGAATCAGCCAGCTTTGTCACAGCTTCTTCTAAGCTCGTAGTTTTGTCATCTCGCTTCTTCTTCGTGGGGGGCTCTTCGCTGGCCTCGTGGTCATTCTCGGCAGATTTTGCCTCCTGTTCTTCCTCCGGATCAGCATATTGTATTTCAAAGTCTGACTGAAACTGTTTGAATGACTCAGCAATAGTCTTGGATAAATCTTGAGACATCTGGGTGAAACCCTGTCTCAGCGTAGCGGCCAGCTCTTGTAAACCATGTGAGTCAGTTTTGGCGCCAACGGCGCCATCACCTCTTTCGATGATTCTAACATTTGCTTCAATGTGTTCGCTTCTAGAGCCACTACTTTTCCTTTTTAAGTTGTCTTTCTCGCCCTTAAGCTCAGATTTATCCGGGGTCTCGGGCATTTTTAGCGAATTATCGCTTAAAACTAAAAATTCTCAGCGTGCTGAAAAAGCAAACGTCCGTTCGCTCCAAAGGCGGCAACACACTGAGTTCGCGCAGGCGCAATGCTATCTCACGTGAGCCCTCAGTGCGGTGACGGAATAGAATTCCGATGGCATTGACAATGGTAGAGGCTGACTTGGGTCCTTTAAGAAGCTGAG